>JAHWFO010040148.1:1336747-1357734 GCA_023313115.1 Rhysida immarginata
GAAAGAAATTATTAGCAGCATCTCCAAGAAGGTAAAACAAAAGCTATTGCTGAAGAATATTACCACGCTGCAAAAAGAAAAAACACCGGGAAGTATTTTAGTCTTACCCTACAATCTACAACGGAATAGGGGCATGAAGAGAATCACTAGAGAGTTTGGCCTCTCTATAGTCTACCAGAGTCCCAAACGGTAAATTGATAAAGAGCCCAAAGGATATAGTTCCACAAGAAGATAGACCTGGGGTCTATAGGTTGCCATGCGGCAAATGTGAGGCAGTCTACTACGGTCAATCGCGGAGAGCAGTTAAGACGAGAGTAGGCGAACATTTGAGATATATCAGAAACGGAAACTTTGCAATATCTAGGTTCGCTGACCATATTCTAGACCTCCAACACGATTATAAACGCGAAGACATCAAGATTATATACAGCACAAATGACCCCAGGTTGTTAAACTTTCTGGAATCCTACGCAATCACCAATGAAGATTCAAGTAATTTACTAAACAGTGACGCAGGCCCCCTGGATGTAACACAACTAAGAGATGCGGCAAAACTTCTACATCTACCCACATTGAACAATAGGAAAAATAACCGTATAAGAAACACTGATGACACTTGATTGGTTAATCTCAGCTAGCCTATAGATTTATTGTTTTTCGTTGTATCTATTTTTTGCCTTTTGATTGGATTGTAACTAGTTCATTTTTTACTATATACACGTCTATGTAATTCTCATACTTCATCTGAACAGAACTCTCTGTCCTGATCAAGTCTTGGATACACTGACGAAGGCAGCTTGGCTGCCGAAATGCGCATTCGTATGAATAAACTTTTGTTGTGGATTAGTAGTTTCCTTGAGCCCTTGTTAGTCTTTGTCCACAGTTTCTGGCTCCAATTCTCTCTATCAACAACCTGTGCTATTTTAAATAGCATTGCAAACTTTGGGGAACCAACATAAGATTTAATCTGCGAAACTTGTGCCCAGAATTTATATCAGTGTCATTATAATAGGGGTTGGGGTCCATCTGTATATCCGTTCCTTTTAATAATTGATAATTGCATGAACGCCTCATGAATTTTATCAATATCAGTGTTACTGAATTGCAAAAACCGTGGATATTTATGAATAAAATACAGCACAGAAACAAAACCGATACTATGCTTCCTGAATACTTCAGCCCAAGGAGGTTTGAGATAATACCCTTCTCTTTCCCCCAAGCTTGGGCTATTCCAGGCTGGGCCAAATGTACTGCAAGAATATCTAATAACTAGAAAATCATTTTTGTGGGCGGAAATCTATGGTAGCGAGGGATAAGTATATTGAATGCGGGCATCCCCCATTCAATGCGGGGGAGTTGGCAGTACTGGTATTACCACTGAAGACATGCGCCTGATGGTAGAAGATCGCGAGACATGCTGGAGATCTTCCATAGGGCTGCTGACCCCCGCGAGCCTTATGGATAAGCGGGTTTGAAATGTAAGTAAATAAGAAAAACTTTTTATAATAACGAAACATCTCTACAACTAGTCAGTCAAATCATGCACGCCCACGACGAGATGCTCACTGACATATAATAATAATTACACAGTATTAAACAACAACACATTCCTTACACAGACAGAATTGAAATGCATGCGTTTTATTTCATTGTCCTGTTACCTGAAAAATCGGGATGTCGAAAAGGAGCAATCTTATCTCTAAACAAACAAACAAAAACACACATATATTCTCGCCTTGAACAAAGAAATTAAAAAGAAAAAAGGGGAGAGGATGGCAATAGAATTTTTTTTTATTTATTATTTTTCCATAGCAATTGTATCCTTACCCAGTGGCCTTTGATGGAGAGTGTAAAGGCGAGCGTTTGTTTTTTTTTAGACTTGAAATCGGGGAACTCATATTGGTAACGGTCCCAGGCTGCTTGATGTAATGAGTACGTACCGAGTCGAGCCTAGAGCATACTCGATTTCGTCGATCCTTGACAATCCTTCCGTTAGCTTTTGGATTACATTTATTTATCAGTCGTGCCGACGTTTAAATTGCATTTGCTTATCAATGGGCTTAATTTATTGACCATTTGGCATTGTTGAGATAAGGCTGAAGGCATCGTCTTTTATGACCGTCACCGCGATAACAAGAAAACAGATTTGAAACAAAAGGAAAAATTTTATTTTACATTCGAATCGATTCCATCAACGAGCCACGAGAAAAATCGAGGCGATCTGTCATTGAAAGAATCTGGGGGGGAGGGGGGGAATAATTTTTTATTAATTAAATTTCCAGACCGGTCAAGAAATCATAACAAATGGTTTTGAATCAACACATGGGAAAAATTCGTCTTCGTCCGAAAACGTCATTTCCGCATTAGGAAAACCCGGATGACGTTCAAATACGAAAAGGAAATTAAATTACGTCGCTAACAGGTAAACACGAAAAAAAAAATCCCATTGAATTTCCAATGAAACGTGGTTTACAATCAATTTATAAACAATCATAAATTATTAAAAAAAAAAAGTTAAAACAGAAAAAAAGCTAATTTCGAAAGTTTCCGGAAATTCCTTTCACGTGTTTCGCTTGCAGTGGCAGAAGATTTCATCAGATGGGAGCTTGCGATCATCGATGGTAATATTTTCCTCTACATACTTTGCTCTGATGATAATGTTTTCTTTCTCAGCTTCTTCCATGGCATTCAGATATTGTGCTGGATTCTAGTAATTGGATGCATAATGCATTTCTTATTATTTTAAAATTAAATCAGCTCTATTAACACGAGAAAAAAATTGAATGGTTTATTTCTGTAAAAAGTTGGAATCCTCTGCTCTTGCTCATTGGTTGTGTGCCATCCAGGCACAAGGGTTCGTTTTTCTGTGAACATATTGTTAAATGCCTTATTCAGTTTTTATAATTTATAACTAGGATTCGCTACTATAGCCTTTAAAGATAAATTTAAAGCAACAAATAAAAAGAAATAACCATTAATGTTTATTAAAAATATATGTTGTTTATTAATGAACTAGCAGAAGACCCGGCGGCGTTGCCCGGGATAATTACACTTGCAGGTAAACAGAACAATATCAAGAAGTTAAATTATAATTGGTTATATAATAACTCAATGAATATAACACAGAGCGAAGGGACTATCCGTTCTATGAAAAATCCGAAAAACAGGAATTCTAGAAGATATACCGGGACTTTATTTACCGTAAATCTTCTACTATAATGCGAATTTTTTTGGCCTAAAAGACCACCTAAATTTGCTGGGTCGTATTATACAAGAGGATAAATATCAGCCCTCCAACGACGACTGCTGCCGGAGGAGGTTTTGTCCTGAGGGGATTTTATCCTGATGAAATTACCGTATAATATACATTAATTATATTGCTTATACAGTGTCCAGTTCAGTATACAATAAATTATTTCACCTTTTATTTGTCACCAACATCAAAAATAACTTCTCCCAAATATCGCTACTTTCAAATAGGCCTACTTCCAAACTGCTTTGAATCAAAGCCTACAAGAAAGCTTATGCAGTCAAATTATGAAAAATGTTAAAACTGAATAAAGTTTACTTGATTTTTCATTAAGAAAGTTCAGGTCTGTGGGGTTTTTTTTGGTCGATGTGTGAGTGAGAAATGTAGGCCTATAAAATTCCAAACTGCCTCGACGAAGTTCCCTTCTGTGCTGATGATATTCACACGTATTTATCGTGTATTTTACATTAATTACATTGCATTGACACTTCCAGTTCATTAATTCACTTTTTATTCGAATTTCTCGTCGTCAACAGCTACCATAATATGAAACTAACTTCTGCCAAAGATCGTTATACAGTACTTGCAAACTGCCTCGAACCAAAGCCCACAAGAAAGCTTATGCAGTGAAAATATTAAACTGAATAAAGATTACTTGTTTTTTTTATTAAGAAAATTGATATAAAGTCGATGTGTGAGTGGGAAAGCTTTCCCTATCAATGTAAGGCTATAAACTTCCAATGGGGCAAATGTCCCAAAATTAATTGAACTTTGGTGAATTTAAACTTTATACAATTTTGAACAAAGACAAGAAAGTTCATTTAAATGCATTTTTACATTTCTACATTTTTAAGATCCAGGTTATTTAAAAATAAAGATTTTTTTCCGTATATATTTGCACGTTTTATTTCTCGCGAGGAGTCAAAAATGGAGATCGCATAATACAAGAGAATAGGATTTTTGCCGATTTTTTGGGCCGAAAAAGTGGAGTCGCATTATAGTAGAAGATTTACGGTACCTTTTGTTGACTTGCCTCAGATTAAAATGATATCCATCTTCACCACCGGGGAACATCACTGAATACTTTAGACCCGAGTTTTTCTTGTCCCGAGCTCTTATACCCTCTTGCTCGATTCAAAACTCACGTTCAGATGTTTCCAATACCAGTATAGATTTTTCCATTTTAGCTGCAGAGTTTCTCTGACCAATACTCATTCTTTCTCCTTCCTTTCCAGGCACATAAATTTTTGCCAGTCATCTGGACCTTTGATAGGGAGCTCAAGGGAGACACATCTGACTCCTTTGCCTCCTCAACAGATGCTGCCTTATGTCCTGTCACTGCATCATCATTTTATGCTCATTATTAATAATTCATGGAAACGAACGTTCAGTGATCACATTATCAGTATCTCATTTCCAAAATATTCACATTCACACAGAATATAATCAAAATGTATTTTTATGAAATGTTTGGATCTGCTGTGCTACCAAATAAGTGAAGTGATAACCCCGGCATGGCTCTGACTGTTTTTTTGATCAAATTTTGAAATATCTTAAAAATAAACACATGAAAATGCTTAGAATTAATACAGTAAAAATTCTTAATGAAAATTAGAAAAAAAAAATTTTTTAATGCTCGCAATGGATGGACCTCTCCAAGTATGCCACTGCTAGTCTAAATACTTTCTTACTCGCATAATCTTACTTTAGATGTACACTTGATGTTGATGCAATTTCCACTCTTCTCTCGATGTCTTGGTCATGCATCACTTTTGTGTAGTCTAGCAGTTGCCGATTCTTTTATTTACATGCTTACCATTTGCTCAATACAGCACAGAGCTCAATCCTCTGTTGTCTTTCCACTCTTTCTCAATAGTCTGCTCACTCTCCATTATCTCCAGTTACTGATCATTTTTAAAGATTTTCAAGAAATTGTTAAGTACTAAGAACTCTCTTTTCTAAGAAAAGCCTGAATAACAGGAATACTATGCATTGTTACAAATTGAAACTTATCTATATTGCACAAACTTTTCCTTGCATTGTTGGTGCTTGCATGCTGATACCATTGTTGATATTACATTTTGAATTGCATTGTTGGTCAATTTGGAATAGCTTGCTCAAAGTTGAAGTCTAAATAAGATAGAGTTTAAAAAACATTTAAAATAATTCGACATAAGATGAGAAAGATGTCTCTCGAAAACGTTTTTTTAAACTCTTAATCCAATTTAAATTATCTTCAAAATTACCAGCACTACGGCTCTCGACTTTAAACTAGATATTCCAAATTACACAATTCCAGTTTTTCCAATTCATTCATCATTCTTCAACATTTCTTTCAACAACTTTTCTTCAGCTTATATAATCATAACTCTTCAAGTTCTTCACACGTGCATGTACTATCCCCCGTTCGTCTACCCCAGTATTCAAATCTTTTTTTTTCTTTCAACACATTTTCTTCAGCTTCTGCAACCGTAATCTTCTTACTTACTTACTTACTTACTTTTCAAACCCGCTTATCCGTTAGGGTCGCGGGGGCAGCAGCCCTATGGAGGATCTCCAGCGATCGCGATCTTCCGCCATCAGGCGCATGTCCTCCCTGGTAATATCCAAGCGACTCGAACCCAGATTCTCCAGGTAGTCTAGCCACCTGGTTCTAGGCCGACCCCTTGGTCTCTTACCCACCGGCTTGGAAAATAACAACTGCCTAGGAAGACTAGTTTGCGGCATCCGAATCACGTGGCCATACCAGCGCAACTGAGACCTCTCAATGCGGAGAAGTAGCGGCTCAACACCTAAAGATTCCCTTATTGTATTGCTGTACACTCTATCTAGTAGGGTAACACCTGCAACACCTCTCAGAAATCTCATTTCGGCCGCTTGTACCCGCGATCGCACTCTTTCGGTCATTACCCAAGCCTCATGACCATAGGTGAGAATGGGGACAAAGATGGATTTGAAGACGGAGAGCTTAGCTTTGTTACTCAGCTCGCGTTTCGTTACCACGGATCGCCACAGTTCACGTCTGACACAGCTTGCTGCACCGATCCGAGCATCCAATTCTTTCTCCTGCCGTCCATCACTCGTGAATGCAATCCCGAGATACTTGAATTTCTCCACCTGTCTCAATGAGGCTCCACTAACATGGAGAGCGCACTGAGCAGGCTGTCTTGAAAGGACCAGAACCTCGGTTTTAGCCACACTGATCTTCATCCCAGCTTCTTCACATTTGGCTGCAAGCCGGTCTAGTGCATGCTGAAGGTTCGTGCGAGAAGACCCAAGGAGGACAAGGTCGTCAGCAAAGAGCAACCTCTCCACCAGGCAGTCGCCCACACAAACACGCTCATCGCCTCGGCTGCCCATGTCTATCCAGTCCATAAAGATAATGAACAAGATGGGCGACAGTACACACCCTTGGCGGAGTCCAACACCCACGGTGAACGGTCTTGACTTAATGCCATTTATCCGGACACACATCTCAGAGCTTTCGTACAGAGACATGATAGCAACCAGTACTTGCCCATCCACTCCATACTCTTGCAACACTTGCCAGAGCTTCTCCCGAGGAACTCTGTCATATGCTTTTTCGAGGTCCACAAAGCAAGCGTAGACCTCTTTTGCATACTCCCAGGATTTCTCAAAGATTTGCCTTAGAGCAAAGATGTGATCCGTCGTGCTTCGGCCAGGTCGGAAACCACACTGCTCCCCTGACAGTTTGGAGTCGACTATTTCCCGACTTCTCTTCTCCAGACACTTAGCGTACACTTTCCCAGGAATGCTGAGCAAAGAGATGCCTCGATAGTTGTTGCAATCTCTCTGGTCTCCCTTTTTGAAGATAGGGATCACAATTCCTGTCTGCCATTGCTTAGGGGCCTGTCCAGATATCCAAGCAACCTGACACACTCGAGTCAGCCACAGGATACCATCCTGATTTAAGGCCTTTAACATCTCGGACCGGATTTCATCATCACCTGCAGCTTTGCCAGTCTTCAGGGACTTAATTGCCCATCTGACTTCTGTTTCAGTGATACTACCGTGACTATTCTCCGCTCCAAGGTGCACCTCGTATGCCTCAGTTGTTGTTGTCACCGGATTAAGAAGAGATGCAAAGTATTCCTTCCACCTATGCAATACGCTCTCCTCTGTTTTCAGAAGCCTCCCATCTGAACTCTTAATAGTTTGTGATGAAAGAGACTTCTTTCCACGGAGGCGGCGCACGGTCTGCCAGAACACCTTGTTTGCCGAACCATAGTCTGCCTCCAATTTCTCCCCGAACTTCTCCCAGATCTTGGCTTTAGCTGTTGATACTGTCTTTGCTGCTGCTTTTCGCGCCTCAGTGTACCGCACTCGGCTCGAAGTTGACTTATTTGCAAGCCATAGCAAATAGGCTTCCTTCTTTGCCTTGACAGCTTCTTGGACTTCACCGTTCCACCACGCAGTCCTTTTCTCACCGCCCTGCGCCACACTCAGCCGCTTACGACCACAGCACAATGCAGCCGAAGTAATCACAGCAGTTTTAAACAACTGCCACTCCTCTTCAACAGTACCACGATCACTGGGAAGTTCTTTGAAACTTGAAGATATGTTATCTGCAAAGGTCTTCCTCACAGCTCTATCCTCCAGTGCCTCCCATTTGATGCGCCAAGTTTGTCTGAACCTAGTATTTCGCTTGGTTGGCATGGATTCAGAGAACCGCAAAGTGCAGACAACAAGGTGGTGATCAGTTGATAGTTCTGCCCCTCTTCTCACACGAGTATCCAACACTGATCGGAATAAGTCAGCTGAAACAATTACAAAATCAATCAGTGACTTCTGGTCCATTGCATCCCTGTACCAGGTATACTTATGGACATCCCTGTGCTGGAAGAAGGTGTTTGTGATGGAAAGTCCATTGTTGCAACAGAGATCCAACAAGCACCTCCCATTCGCATTTAAATCGGGGTCACCATTCCTCCCAATCACGCCTTTCCACGTTTGGTCATCAGCCCCTACGTGTGCATTGAAGTCGCCCATCAGGATGACAGAATCTGCACTCCCTCTCCTGCTAAGAGCAGCATCAACTTCATCTAGAAAACGTGGGTACTCTGTGACTGCATTCGGAGCATATGCAACGAATAGAGAGAGAGACCGTTTCCCTATTTGAAGTCTCAGGAGACACAGTCTTCCACCTAAGGGGGTCCAATCTGCAACATAATCTGCCAGCCGGGGACTTGTGAGTATCCCCACTCCCGCCTGGGCAGTCATGTTAGGGTCGACACCAGAGTAGAAAAGCTTCCACCCTCCTTCTAAGTCCACAGTTCCAGAACCCGGACGTTTCGTAGAGGTAATACCTATGATATCCAGTCGATACCGTTTGGCTTCCTCCACTAACTCTGATTCCTTTCCTGTCATGGAGAATACATTCCAAGTGCCAATTGACAGCACCCGATCCCGTTGTCGCTTTACCAGTTTCTCCTCCTGGGTAAAGGCATGCGCTGCCCCCGACCGCTTCCCCAAGCGCATAGCGAGTGCCCTGGTGGGGCTTCTCGGAGGCATTGCTCCGAGATAACAGCCGGGAGACTGTCGCTTATTTTTCGAACGAGAGCCTCTGCCTAACTCCCGAACGCGGGTGACTTTAACCTGCGCCACACCCGATGCAGTATGAATTTTCTTATTCGTAGACATCATGAGATATATATTTGTTTGGATACTCTTCGTCTCACTTCTCAACCATGACCTTTCTGGTAAGGGTGACCCTAAAGTAGCCATGCTACAACCAGCATAGCTCACAGAATCCCTGAAGCACCCAAACCCCTGACCCACGGTAAGGGGGCATCCACTCAGGGGACCGTAATCTTCAAGTTCTTCATTTCATCTATCTAGTGTTCACCCACACATTTTTCAGTTTCCTTCAAAATTCTCATCCCTATTCATTGGTGAACTTAAGCTTATTTTATCTTTTTGCATTTACAAGGAGTAATCATTTATTAATAAGCAACATATATTTTTAATAAACATAATTTATTGCTCCATTAATTAATGTATAACAATTAACATTCAACATCTGTACTTTTCAACTTGGTTTAAAACGTAATGAAAAGAAAGGAACAAATTGATGTACCGGGTGATTCTAAGCACTTGTACCAGGCGATTCTAAGCACTTGTACCAGGCTTTTTCCTTGTAAGTTTGATGTCCTAGAGCTTTGGGGGTAAATTTTATATGACTAAACCAACGATATGAAACGAGTACATCGCTCATGAGCTGCTTTCAGCGCCACCAACACGTCCCCATTTGAAAGCCTGTTGGCCATTGCTTTGGTTGGCAAAAAATGGCCTTCATCGTATGTTTACGTTTGAAGTTTGCGTAGACAAACACAGTAAAACTCAATGCTGATTTCTTGTCCAGCTTTAAATTGTAGTAATAGATATATGAAAGATTCACCACTGACCTTTCACAGGTGTGTTTTTATCTTTCTGCGTCTTAGAATGTTTTTCTCGTGTAAAAATCTGGTCGTCTTTTATATCTTGGTTGTTGATACATAAAAGATGTCGATATTCAACCATGTTACCGTCGTTTCAGTGATACCAGAATGATTGTTTAGAGGTATTTATGAAATTATATACCGCATTTATTAAAACTCATCTAAATTTGGGAGAGGTCGCCTAAGAAATTTCAGAATACAAGCATAATATTGGTGTGATGGGGGTGCTTTTTCAGTTGGCGACAAAGCTGATATATAGTAACGGTGCTTTGGCTAGCGATGGTGTTCTGCCAACCACAGTAATGGTGCCTACACTAACAATAGAGATTAGTTCCACTTTTCGCCGCCTTCAAATTGCCCCAAAGATGTCGGCCAATAAGCGATCTACTCATTTCATATCGTTGGACTAAACACTATGTGAAGAACTTAATGGTGATTATCCCATATTTCAAAAGTTATGGGTGCAACTGGGGCCCAAAAATTTTAAATGGGAACATGGGTCGAATAAGGTTTAGTTGAATAGGTTTTGGGAAAAAAAACTTTTATAGGAAACTTTTTTTTTTTTTTTTTTTTTTTTTCTTCTCAATCTGCCTTCTTCGGGAAATAAACATTGAAAACATTTTCAGGGCACGTACAAAGTTCAAACTGCCTTCTTTTTTGTTGCTATCATTTAGTCTCCTCCTCACGTCCTTATAGGCTATGTTAGCCTTGCGCATGCCCTCCTTATTCAGTCTTGCATATCTCCCCTCATTGTCGGCTGTTCTTGGTACACAATTTCTTTTTCTCATATCCAGAGGAAGAAGTCAAAGGAAGGGGGGGGGGGGGGTAGTGAGGCCAAGCTGCAGGTCCACCCCTACCAATGCATCGCAGATTGAAGATGCGATCGAAGACCTCTCATGCGATTCGCAAACTGAAACCACATGCCAACTGTGGCTACGATCTTCAAGGAGTTCAGGCAGCATGTTTTCCTTAAAGTCTATATAACTAGCCCATTCCAGTTATCCTACCACCACATATTCACCTTCTACACATTAGTTGTCTACCTCATGGAACTGGCGGGGATTTTCCTGGGCCCCATAACGTCCCTTATTGTACATTTATTTGCTTTAAGTGTGATTTTCATCTTTCCACAACACGTGTACTGGTTTCTAAACCTGACAAAAATTCGATCTCCTGTGGTAGTCATATCTGAATGTGGAACCCATTGCTATTGAGTATTTGCCATTCAGTTAAGTGGCTTATTGCAACCTCACATTTGGAAACTGGTGTGCTTCACACAAATCACAAGCTTCGGAAAAATCATCTCTCAGTGATTGTACGATTAGAATATCGTGCAACTTCTCCGCAGCACATTAGCTTTGCTGACATTCCTTTTACACACATCAAACGTTTTTTTGTCAGAAAAGGAATTTTCAATGATAACTTGCCATGACTGCAACAAACAATGCTCAGGAATCATCAGAGATAAACATGTGACGTGAAAATTTTTTAAAGAAAAGTCAATATGGCAAATTGCAAACGTGATTTGAAAGTAATGTTATTGTTTATTTCCTGAAGGAGGCCAGTGGGGAAAAAACATTTCCTACAAAAGTTGTTTCTTTTTCCAAGACCTATCCAATGTCACCCTACTCGACCTGTGTTCTCATTTAAAACTTTTGGGCAGACCCTAGGTGTACCCATTTCCAGCCATTCCTGGAAAATGGGATAGTCACTATTAAAGTCTTCGCATAATCTTTAAGTCATGTAAATTTTTTTCCTCAAAGTTCTAGGACGTTGAACTTCCAAGAAAAACCCCAGGTATGGCGTTCAGAATCGTGTAATGAGATAAATGAATTAATTTTGAGTATTGGAAAACACAATTTTAGTCATGCGAGGTCGTAAAAATCAAAATGTCAATTAACCAGTGTTATTCTTACAACTTAACATTGCAAGCAATACCAGTAGTTGTTAAGGTTTTGAGACCCGTTTTACATTTGTCATGTGATTATGAATCTTTTCAGTTTTGCTGATTTCAAAAATGACTTGCGTTGTTCTCACATATTTTGTTTGCCAAATGTATATTGCTTAGAAATTGCGTAATAGTTACAATTGAAATTTTGTGAGTTTTTTTATTACTCAAATTTATATTTTGTTAAGTATGTACAGCATGTCTAACCTAAAGTCAACCAATAGCTAACTTCTAAAGTACAGATATGGCTTGTGGTTTGTACTTTCAATGGAAAAATTATTGTACTTTTACGTTTATTCCATTTCCAAAATACCGACACCATATTCAAATATGGAAGTCAACCTTGAAGTGTGCAATGGAAATGGAAACGTTTATTATTACAGTCAAACCCTGATAACTCAAATCATCAGCGCACCACTTAAAAATTTTGACTTACCAGGTTTTGGAGTTAACCAGTAAGTCAAAGACGAGGCTACGTGACCACTACAAAAATTACATGATACTCACAATATTTCTATGAATTTGATAGTTTTAATGAGATCCATATAGAAATACAGTATGGTCCCAGTAAAATACGGTCCTTTCCAACATGAAATCTGTTCCAATGCTGTTGTGGCTTGGCTTCCGAATTCTACTTCCAGTCTGTAAAAAATTTCGAAAGGAGTCTCTTGGCGATTTTTACCCATTTATTTTTCATCTGATGACATTTATAAATGTTTTCATATTTGAAATTTTACAGAGAATGCAATTTCCGTTACTTTTACATTGACAAAGGCATGAGATAGTGAAGTTTCGAAACCAAAATGGCGACGGCCAATCAGAAGTGTATGATTGCTTCTAAAAACTCGTTTGCAATCATTCATGCAATGAACTTTATATGGTCACCATGAACACTTCCTCTAAAAATGAACGAGCAATCGTCATCAATTACTATGTCTAAATATTCTTCCACTGAATAATCACAATCAACAAGTTCGATTCGCAATTTCGTGTTTGCGCTGTTTTGATTTTTACGATGGCTGCCAGTGACTGCAAAAGATCCCTGCATCGTTTTCTTTGTCATGTCGACGTAAAAATTAAAGTTGAAAAATGAAATAAAGTTTCAACAGGCAAAGCTTGTTTTTTTTTAAGATAGGTTTTGCTTAAATTTAGGAATACCTATTCACTAAAACCAAAATGTCTTTGAGTTATCCGGGATTTATTAAAAAATTTGTTTGAGTTAATGAGCGAATTTTCTATTGAATTAAATGCTCTGAGGGATGGAACTTAGAATATCGTTTGAGTTAACCGGGAATTTGAGTTATCAGAGTTTGAGTTATTCAGGTTCGACTGTATTAGGTAGCACTCCAATGGAGTAATAAAAATTAAAAGGGAGACCAAGCAACTACTCGTGATTTTGGCAGCTTAAATAATAGTCTTTTAAAAGGCGTTTGTAATGAATACAAGAGTCTTTACAAAGATGGGATGGGGCAAGCCTATACAGAAAATATGGCACAAGTACAATTTTTGGCTTTTATTCTAACAGAACAATAAGATTACGAGTTTTTTTCAACAAGTGGTAGATGACATGGAAATACAACTTTATAAATAAAAATATCTCAATTTTTTTATAACACCTTGCTAATTTTTAAGAGTAGTGTTTAAAAGAAAGCCTGGGTTCCACATCGCCCAAGTTATGTTGGAAGAGAAATCCAACTGAAAATTTTTTTGATGTCACTTCCTTTCTTTGAGAAGTCCATTAGTCTAGTATCGTTGCAAGATCAAGATGAATAAAATGGAGTCCAGATAATGATACGGATACAATTTTATTTTGCCGACTCGTTTCAGTTTACACCATTGTCAAGGCTTGGCTAAATTGTAACAAGTAAAATTATCGTTGACAGTTCTTTATATACAGGGCGATTCAGTCAATTTCTGACCATTTCACTCGAATGACGTGCATTAGGGATAAACATTTGAAAGAATATGAGCGCCATATCGAATTTCTAAATACTTGGAGTTTGTATTGTTGCAACGGCACTGCATGAAA
Source organism: Rhysida immarginata (assembly GCA_023313115.1). Taxonomy (NCBI): domain Eukaryota; kingdom Metazoa; phylum Arthropoda; class Chilopoda; order Scolopendromorpha; family Scolopendridae; genus Rhysida; species Rhysida immarginata. Next base: position 1,350,433 of record JAHWFO010040148.1, read on the forward strand.
CTTGTATTGTTGAAAAATGGCGTCCGCTTTATCAACAGAGCAGAAATGCAATGTTGTCAAATGGTATTTCGAGACAAAATCACCTGTAACTGTGCAAAGAAAGTTCCGGAAGGAGTATAAGTGTCGAGACGCACCAGGCAGGCAAGCAATCATGGATTTTGTCAAGCAATTTCGTGCCACTGGATGCATTAAAGGCAAGAAAAAAGGCGGGAGCGAAGCTCGTGTTCGAACGGCCGAAGTTGTTGAAAATGTTCGCACAAGGTTGGTCAATTCCCCTATCAAAAAATCTGTTCACCACTTATCCATTGAAGAAGGGCTGTCATATACCATGGCGTGGCGAATTTTGAGAAAGGATTTACACCTGTTTATCAGGAGTTAACAGACACTGGAAGACAGAAGCGACAACAATTTGCGTTGGAGCTTGGAGCAGAAATGGAAGCCAATCAGGACATTGTGGACAACCTGTGGGTGTTAGATGAGGCTTTCTTCCATCTGTCAGGTGACGTTAATAAACACAACGTTCGTTTTTTGGGGTTCCTAGCACCCTCATGAGATCCATAAGCCACCTCTTCATCCACGAAAGGTTATGGCTTGGTGCGCGATTTCCAAAAGAGGCGTCATTGGTCCGTTCTTTTTTGAGGGCACCGTAGCGTCACAGGCTTACCTTAACATGTTGGAAACCTTCATCCCCGAGCTGCGAAGGAGGCGTATACCGCTTCGACATCAATGGTTTCAACAGGATGGGGCTAGGCCTCACACCACTAATGAAGGGCTAGACTTTCTCAATCACACATTTAGAAATCGTGTCATTTCAAACAGGTTTCCAGATCGATTCGGGGGTGGCTTTCTTTGGCCACCTACGAGTCCTGACCTAAACCCATGTGATTTTTATCTCTGGGGGTTCCTTAAAGACAGTGTGTTCACTACAGCACTAAGAACCCTAGACCAGCTGCGACAAAGCATCGTCGACTGCTGCACCCTTGTGAAAGCAGAAATCCTGGATAGAGTTATGAATAACTTCACCATTCGGCTGCGAGCAGTTCAAAACGTTCTTGGTGGCCAGATTGAGCATCTCATCAAGACTTTTCCACGGGAATAAAAACTCTGAACTGCCTAAAATATCATACTGAAATGCTAAGATTTCATATCATAACCATTAGATTTTCATGTACACTACTGTTTATAAAAATAGCAACACCCTGATGGAATAGCCCAATCTGCATTAAATTTGGAGCATTTGCATATCATGGGTGAGAAAAGAAACCATTAGATTTTCAGGTCAATACAATGCGTTTTATTGTCACATTAGTATCGGGTGAAACCACCATGGGATGCAATTACAGCCTCTAAACGTCGTGGCATTGAGTCAAACAAGCTCTGAATAAGGGCCTGGGGAATGTCCTGCCATGCTCTGTCTACACATGTATACAGTTCATCCACAGTTGCTGCTGCAGGAGTCTGACGAGCCAATCGATGAGCAACCCTGTCCCACACATGTTCGATTGGGGACATGTCTGGTGAACGAGCAGGCCAGGGGACCAAGGGCATCTGATGTGCTTGGAAAAAGGCGAGGTTGATGGGCCCATTGCAACCTGAGGCGCCGGTGGTTTTGAGTCAAAGGAATCCGCAACAATGGTACTAGTGCCATCAATCCTCTGGTAATCAAACTGCTAGTAGACATTGTCCTGCTTACTGTAGCACCCCACTGTTGTGCTAACACTGTGGAAGTGGCTGTACGATCTGCTACACACATGCGATAGAGGTGTCTGTCATCTCGCGGTGTCGTCGTGCTGGGTCTTCCTGAGTCTGGTCTTCGGTGTGCCCTGTTCTCTTCGCTCCACTACCTCCATGCACGCATAATTGTCATTGTATTACGTCCTACACGAGCAGCAATGTCACGATACGACCATCCCGCTTCACGCAGACCAATTTTGCGTCCTCTTTCAAAGTCTGTCAGCTGTTGATATGGTACCCTTCGTTGTCGTCGAGGCATGGTGTTCTTTCAAGCAATTACTCTGAAAATCTAATCATTTATACTCTGACCCATTGTATGCAAATATTGCAAATTGCATATGGATTAGACCATTCCATCAGGGTGTTGCGATTTTTATAAACAGTAGTATAGTTCCAAAATCTGCCGATAGATGGTGCTGGCAGGGTTCACATTGTCTGGAGATATTACTAATACAGGATCATAAGCCGCCATTTTCCCCAGCTTAAACCCGTGTGATTTCTAGCTTTGGGGTACCTGAAAAATATTGTTTACAGCGGGTGGATTGAGAATCTAACCGACTTGAAGGCAAGCATCACACACCACATCCATTGCATCAGTACAGATACCCTTCAATCTGTTGTGGAGCATTCCATTTTGCGCTTCCAATTAGTAGCGGAACAAGGCAGAGGGCATATTGAACAACTTCTGCCTTAATCATCAGTAAGATGTTTGTTCCATGAAGCTCTGTTTTTTTTGGCATTATCACTGTTGTCGCTGTAAACACGTATTCTTGTCTTTTCGCTAATCAATTTTTCATAAACCACTGAACTCTATTGTTTCCTTTTGGCTAACAACATTCCTGTGTTTCACGAATCCATTTTTGGCTTTTCCCCTCACATTACCCTGCCAGCGCCATCTATCGGCAGATTTTGGAACTTTTTTTTTTTTTTTTTTTTTTTTTTTTCCTCCCTCCCTTCGCCAAACAAAATTCCATTGCCTCACGATTGTTCTGCTAAAATATCAGGTCATTTTGGCGAGTAATATTCAAATTATCGATTTTTGAAATCGTAACTTTAATTATATTCACCCTGTATATTAAAAAATCGGTTGATGCGCCTCTTTCAAACGAAGTTTGGTTATTCAGCAAATTTTCTTGTTCATTTCTTCTGTATTTTCTTATCTCCATTTTTTCATGTATCGATATTCATGCGGGGTCCTTGCCTATCTCCATACATTTTTCAATTTCTATCATTCTATGTTTGCTGTTGATTAGGTGTCCCGCGTATGCCGATTTTTTGTCGTTATTCACCCACGATTGTCGATGCTCTCTATATCTTGTTGCAAAGGAGCGTTTGGTACATCTGACGTAAAATGCGTTACAATCAGGGCATTTCAGTTTGTGATACTCTGGAACTTCGTTTCTAGCCCTGACTGGTGGAAAACTACTCCTGTAAGCTATATAAAGAAATGTCAACGATAATTTTACTTGTTACAATCTAGCCAAGCCTTGACAATGGTATAAACTGAAACGTGTTGTACCCGTATCGTTATCTGGACTCCATTTACTCATCTTGACTTCCTTTCTGTTTGGGTCACCATAAAAATTGACAGTAAACTTGATGAGCTGGGTTGAAGAAAAAATTTTCCATTGGTTTCATCACAAAACAGAAAACCAATCCAATTGCCATGACGTCCTCGTGTGTGGCTCTGGCTCCCTCTTCTGCCATTGCTATTTCTATCAAATTAAATCTACACTGTCTGCATTAAGGTCTGTCCCAAAATGATAGAAACACAGGCCAAAATAACAGAAATCAAAGGAAACTTCTACTTACAAATGAAATTAATAACCCACAAAACCCCTGTTTTTATTAATAACCTTGAATACTCTATCAGGCATTGAATTAACGAGTGCTTGAAGCTCACACAGTTGAATCTGATCCCACGCTTTTTGGATTGCGGTTTTCAGTTCTTGTACACTAGGAAACTGACGACTGTCCTTCCTTATAAACTTTTCTCACTAAGATACCCCACAGATTTTCTGTTGGATTAAGATCAGGTGACCGTGCTGCCAGTCCATCACATGTACCCCATGATCAAAGAACCACTTCCATGTCGATGTTGCAGCATGTATAGGTGCGTTCTCTTGCTGAAATTGGAAAAAAAGGGACCACCAATGTTTTCAGCAAATTTCAGGTAAAAAATGTACCTCCAGAACTTGCTGATAATCATTCTACCAGAAAGAAACGCTAAGGAAGTTTTGCCTGCCCATCCAAATCCACTCCACACCATTACACTTTTACCGCCTTGTTGCCGCTTTGAGAAAGTCACATCCTGCTTCCGTATGTCGTGCCAATAATATGCAAAACCATCTGGCCCGTCCAAATTGAATTTTTTTCTCATCGTTCCAGATAACTTTTCTCCAGTTGTCAGTTCAGTTTGTGTGATACTTGGCCCAGTTGACCCGCTTCTCCTTGTGTTGTTTGTTGAGTGGAGGCATTGTCTTCATTTTTTTGGACACAAGATATCCTGCTGATTGCACAACACGGTGAATTGTAGATTTAGATGTGTTGATGTCAGGATGAGCTGCGATTTGACGAAGACTTGTTGTGGAATTACTCGGTTTCCGTAAAACCATCCTTTTCTGGCGTGCAGTGAGAGTTGATGGACGACAAATTGACCCCCCCCCCCCCTATATTCTTCTTTTAATCGTAAGAAATTTAAAATTACATGTGGTGATCGTTTCAACTGTCTTGCAATTTCTCTTATGTGAATATCAGAAGCAAATAATTCAGTGATTCTTCCTTTTTCAAATTCTGTCAGTGCGATTCCTCTTCCCATTTTGGTGAAGATAAAATTTGCTGATATTAAGGCTGGTTTAATTTCTTTTCCAAATAATTTGCATGTTTGGATCTTTCTATCATTACTTATCACTGGGGGGTCTATGACGATTGGTCTAATGCTGATTGGTCTAATGCCGTTTGGTCTAACGCCGATTTGTCTACATCCCGATTGGTCCAAATACCGATTGGTCTAAATCCCGTTTGGTCCAAATTCCCGTTAGATAAATACGAGGGTTAAATCCCGTTTTAAAAAATGGAATTTTTTTTCAAGAAAGTCTATAAATGAAAATAAACGAAACTTTATTGAATGCATTTTTTATGAAATATTTCTGATTTAATTATTCTTGAGCAACCCCCCTGTTTTTTATCTATTTTTTTTTTTTTTTTTTTTAATCTGAATTTACTGAAGTTTTTTTCTTTTTTGGAAAAGGGGAGGGGTCTTTTTAATTTCCTTTCTAATATTAATTTACCGAATTAATTAAATGGCGATCGCGTTGACCATAACATTTTTTGATGTTATACGAGGGCGTATTGAAAAGTAATGCCTCCATGGCTGTAACTTTTTTATTTGTTAACCGATTTTCAAAATCCTTTTTGTATCTTATACTCACATTTGTCCTCTATGTAATGCACTATTCACTTTTCGACATAGTCCCCACCCCTTTCCACGCATTGCGCCAGCACGTGACTAGTTGGGTGAACCCGTCGGAGAGGAATTCCGGAGTTGGTGACTCGTGTGCGGGCGGACGTTATCGTACTCCAAAAGAGGGTCCAAAGCTGCCATTCAATCCTGGTGTCGACGACAACTCCGGAATTCCTCTCCGACGGGTTCACCCAACTAGTCACGTGTTGGCGCAATGCATGGAAGGGGATGGGGACTACGTTGAAAAATGAATAGTGCATTGTATAGAGGACAAATGTGAGTATAAGATACAAAAAGAGTTTTGAAAGTCGGTTAACAAATAAAAAAGTTACAGCCATGGAGGCATTACTTTTCAATACGCCCTCGTAATTTAAACTTATAATGCATTATACCTATACATTAAATAACGAATTCTATTATTTATATATTTATTTATTATTACTACACATTTCCATAATTGTCATGCATCCGGGTTAATATGACAGTAAATTTAAATGATAAATGAAAAATTAAGCCAAAGCCTACAATCAACAATGGCTTAATTAGTCAGTGTCGGCGTGATCCTTTTTTCTCTATTTGTTTTAATTCGTCTTCAGTGGAAATTTTTTCAGTCATTTTAGTCTCCTTTTAGACCAATCGGGGATTTGGACCAATTGAGATTTGGACCAGTCGGGATTTAGACCAATTGGGATTTGGACCAATTGGGGTTTAGACCAATCGCCATTAAACCAATCGTCCTGGAGATTTAGGCTGAGCTCATCGACAAGCAGTCTACTGTCGACGAGTGTCGATGGTCACGTGGTTAATGACGCATTTGTCGATTCAAGCTAGCATGAACACGACTTGTCTACAGTGTACAGACTCTACACCGTCGATTTTCTAGTGTAGACTTTGACCATCCTCAACTGCCTTAAGAGCAGTCGACTATGCACATTCTTGTCTACAATTCAAGAACAGTCGACTATGCGCTTGGCGATCGTTATTTCAGAATTTAGCTACAGATTTCTTATTAAAATCTTTTTTCCTTCGTTTCCGGCCTGCAGGCTAAATACACATAGCTCAAGAATACACATTTTCTAAAAATATTAACAAAAAACTTGTTTAAAAATATTTACATACGTGAAGCACTCTCTTGTGCTACGAAACTTGAACTTGAACAATAATATTGTGTGTCTACAGGTTATGTGTTTATGTACGAGGCATGTTTTTTAAGTAAGTACCGTTTTACGATTCTGCCGCCGCAGCGCTACGGTCGGCGTTCCGCGCATGCGTGCTGGTTAACTACATCTCTTGTCTACGCACTGACACCATTACAGTCTGATTCTTCATTGTATACGTTGTTTACTGAGTGTTTAAGATGCCTCCGACAATCGTGAGTCCCGCCGATTGTGAAGTACGGGCTGTTATACGATTTCTTAGTGCTAAAGGCGTAAAACCGATCGATATTCATCGTGAGATCTGTGAAGTGTACGGACAAAACATTATGAGTGATGGAATGGTAAGGAAATCGGTGAGAGCATTTAAAGATGGCCGCACAAATGTGCATGATGAAAAACGGAGTGGGCGTCCTTCGGTCGTTAATGAAGATTTGGTGCAGAAAGTGGACGAAAAGGTGAGAGAAAACAGACGCTTTACAATTTCATCATTGTGCGACTGCTTTCCTCAATATTCTCGTAGTGTTTTGTATCGCATTGTGACCGAGAACTTGAATTACCGGAAATTGTGTTCACGTTGGGTTCCAAAAATGTTGACGGATTTGCACAAAACCCAACGTTTAGGCAGTGCATTGACTTTCCTTGAGCGGTACCACAATGAAGGTGAAGATTTATTAGACCAAATTGTTACTGGTGACGAAACATGGGTGGCCTACGTCACACCAGAATCGAAACAACAATCCATGGAATGGCTACATTCATCATCACCCAAAAAAGTGAAGTTTAAGCAAACAATTTCTGCCCGGAAAATCATGTGCACAGTTTTTTGGGACAGAAAAGGAGTATTGCTAGTGGAGTATCTGCCTCGTAATGAGACAATCAATGCAGCGTCTTATTGTGAGACATTGAACAATCTGCGTCGTGCAATCCAGAACAAAAGACGTGGCAAGT
>JAHWFO010040148.1:1367734-1378736 GCA_023313115.1 Rhysida immarginata
TCAGATACAAAAAGAATTTTGAAAATCGGTTAAAAAATAAAAAAGTTGCAGCCATGGAGGCATTACTTTTTAGCCCACCCTCGTATTATTGTTTATTACTTTAATTAAAACAGTATGTCCCAAAAAATGTGTCTAGCACTGTACAGTAGGGATATAGTAATCACAACACAAGTTGGTAGAACTAGTAAGGTCCATTGTTGGAGTCTTTTGCAAAGCATGTTACGACAAAAAAAAAAGATGTTTTATGATCAAAATACTTCCAAGACTAAAAAATGGAGAAAAGAAGATCACTGGAGAAGTTATAGAGTAATGAACGTCATGAACTCGTAACATTTTACACGATTTTGTGTTACACAATTATTTCATCATGATAAACGGGGGATACTGTATTACATAAAGAAAAAAAATACTTAAATCTTTTGAATTTTTTTTTTTAATTTTATAATTCAAAAAACATTTTTTATAAAGGACGTATGTTTAATAAAATGAACAAGAATAATAATGAATTACAACATGGCACACACAAACTTGGTTTAACTTGTACTTAAGAAATAAATGGAAGAAAATTCCCTGATAAACATTTTTTTTTTTTTTTTAATGACATACCTAAATTTCATTGAATTGGATGGTCTATGTTAATTGCAAGTGATCCATCGTCATTTAAAAAACCCATCTCAAAATGGACAAAGAAATTGTTGAAACTTGGTGAAAGAGGGAATGAAAGTAGACAGTCTATGGAATGTTTTATAGAAATATACATAACAAAACTTCTAAGGAAACATAGAATTTAAACACAAAGAGTACAAAATATTTTGGGGATACCTGAGAAAAGTGAAATTTTGACTATAAAAAAAAAATAAAACTAAATTGTAACAACAATCATACATTGCAAACATCTTACTAAATAAAATTACCTTCATACTTAAATACTATTTTCATAGAAGATGCATGGCTATAGCAAATCCATTAAGGTAAAAGTCTGCCCATTTTAGGAAGGACATTCAAGGTCAATACCAATAAACGTCATGACTTTAACATGGCCAAAATAGACCAATCATGCAACAGGCTGCCCCGACCTATCAGCCCTGGTTAGTGGTAGAAAAATTCCTTTATCACGATGTGTAAAAGCAAAGTTTTCTAGAACAAGAAAAGTCTTTGCAATGTCCCTCCACAAGTCTGCAACCTCGGTTCCGGGGCCTTGCCGTCTTGCGAATTTTCCTGACTTGCGGAATTCCAAGATGACGGACATTTTTTCAAACGAGTTAACCTTATCAACCATTTTAATTTTTTTAAAGAAAATGTAACCTCTTATGTACGCTTATATTATAACTCTATAATAGGTTTTCATTTCGAATTTCATGGAAAATAAACAGCTCAGAGTGCCAGATTATGTTAATTTGCTTATTAGCTTTCATAGACCCCCCCCCCTTCCAAAAAAAAAATAAAAAAACAGGCTGTATGCATTAGGGGAACCATAATATTCATTAATTTTGCATATTTCAATCGTAAATAGCCACCGATTTTAGTTTTTTTATTGGCAAGAATTCTTGACTGGAGGTCATTGTCCACCATCTTAGCTCTTAGGTAAAAGTTGCAGACTTGTGGAAATTCCCAACTTCTGGAATACTGAGTTGTGGAAGGACAAATGTATCAGATTTTGCCAGTTTGAAGCTGGCATTTCAGGCCTTGTCTTAAGAGGCGGGCCCTGTAATCACGGCCATAAAGAGAACGTGAAACCGTTCTGAATTTATGGAAGAGAGAAACGAAGTTATAATTTCAGATGAGGAAAATGAATTGGAATAGGATAGAATAATTAGAATTTTAACAAATGAAAAAGCAATGTAGATTACATTTGCAAAATAAAGACAAGTATGAAATGATTAGAGGCCTGGTGCCTGTTATTGGCCTGGGGTGACTCATGTGATTTTCAATAGACTTTGGGTAAGATAATGGATCTCACCAATGATTACTGGGTTGAAAATAGCATAATTTAAAAGCGTATTAAATATTTCTCGATATATCAGACTCTGAAGAGGAAAATAACCAATTGACAATAGCGAGTCTTGGGATATTCAACTTCTACACGATTCTGACTGAAATATTTATTAAATGCAGTTCAAAAAGTCTCTTAAGAGCCCACACATTAGGTAGAGAGAACCTACCATGTGTTTTAAAAATACAATAAATTCATATATATACCGAAATAAATTACAATCTAAAATAATTTACACGAAGCAACTAAAATTCACTTTGGTCAAATTTTATAATAATCTTTTACTAAAAATATTATAAATAAATTATTTAAATAGTATCTCTTTAAACGAATTTCACATGCTGCTGTGCTTCAGCAAAGAAAAAACAAAAAAAAAAACCCTTGCCTAAAGAGACTAACTAGCAGCTATGGCAACACAATTAACCTGGAGTGTTCTTCCTAGGATGGGCAGACTATAGCTCCATGGAGCAAAATAAAAATGCACAGATTAAGAAATTCATTTTGGAGAGTGAGTAACAATGCTCAAGAACCTTTCAAGAGGACATTCGTCTGCCCTTTAAAACTATTGTCGAACATATTTCATATCACAATGATCTGGTTCTGCATTGTTTTTGAAACAAACAATGATTCAATACTAGGATTTAAGTTGAACCAATATTTTTATTTTGATTCAGTTTTGTGCAGAACAATTTTTTTTTTTAAATAAAATGCCTTATTTTAATTCTAAATTCCAACAGTCAACTCCCCAGTAACAGATCAGGATACAAAGAAAAAAAAAAACACACCCCGCTTATAAGAATTTGATTTTTTCCTCATTTTTCCCCTACAGAACTCCGCACGCAAGAGCCAATCACAGCACAGCTGTGTGTGTTTAAGAGAATGACAGCACAGTTCTGTACAAATCGATATTATAATTTCCCCCAAAGTTGGCTATGCTGGTTCCAAGGCCTTAGTATCTTGTGGATTTTCCTGATTTATGGAATTCAAACATGGACACAAAATTATGGAAGATCCCCACCCACCTGCTTTTTCAAATAAATATTAAAAAAAAAAAATTCCATATTATATTGTGGCATTTCTTTCCAATGATAAAACACTTCAACACTTTTCAATTAAATTATTTGCATCCACTTCACTGTTCCATTCGTAATATGCATTTTTCAGTAGTTACCAGCTTTCAAAAAAGAAAATTTCAACCAGATTAATCACGAGTTTAGAGGGGGGGGGGGGAGTTAGCTGCTTATAAAGGGGAAGGGGGACCTTTCAATAATCTGCTGGCATTTCAAATTTTGGGTAAAACAACCAGTTCGAGGAGAGCCGGCTTCTATTAACTTTCACATTAATTTTCATAATTAACTTGCATAGCCCCAAAACAGCGTGTATTCATTAGGCAATTATAAAATCGACTAATTTTATTTAAATCATAAATAATATCACTGATTTAGCTTTTATTGACGAAAAAAAATAATCACCGATCGGAAGCCACTGTCTGCCATTTTGGGTTTCAGGAAAAAAAAAATAGCAGACTTGCAGAATTTTCTGACTTGTGGAGTACCGACTTAGGGATGGACAACTGTATTTTGAATAAAATTGAGGTTAAATGAAGACTATATATCTTGATGTTTTTTTTTTTTTTTTTTTTTTTTTTTTACAAGAGCTTCCCTTATAAAAGCAGCTTTTCATTTTCCTGACTGGGACCTTATAAGCGGAATCGACTCTACATCATTTCACGAAATGCATAATCATCCACTTTGTGCTTCCTGTTTTTCCTCAGTAAAAATAAGAATAGGAATGTTTGAGTGGGAATCGATGCTTAATCAAAATCTTTCAAATACTTAAAGCAATAGCTATTTTAGGAAAGATGAAAGAAATAAAAGAAAGAGACGAGAAAGCAATCCCAACACTGTGAGAGGAAAAAATTAAAACTAAAATTGAAAATAAAATTCGGCAATAATGTCTGAAAATTGCACTTACTTACTCTAATGCTATAAATTAGTATTTTCCATCATTACAAACTGATTAAAACAAAACGACAACCGATACTGAATATCAATAGACTGCTTATAATATATTTTGTTTGAACCTTAGTAAAATATATATTATGATGAACAGGCTCCAAGGTATTTATCAATTATTTGCTCTAACTATTATCTCTTTGTATGGTAACAAAAAAATATTTGGAGATTTTTTTTTGTTTATTTTTCTTTTTGTTTTTTAAACACAAATACTATAAAAAATTCCTTTATAAATGTTGGCCACACTTTATTAGCATGGAACGATAGGTAAAGAGTTAATTTTTATAAAAAACTTTGGTGTCAATATCTAAAATTAAAAACAAATAAAAAATAGGAATGTCATTTAAGGCAGAGTAGAATACTTTTTTGGGCAAGTTTCATGGAAGCAATACAATAATAAAATAGTGGAAAACAAAGTGAGAGATCATTGGTTGTACAAAATTTCTTTGCTAGTATAACAAATTCAGACGAGTGGTTTATGACGAAGCAGGATTTTTAAAACTATTCTTCAATCTTCATCCTGCCAAATAAAGAAAGCCTTGTATATTATATCTTTATTAATAATAATAATACAACCCTAGCATCAATGAACTTCGGACACCTACAAAATTTTGGATAAGTACAACGAAACTAACTGTAAACAAATGAAAATTACTTTATTGAGTGCACAGAGCTTTAGTACAACTGTGATATAGCATTTTAACATAAAAAAAAACTAGAAAATTAAATAAGCGACTTTTTGTATTGTTCCGTTTTCAACACGTTGCAATGAACTTCGTACACCGTACCGTTTATTGCACATTACCACTGAGTGGCGTCATCTTTCCGACGAATGAGGCTCTGAAGTCGTTGAGGCATGCTGGACACTAACTTCTGCGTTGTTTCTACTGGAATTTTGTCCCACTCTTTGTAAATACATGTCCGCAACTGCTACAGTGTTCAAGGCTTCCGCTGTCTGACTTTTCGCTTTAAAATGCGCCATACATTTTCAATGGGTGACAGATCTGGGCTGCAGGCAGGCCAGTCAAGCACCCTGAAACGCTGCTGTTGTAGCCAAGCCTTGGTGTTCCGAGCAGCATGAGGCTTCGCGTTGTCCTGCTGAAAGATGCTTGGTCTTCTATTGAACAACTTTTAGCGGGATGGACGCAGATGCTGTTGAAGAATGTTTATATAGGCAGCAGAGTTAATAGTGTCCTTGCAAAAATGAAGCATTCCTGTCCCGGCTGCACTCGTGCAGCCCCACACCATCAGCGATGCAGGCTTCTAAACTTTCCTCTGGTAACAGTCTGTATGATTACTTTCGTCTTGGTCCTTAGCACCTTGCGACCATTGTTGCTATACATCACTGCAAAGGTGGACTCGTCGGACCACAGAACACTATTCCACTGAGCAAGGGTTCACTTTAGATGGGTTCTGGCCCATGCTACCCAGCGATGCTTAGCTACAGTTCTCATAAATGGCTTACTCTTCTGATGTAACGGTGGACTGTGCTTTCGGATATGGGTATATGAAAATATTCTCGAGCCCAAACAGTCATTTCACTTAAGGGAGCATGCCTGTTTTTCACAATGTAACGTCGAAATACTCGTAGGTCCCTAACATTCAATAATCGCTGCTTGCCTGGTGCAGTCCTTGGTTCTGTTTTCCCAATTTCTCTGAAACGCTTGATGATCCCATGAACAGTAGAGAGTGGAACTGATAATTCAAGGGGCAATAGCTCGCTGGGATTTGTTATTCTGGAACTGCTGTATAATTTTTTGCCGTATACACGTTTCTACTGGCTTACCACGTCCCATGGTTCAAAACAACACGAATACTGTGCTCTGTCGCGTGGACGGTGCTTTTAAAGCCTGATGCAAAGCATACTGGGCGTTTCTACAGCCTTCAGGAAAGTTCTATATGCTGGTGACCCCTTGTGTACGAAGTTCTTTGAAACCTGTTGACAACGCAATTTTACATAAATTTGAATAAATTATTTCACACCATTAAATCGATTCTAAATCGATGTTGATATTGTTCCATCTACTCAGTAAATCTATTTTCATTAGCCTGCAATCCTCTGTATGCACTTTTCACTGTGTTTTTAGCCAAATTACTTGGTGTCCGAAGTTTATTGACGCTAGGGTTGTAATAATAATAACAATAAATGCAACAATTCAATTTACCCATTCACTTGGATCAACACCTTGCATCGAATCTTGAGGCAAAGTTTTCTCTACGTTTATCCTGCTTGAAATCGATTTGGCAAGCTACATTTAATAATGAATTAAAAATATATATATCAGAGCATTGAGAACAAACTGTTAAATGGTCAATAACTGAGAATGAAATTTGATTATAATTTCTAGTTACTACAGGGTGCGGCAGGTATTTGAGAACAAAACGACATCCGCAGGTAAAAGGAGCAGACACTTAAGATACCACAGAGCCTTGAATACAATTTACATTTTTGTACAAAGAACAACAAAATACATACAGTAGAGTCTGCTTATAAGAGTCGCCTCGGGAACAGAGGAAATTGCTCTTATATCCGGACTGCTCTTACAACCGGACCATACATAAACAATAGAACAGACATTTATATTTTTAAGACAGTTTATTAAGATATTTCATCTGAAAATTTCGCATAGTTTAAAACATGGAATTCAAGAATTGAAGAAATCTGTTACTTTGGTCTGTATCCAACTTTCTTAAGATGTCTGACCAAATCCAGCTGGTCATCCAGGCATTGGCGCTACTGTAATATGGCAAAGGGGGCTGAATTCTGTTGAAACAGCGTGGGTTTTTGAATTTTCCTATAACATAACCTTTTTTGTCTGTACCCGTTGCATTGCATAAAAACAGGACTGTCATTCGCTCTTTTGGAGTCTTCCCACCTACTGCCTGACTGCCAGCAATGCCCAGAGTTCGCGTAGGTGTTGCTCTGAAAATGAGCCCCATTTCGTCAGCATTATATACATTATCGGGCTGATATTGTTCGAGCACTTGTGGTAGAATGTTCTTAATCCAGTTTTTGGCTCCAACATGATCAGCTGCAGCTCCTTCCCCATGAACTTTTAAAAGCTTAATATTGTGACATGCTTTAAGACGCTCTAACCAACTGTGTGATGGCTCAAAATCATCACATCCCAGGGTGATTGCAAGCTGCTTTGCTTTCTCTAACATAAGCGGTCCGTTTATCGAAGCATTTTGAGCTCTCATCTGGTGAAACCATTCTATAAGTGCAACACCGATTTCTTCATGAGGACTCTCACGTTTACGTTTCCTTTTTACGCAACCAATCACAGAGCTGTTCAAAGTCAAAGCTCTTATATGAGGACTAAAAAAGAAATTGGGTAAAAAATAACACTCTTATAAGCGGATTACTCTTTTATGCAGATATCTTATATCCGGACTACCTTAGTATAGAAAATAGAGGGGGAAAATTCGGGAACATGAGAAATTGCTTTTAAATCCGGACTACCCTTTTGTCCGGTTCTCTTATAAGTGGACTCTACTGTATTGCTATTCAATAAAACCACAGTCTGCTGCAATGACAGCCTCCACATGCTGTCGGAACTGCTGGCAGGCAGCAATGAGGTGGCTCTTCTGGATTTCTGCCATTGCCTCCACAATAGCTGGCCTGAGAGCTTCCACGGTATTGTGTGGATGCATGTCGGACTCCCTCTCAATGACTCCCCAAACGTAATAGTCCAAACAATTGAGATCAAGGGAGCTGGGAGGCACAAGTTGGGAGGGATGTGGTCGTGAACATTCGTTGTCATACATGCTTGGGTACTTGGCCCTGTCCAGTTGATTCTTCTTGGTTGTCTCGGACATGAACTGCCCCCTCCGCAACACATACGACTTGTAACGGAGGTCTTTATGCACCACACGTTGAATGGTCGCCTCATTAACCTGCAGCTCTCACCTGAGTGCCCTTATGGGCTTCCCAGGGTCCTCGTCGATTGCAACTAGGACAGAACTGATGAATTCCAGCATCCTGATATGGTCTGAGTGCCAACAATGTCGTTTCCTCTGTGAAACAGTTCTCCCCGAACTTTGAACACGAACGAACAGGCGACTTTCAGGAATGCAGCAATCTTGGAGTCAGTGTCCTGCAGCCAAGGAGATCATGACAGCATGTCGCTTCAGTTGCTGGGTCATCCTTAGATCCGCCATGTTTATCTGCCTCGTTTCGGAATTGTCAAATAGTATGACGCATTGACTATTACGTCATACTCACGTGTTCTCAAATACCTGCCACACCCTGTATTTTCTCTCCTAGAATACGAGGTGCTACCCAAAATTTCCCGAAATTGTTTTATTCTGACCGAACTGTAAGAGATACGAAGTTCTGCCAATAGATGGTGTTAGGGCTACGTCTCAGTTGTAATTGTGCCAACCGGTGTCATCCTATTTCCACGTCAATTAGAGTTTGAGCTGATTTTGTCACTCTTTGTGTTAGTCGTATTGTGATTCTTGATATTAAAGTTGAAGAAAACTGCGGCTGAAACCCACAGACTGTTGAAGGAGGGTTTCAGCGGGGGAACCAGCCAGGCTGCACCGTGCCACGCAAACACAGTCGCCCAAATTTGGCTCGTGCTACACAGCGCCACGCCATTCAGCTTAGTTTGAGGTTCAATTTACAGCCTTGCTTGCGATTTGCAACTCCAGGTGTCTTATATCACTTTAATCGCCTGAATTTCATCTAAATCGTAGTGTAGTTTTTTTGAAGGAGATAATTTACATCCTGTATATATATTGTATCAAAGTTATACAAAAACATACTACATGTACAAACAAAATTACAGTATTATAGTACATGTATGTAACATTAGAAAAAAAAACGCTGCAGCGTCTGAGCACTAGCAGGGCACTGTCTGGAACGCTTTTGGTTAACCGATGTTTCGGTTGATCAGTATTCGGATAATCGATGCTCTACTGTATTTACTCGATGTTGAGGTAGAAAATGTAGAGTATATCTCTATTAACAGAGTTATGGAGCAAGATGACTCTACCAATTATCCAGTCGAATTTTTAAACTCTTAGCGCACCTGGCCTTCCAATTACATAAAATTAATTTGAAAAACGGCATCCCTATTATACTGTTGCGAAATTTAAGCCCACCGAAATTGTATAATGGTACGAGGCTTAAAGTTAATTCTCTCCAACGTAACATCATAGAAACGGAAATTTTGACAGGAAGTGGTGCAGGCGAGCGAGTTTTTATACCCCGAATCCCGCTTATTCCTAACAACTTCCAATTTCGCTATAAACGTGTATAATTCCTGGTGAGCTTATGTTATACCATGACAGTAAACAAAGCACAAGGCCAGACGCTGCATGCTGTGGGTGTGGACCTTACTGTCAGTTGCTTTTCGCACAGACAGCTCTCTCTCTCGTGTTAATGAAGCAAACAAGCTCTTTGTTCATGTCCCCAATCATACTACTTGAAGTCGTGGGTATTGACCAATTCTAGTTTAAAAAATAAGAAAAAAAAAAAAAAATAGTTTTTATATTCTTAACTTACCTGAGCTTCCTTTTCTTTTGTGGTTTTGTCTGCCAGTGTTCCCTCTGAAACTGATTTGGTTGCAACAGTTAACTTCGGATTTGAACTGCTTACTGTGGGAAAAAATAATGGACTAATTCGAAAAAAATCGTTAACTAAAATATAATCAAAATTAAAAAAACAACAAAAAACTCATCATGGAGAAGCAAGAAGACGTGAACACTTAGTTTTTAAGCAGCATGTTCCAAATCGTTTTAGATGGCATTGCAATCTTATGATTTTAATCGCAATATAAGATTGATGAAAAATAGGACTAGGTAATTGCTCTCAAATGTTAATGCTTTCATTTCCGCATTGGCGCGTTTGTTCAATGTACCAGCGGCATGAGCCGAAGGTTCCTGGTTCAAATCCAGGCTGTTGAATTTTCTTTCCTATTTTCCGTCAATAATTTAACATCCGAGGTAAGATGAATGATTAAAAACAAAACAAACCTCATGGTCTCATCTTCAGCTATTCTTTAACAATGGACTCCATTTTAACGATATCAATGGGACCGAAAAAAACATGTTGTAAGAATGGTTTGTGTTGTCAGGTAAGTGAGATGGTAAATTGGTGTATATTAATAGAGGCATTATACGATTAGATGCAAGTACAGTAAGGTAACAGTTACCCCTGTATAATGATCAAGTGTCGTGCAGTTTATTTCTCCTTCTTTGGGATAAAATTGGATTTCCTATAACAAAACTTTCCCTTTCATTTTTGAACATGCAAACAAAACATCCCGGGCCCAGCACCTCATCATAATAGTCCAGCCAACAATCCAACCTTCATTATTTCCAACAAAAGAAAAAATACAGATTATTAAAATCCAAAATGGAAAAATGAAGATTATATTGTTACTCAGACTACTATGGTCCCCATATAGTCATAATAATGTACTAAATTTTTTTGAGGGCTCAAACTCGACTTCTGCAGACGACCCAACTGATCTTTAAAATTAAGTTATATCCGAGATAGACCCAAATTTCTTTGGGTGAGATTTGGAGTGTTCTATGTGCAGAATTTATGGAACGATGAAATTGCACTTACAAATTTTGAATACCTTTATCTAGGAAAAATAGGACTTCTATGGATAAAAAAAACTGCCGTTCTTGATAGTCTGCACCACAAATCATCTAGCAACAGCATGATTGTTATTGTTTTTCTTGTTTTATTGCTAAAAACGATGAACTTCCGGTTGGAGATATAACATTATAATTACAAGAACATGTGATTTTTTGCGTTATTTTGTACTATCTTCAAATTCTTCAATATTATACGAGGGTGGGCTGAAAAGTAATGCCTCCATGGCTGTAACTTTTTTATTTTTAAACCGATTTTCAAAATTCTTTTTGTATCTGATACTCCCATTTCTCCTCTATGTAATGCACTATTCACTTTTCGACATAGTCCCCAGCCCTTTCCACGCATTGTACCAACGCGTGACTAGTCGGGTGAACCCGT
>JAHWFO010040148.1:1379136-1428118 GCA_023313115.1 Rhysida immarginata
CAAAAAGAATTTTGAAAATCGGTTAAAAAATAAAAAAGTTACAGCCACGGAGGCATTACTTTTCAGCCCACCCTCGTACATTATGTAATTGAATATAACAGTCCCAAAATTCATTTTAAAATTTAATAAACTATAATAATAATAATAATAATAATAATAATAATAATAATAATAATAACATGAGGAGGAGTATCCCAACAGATAAACCGGAGGGAAATAACCCGGTGTTGTCCCCCAACAGGCCAAGGCCCAAAACGGAGTTAATGAAATTACATAAAAAAAAATAAAAAATATAGTCAAACATATGAATAATCTTAATTAGTACTTGAACCAGATTAAAAAAAAATAAAATAAAATAAACACGAAATCGATTGAGACAAAAATAGTAAGTAAAGAATTAGGGAGAATGAAAATAGGTTAAAAAATGTCAGGTTTAGGATTGGCTCGATCATAAGCATCAACCAATTTAAACTTCACGTCTAAAAATTTAGCGTTAGAATTGTAAAAAATCGAAAATGGGAAACAATTTCGATGACGGATGGAACTGAGAGTACAACGAATATCAAATTGGAAATATTGAGTGAACCATTAAATGTTTTTTGTAAATAATTTAAAAAGTGTTGATCAGCCATACTCTTCAAATCCTGAACTGGAACAAAAAAAATTGGATGAAGATGATAGGAATTTAACGATTCTTTTCAATTTATTATGCAACAGAGTAGACAGATAAAAGCTTCGAGTACACCAAATTATTATCCTGTAGTTAATTCGAGAAAGAACGAGATGATTGAATAACAGATAAAAGGTATACCCCTCAGTAAAAAAATTAGGCAATCTATAATAATAATAATATTAATAAGGGGCTGTTCACAAATTACATTACAACTTCTCCAGTGATCCACCCACCTTATGCTTACGCTAAAATTTAGCTTGAAGTATGCCTTTGTTACACTTACTTTTGACTCATCCACCCACCTCCTGTGGTGATGTAATTGGTGAACAGCTTCTAATAGTGAAAGTAACTAATAATAAAGTTAAGAGACTAAGCATTTTTTTTAAAATCTCCAAATTTTATTTCAAGAAAAACACACCATTTTTTTTTTTCTGAGTTATTAACATTTAATTACTTACAAATTAATTTAATTATTTTAAATCAGAAACATATTTACTTATTTTTAAAGCAATATTAAACCCGAACATTATTTATATTGTTGTTTGATCGCATTTACTATTTTGGCAAAATTGACATAGAACACTCCAATTCTCACCCGACGATTTGTTGTCATATTAAGCAAGGTTGAAAAACTTGTTCCTTATACAAAATACAATGGGACCGCAGAATGTTTGTCGCTATAGCCAAGGTGTCGTAAGCAAGGTCGTTATAACCAAGTTCTACTGTAATTGCATATTACTTACACAGAGGCATTCCTTTAGGTAATAAACTAATTCGCCGAGCATTCTTATTCATTCCAGACAGCCATTCAGAACTCGTCAGAGTCGGTTCCCAAAGCACTTTTGTGTCGGGAAAGAGGTCGTCTTGAAAGAAGTCCATCTACATAAAAAGAAAATTTATTCTAATTTCCGTCATACACAAATGGGGAGAATGAGAGAACTAATGGAAAGAAACTCGTGGAAAACGAGATGAGAAAAGAAAGATGGTTACTAACTCGCTTATTATTTGTTAACCTGTGATATGTCTTTATTATTATTAAATACCCAAATGAAGATAAAACATTCATTCAATAACTCTTTCATTATTTAAAGTAAAATGCATATTTGTGAATCCTTTAAAGTTCTAACAAAGAGTTTTTTTTTATTAAACAATAAAAGGATAATGGAGCCACTTGCCTTCACTCGTGGAACCGTAAAAGATAGTGGTTCGAGTACAAAGCCGACGAGACGCAGAGCACGAGCAAATTCGACAGCCCTAATATTGCATACTATTTTAGGGAAGAAGGTTAGTCCCTGATGGACATTTGGACACTTGTGATGAGATAATGGAAAGAAGTAGGGTTGCTCTTCCAAAACTTCATAAGCATAAATAGTTGAATCACCCTACAAATACCATCAAACATTTAATTATTTAGTCCTTGCTATTTTTAACTTTTTTAAAATTAGGCCTACTCAAAGATTTCTTAAAAATCACAAATAATAATTGCAAATTGTTTATTGAAAAATAAATCTTACTTTTCCTGTAAGAAACAGAGTATTGCTATCCTCGTCATAATAAGGAATGAGAATGGCAGGAGAGACGTCGATGCGAATTGTTGCAACTTCTTTGCAATTTTCAACATTATAGAGACTAATAAGACGCTCGGACACTCTATAAATCACAATTTTAAATTTAGCAAGAATCATACATAAATTGATTAAAATTACATAGTACAAGGAAGAGGATGAAGAAGAAATATTAAAATTATAAGGGTCGTACAAATGAAAACGAAAATTTGTGGGGGGAAAAAAAAAAAAAAAAAGACGACATGTAGTATCGTAAGTTTTTGTTTTCAACAACTGCGAAACCCCACGTGCAAATTGAAAGATAGGTTGCAAGTGTTGCATCATGTGAGAAAGAACGATAGCTCGCGCTTCGAAGCTCTGAGAGTGATCGCTTCGTCCAAACAACAAAACCCCCGAAAAAATCAAAAGCAATCGCAAACAGCACGGGGAAGGCGATGTCGACAGTGTTTTTTAATCGCAAAGGCCCGATTTTACTGGACTTTTTTGAAAAAGGCACCACAGTTAACACAGCACAACAGTTTGGGGAAACATTGAAGGCACTCCGCACGGCCATCAAATGCAAGCACCCTGGACTTCTTACAGAAGGAGTGCTTCTTCTCCACGACAACGTGCGTCCACACACCTCGAAAGCAACGGTAGACCTCATCAAAAAGTTCGACTGGAAAGCAATGTAGCATCCACCTTACAGCCCTGACTTATCCCCATGTGACTTTCACGTGTTTGGGGATCTCAAAGAAACATCTGAAAGGCCTCAGGTTTCAGTCGGACGATGAAGTGAAGGAAGAGGTGTTTGGAATGGTTCCACACGCAACCGAAAGACTTCTTCCATAAAGGAATTACAGTGAGATAAATGCATGCTTAACGCATTTGGAGAGGATTTTTCAATTCCTTGTATACACTTTGGATAAAATAAATAATTTTCGTTTTCATTTGTACGACCCTGATACATATAGTCAGTTTTCTATTCTTGCCCAAACTTCTAAAATACAAGCTTGACAGAGATTTTCTTATTGTACTTTTATGCGAGAGGTCTTTATGTATATTGCATTTCCAAAAAAAACGATGCCATTTATTTTTTTCCAAAGAAAATTACAAAATGTACAGATAAATAAGTGCAGCCGGAACTACATGTCTTTATCTCCTTTTTCGCACAGTCACCTTGACGATTTAGGCATTTATCCCAAAGCTGCACCAGTTTCAGAATGGCCTTGCTCATAGAACTCTGTCAGATGTGAATACAGCCAATGGCAAACGACAGATTTGAATTCCTCATCAGCCTCAAACCTCTGACCATCCAGAAATCTCTTCATGGGACCAAAGAGGTGGTCACCCGAGGGCACTAACAAGGAGAATTCGCAGTCGACTCTTCACTGATTTTGGTCTCCTTTTTTTTTTGGTGAATTAGTATTGAAAATAAGTTGATACGTGTTCAAGCTTTTCGTCCAATGCGCCTTTTACTCTACGTTTCGCAATAGGTAGTGGCATTGACGGCTGACCCACGAGGCAGGAACTCTGTGAGTAGGATGCCTTGCATATCTCAAAAAACTGTAAGCATAATCTTCCAAGGTGAAAGAGAAACTATGAATTTTTTTCGAACATCAGAATGGAGAATGTGGATATTCCCACCCTATGCTTGCAGTTTTAGCCTCAAATGCAAAGTGCAAGACCCAGAACTCATCTTCAGTGACAATGCCGTTCAGAAACGCATTTTCCTCCTGGTTATACTGCTGCAGACTGCATGCTATTCTGTTGCCGATCTGTTCTGAATCAGACATTTTGGAATCCAACACTAACAGATTTTGCGGTATCCAAGCTTCTCTTGCACCACATCCATTGCAGATGCATAGGATATGTAAAACCAGATAATGTTCATGTCCTCGATAATGGCTGGTGTTGCTGTTGACGCAGGTTGCCCAGAACACTGTTTATCGTCAAGGCTAACTCTTCCTTCCTGAAACACTTTACACCATTTGCACACATAGGAATACTCCAGACAGTCGGCACCGTAAACTTCTACCATTTCCCCATGAATTTCAGTGGGTTTCCTACCTTTTGAGAAGAGAAACCTTATGAGAGATCACCGTTTTTCCACTGTAAACAATGTGATAGTGGCAGCCATTTGTAAAACGACTGGTAGCACAAAGTGCGTGTGCAGGAACAATTCTTGTTATGTATGCAATGTCTGTGCATGTACTCAGTCTTCTTTTTGGCTATTTTAACTTTTACACAGCAACTGTTTATATTACCTCCGTTAAAAAAATAAATGGCGTTATAGAATATACAAATAGTCTTCACACCCCTGGAAGTTTTTCATAAAACATGTGTACATTCTACTAGCACTATTAAATTTTATCAAATATTATCACTGAACACCCCTCTTTCAAAAAATATAAAGTACCTGACAGAAAAACTCTGGCTTTATTTTAATATGCAAATTTTTTCAATGTGAGTGGCAAAAATAGTTATCACACCCTTTGTGTTAGATCATTTTTTACTGTATGTGCACCCTGCAAAGCAAATTTTGAAGCCAATTATAAAAGGTGAGTATATTAGAAAACTGAATCTGGCATATAATAATACATTATAATGATAGGATGACAGGAAAACGTCTCAGCAAGGATTTGAGAGCAAGAGTTAGTCAACTAAAGAAAAAAGGCCTTGGATATAAAAAAATATCAAAACAATTGGACATTGCAGTATCCACTGTAGTATCAATTTTGAAAAAATTCAACAAATGGGGAACAGTGGCAGATCTGCCGGTTCAAGGCAGGAAAAGGCACACCACCCCCAGAATGGATCGACGCATCAACCAAAAAAAAATACCGAAAATCCCCATCTGTCAGCACCAAAACTGAATGACGAAATGAAGACTGAACATGACCTGCATGTTTCCACTCAGACCATTCGCAATAGGTTGCATGAGAAAGATATTCACGGTAGAACACCACGTAGGAAACCACTCCTCACAAAATGCCATAAGCTACTGCGTCTGAACTGGGCCAAAAAATACCAAGGTTGGACAGTAAATGATTGGAAGCGAGTAATATTCAGTGATGAGACGAAAGTGAATCTATTTGGGTCAGATGGAATTGCAAAAGTGTGGAGAAAGAAAGGTTAGGCTGAGATGGCAAAGAATATTAAACCCACTGTGAAGCATGGAGGAGGCTGCAAAATAATCTGGGCTTGCATGTCATACAAAGGGCCTGGCAACATGGAAATCATCAATGGAATAATGACTTCTGCATCCTACAAAGACATCTTAGAAAGGAATTTGCAGCAATCAACAAGGAAACTTAAACTTCGGAGAAATTTTGTGTTCCAGCAGGATTGTGACCCGAAACACACAGCAACGCTGACAAAGATGTGGTTCCAAGAGAAGCGAATTAACGTGTTGGATTGGCCACCACAGTCACAGGACATGAATGTAATTGAACATTTATGGGCAATTATCAAGCCAAAAATTGCAGGATGGTGACCAAAAAGTCTACAAGAACTTGAGAATGCCATAGCAGAAGAATGGCAGGTTATTGACCCCACAGTTACTAAATCTTTAGTAGAATCCATGCCAAAGCGTGGCTCTTATCCGTGCCAAAGGTGGCTATACAAAGTATTAAAATATTTACAACAATCAGTATTTAATAAAATTAACTTTTTTTACCACTCATATTGAAAAATTTTTGCATATTAAAAGAAGGCCAGAGATTTTTTGTCAGGTACTTTATATTTTTTGAAAGAGGGGTGTTCAGTGATGGTATGTGATAAAATTTAATAGTGCTAGTAGAATGTGCACATGTTTTATAACATTTTTTATGAAAAACTTCCAGGGGTGTGAAGACTTTTTGTATATACTGTATATTCTGCTATCCACTCTGCTTCATCTCCTTTAGCTCTTTCCTTTAATGATTGAAGTGCTTTCAAATAATTACTTATCAAATCCTGAAGCAACAAGGTAACGTCCTTGTAAAACCCAAATGATGCGAGCACCTCTACTGCCAACAGGACCTGGACCTTCCTGAAAGAAATTTAAAAATTTAACAATTACAAATTTTAAAGTTTTATCCAAATTTTTTTTTGGAAGCTCCTAATTCTCGTAATGTTGAAACAAACTAACCAGAATGGGAGTGGAAGACATACGTGGATTATAAATACGTATTTTTGAATCCTTGCTAATCGTTGCAAGATATTTTCCATCAGGACTCCAAGCAAGATTAAATATCTTCAGAAAATTTTTTAAAAAACGCATTAGCTTCCATTATGTGCACAGTGCATAAGCAAATCATATTTACACTTTCACAGCGGCTTAATTTTAAAATCACCTGTTCTGTATGACCAGTCAGACAATATTTTTCTTCGCTCGTTGTCAAATCCCAAATACGAACGGTAAAATCATAGGAAGCAGATGTAATTATATCTTTGGCAAGTGGATGATACTTAATAAAGTATATCTTTTCAGAATGACCTGAAAAAAGCAAAGCACAAATCCGCATTTGTCAACTGGATAAAAAAATTAAGTTGACACCAAGCATAAAATTTGTTTTCACTCTTAATTTAATAGAAAACAATATGTAAGAAATATGAAAAAAAGACACATAAATACTCTTGCCTCGAGTCAAATTATCATACGAGGCCTATGAGAAAAGTAACCGACCTTATTTTTTTTTGCGAAAACCTGATGGATTTGGATCGCGTGCGCTTGCATGAGCCGACCTTGAACCTTTGTGCGTATGCGTGAATTTTTCCCGCCTCTCCATAGCGTCAGTTGCTGGCAATCAGCATTAGAGGGAGGTAGTGTGTTGTGCTCTCGTCGGTTTTTGATTTGAAGGAAAATGACGGAACGACTGGAGCAGCGTTACTGCATCAAATTTTGCCAGAAACTGGGCGACAGCCAGGTGGAAACCATCCGGAAGATTCAGACTGCTTTCGGTGACGATGCTATGGGTATCACACAGATTAAGGACTGGTACAACCGGTCGGCCATCAGCATGCCGAAATGACCAGGTCATTGCCAAAGTGAACGCTGTGGTGATGCGGGACCGTCGTGTGACTATCCGAGAATTTGCGGAAGAGGTGGGCATCAGTACGTTTTCGGCACATTCCATTCTGACCGAAAATTTGGCCATCAAGAGAGTGGCGGCGAAATTCGTGTCGAAGCTGCTGCCCGGCGGAGCAAAAGCAACTTCGTGTTGACGTCTCACAGGACATGCTGGCCTCCGCAAACAGTGACCCCGACTTCATGAACACCATAATCACTGGTGACGAGTCCTGGGTGTACGGGTACGACCGTAGCATCGTCACCGAAAGCCTCCAAATCAAAAACCGACGAGAGCACAACACACTACCATCCTCTAATGCTGATTGCCAGCAACTGACGCTATTGAGAGGCGTGAAAAAATTCACGCATATGCACAAAGGTTCAAGGTCGGCTCATGCAAGCGCGCGCGATCCAAATCCATCAGGTTTTCGCAAAAAAAATAAGGTCGGATACTTTTCTCACAGGCCTCGTATTTGTATTTTTATAGCTCTTATTTCAAGGATATTCATCGATTTATTATGTGGAATATTCATAATAAGTGTATAGAGTACGAGCTCTTCATCTGTATATGCATCGGCAATATTAACAAAATTCTCAACTTTTGGAATTTTTCTCGGCTGTTCCGAATGTTGTGCCATTACCAAAGCCAAAACTTTGTCTTCTTCATTGGAAGAACTGTCAGATGAAAAGCTATCCAGGAATTGTAAAAGAATTTCGTCTATTTCAGTCTCTGAGGTAGCCATTCTAATTTTGCAAGCGGCGTAAGCAGACTTTGGATTTTGGAAGAGTGCGAAGGAGCAATACCAGCCGAATGCTGTGGGAGCCCTCTGTGAGAGCAGGAGCAACCAGCCAAACAATTATTAGAGCTCTGGAGCACGTCCGGAGCATACCACAGAAGCCAGCCGAATTCGCCATTAGAGTAACAACGTTTCAGTATAATAAGAGTATAAATTTGACATTAAGTACAAATGGCGACAGTTGATAGCGTCAGTTTCCATGTCCACAGTGGCTCAATCAGTAGAGCAACAACCTGAATATTCATGGTCTGGAGTTGGAATCCAAGTCATGGATCATGAATTTCTATTTTTCAATCACTTAACAAAAGAGTACAATCATCCCGATACAGAGTCCCAAGTACTTGTAAATAAAATTAAAATTTGGTATTTAATAGCTCATTATATCTAACCTTTAAGAATTTGCGATGGGGTCTCCTGAGAGATAGCAAGCCCCGTTTCAGGAATTACCCAAATTCTAATGCTACCATCGTCACATCCTAACATGAAAAAAAAAAAAAAAAAAAAAGAAACAACATGTCCGTTTAATAAAATATATGGCAATAATATAAAAGGGGCAGTCAAATAAAAACAGGTCAGATGCCAAAACACGTCACTGAAAATAGATTACCTCTAAAGGCCGGTTCCCACTAGCACAGAACCACGGCGGAAATACCACGCGTAACGTAAGCAGCACGGATTTGACGTCATACTGCAGCGTAAAAACCGCTACCTTCTAGAATTGAGATGGATTTAACTTTACCATGAGAATAAAATGGTTCTGGTCTGGGGTTCTGGTCCTTTCAAGACAGCCTGCTCAGTGCGCTCTCCATGTTAGGGGAGCCTCATTGAGACAGGTGGAGAAATTCAAGTATCTTGGGATTGCATTCACGAGTGATGGACGGCAGGAGAAAGAATTGGATGCTCGGATCGGTGCAGCAAGCTGTGTCAGACGTGAACTGTGGCGATCCGTGGTAACGAAACGCGAGCTGGGTAACGAAGCCAAGTTGTCCCCATTCTCAACTATGGTCATGAGGCTTGGGTAATGACTGAAAGAGTGCGATCGCTGGTACAAGCGGCCGAAATGAGATTTCTGAGAGGTGTGGCAGGTGTTACCCCACTAGACAGAGTGCACAGCAGCACAATAAGGGAATCTTTAGGTGTTGAGCCGCTACTTCTCCGTATTGAGAGATCTCAGTTGCGCTGGTATGGCCACGTGATACGGATGCCGCAAACTAGTCTTCCTAGGCAGTTGTTATTTTCCAAGCCGGTGGGTAAGAGACTAAGGGGTCGGCCTAGAACCAGGTGGCTAGACTACATGGAGAATCTGGGTTCGAGTCGCTTGGATATTACCAGGGAGGACATGCGCCTGATGGCGGAAGATCGCGATCGCTGGAGATCCTCCGTAGGGCTGCTGCCCCCGCGACCCTAACGGATAAGTGGGTTTGAAAAGTAAGTAAGCATGACAATAAAATCCGCCGAGATAGCGTCCGCCAATAAAATCAATGCATTTGTGCGACATTGACAATCTCTCCAAGATGGCGACGCTAATGGATAGTATCGTTTAGGAGCGCAGCAATCCTAGCAAACATCTTCACATAAACATCAACACCCTTGCTTGTATCTCCATCCATTTTTGTTTATTTGCAAAGACTTAAAACGCTACGTCCATTATGGGAAAACGCTCCGCTCGAAGGGAATCCTCGAAAGCGATCTTCGAAGAGACTCTTGGGCTGTAGCATAACGTGCCGCGATAGTGGGAACTGATCAGCGGAATTATCGCTGCGCTTAATCGCGGTGGTTTTAACGGTTCCGCTTTTCACGGCGGATAGTGGGAACCGGCCTTAAAACTATCAACACATTTATCAGACTGGGAGATAAGACTGCCACAATCCTATCCTTGAAAAAGCTTGTGGGTATCACAGCAGCTTTTGTCTCTACACTTTGGCATCTGTCTTCTTGCACGATGTTGCTAACAAGATTAATTGTGGATGGATTGATTGAAGCAGATGGACAGCCAGTCCAATGGTCATCTTTGATATTCGAACATTGTTCCATAACTGACATTTTACGTAGCGAAATCAGAATGCAATGCTTACTCTACACTACCAGTTAACAGACTGCCCGTGCACTGCAGCATTCTGTTTAAATCACGTCAAAACACGTTCGAGCATGATCTACGAATGGCAAACGAGGCGGGGAAGCCTCACTCGCTCACACATACTACCTCGATTTCACAACATATCACGATTCTCGAAACTTTTTGATATTCTCGATTCGCAATGGAATTTTGTTTAGCGAAGGAAAAAAAAATAGTTCCAAAATCTGCCGATAGATGGCGCTGGCAGGGTTCACATTGTCTGGAGACATGCAAATTACTAATGCGTGACATGCGCACCGCAGACATAGCTGCCATAAAAATGCAGAGCACCAGCTCTTTTCTTGAATGCTTCATCATGACTCTGACTATGAAGGATCGCGCTCTGCTCTTGAAGCTTTTTTATAAGAACGATGAGTGTGCACTAGCAGCTATTAGGAAGTTTCGGACATTAAAATCCATAAAATCGGGTCCAATAACCACAACTGGTCTGCGAAAAATGATTGCTAAATTTGAAGAGACCGGTTCATTTGACGTGAAACGGGGTAGAGGAAGGAAACCAGTTTCGGCTGCAGCAGTGGAAAATGTGGCTACAGCATTACAAGAACAGACGAACAGTGATGCTGGAATCAGCAGTGCACGTGGAATCGGCCTAATGCTGGATATGCCGAGCAGCACGGTGCGTAAAGCCCTACAGAACATTTTGCGCTGTTACCCATACAAGATAACTCGTGTGCAGCAGTTGCTACCTGCTGATCTGGAAGCACGTGAATCTTTTGCACTACGATTTCTTTGCACGGATGGAAGTGGACAACGAATGGCCATGGAACATTCTGTGGTCTGACGAAGCCCACTTCCATTTGCAAGGTTCTGTAAATACGCAAAATTGCAGGATATGGGTGACCGAGAATCCGTTCCAGCTACATCCATTACCTCTTCACTCTGAAAAGATCACTGTGTGGTGCGGAATAACGGCACAGTTTATCGTCGGTCCGTTTTTCTTCGAGGAGATCACAACTGTGGGTCCCGTTACCTGCACCGTTACTGACAAGCGGTACGAAGCACTTTTGCGTAACCACGTCCTTCCGGCACTTCAGCAGCGTCACGTGCGTGGATCAGACAATATTCAAGCAAGATGGCAATCCTCCACACACATTGCTACTCCTGTGAAGCAGCTGCTGAGTGCTCATTTCGGAGATGCTATGATCATAAGCCACCATTTTCCAACAACGTGCCCGCCACGTTCCCCTGACTTAAACCCACCCGTGTGATTTCTGGCTTTGGGGGTACCTGAAGAATGTTGTGTACAGCGGGCGGATCGAGAATCTAGCAGACGAACATTCATACTGCTAAGCTTGCTTCTAGCACAATAACCAAATGATTGTGAAAGTGCAAGTTGTCAATGTGCTTTCCCGAGTCCCTCAATAGTTACGAAACCGTCATCAAACCCCAGTGCTACCAACTTGCATGCCATGAGAATTCTATACAGTAACCTGTTTTCATTTGACTACCCCTCATATACGAGGGTGGGCTGAAAAGTAATGCCTCCAAGGCCATAACACTTATTTTTTAACGAATTTAAATTTTTTTTTTTCCAAATGATGGCTTATTTTGTTCTCTTTCAAAAACACTTTATGTCTATGTCACTAGATGGTGTAGGTGTGCTGAAAATGAAACATAATGGCGACCTACATGGAAGTCAGGTTGAAACAGCGCGCAGTGATTGAGTTTTTGACAGCTGAAGGTTGCGATCCTGTCCAAATTCATCGCCGAATGACAGCTGTATACGGCAATGCAACTTTTGACGTCAGTACAGTGAGAAGATGGGCAAGATTAGTGAAAGAATGAAACCCGGCAAGCTCTAGCCTAGCTGATCGACCCCGCAGTGGACGACCAATCGCAGCAACAGACGAGCAACATCGAGTTCGTGTCGATCAAACGATTCGTTCCAACCGCCGAATTAAGCGATATGACATTGCTACAGAGCTCCAAATTTCCAAGGAGAGAGTGCACGTTATCATAACCGAGTTGCTGGGATATCGTAAGGTGTATGCTCGTTGGGTACCGCATATGCTCACTCCTGAACTCAAAGACAAGAGAAAGAACATTTGCCAGGATCTGTTGGCCCGGTACGAGCGTGAGGGCGAGGCTTTTCTGCAGCGCATTCTCACGGGGGATGAATCGTGGGCACATCGTTTTGACCCAGAGAACAAACGACAATCGCTGGAATATCGCCATGCAACATCTCCACGTCCCAAAAAGTTCAGGGTTGTCGAGTCAGCAGGAAAGTCATGTTGACCATCTTTTGGGACTTCCAGGGCGTTGTCCACCTTGACTACTTGGAACCAGGAACCACGATCGACTCAAAACAGTACGTGCAAACGCTAGAGAAGCTTCGTGCCCGGTTGCTCCGAGTTCGGAAGGGTATGGACCCTATTCGGCAGCACGACAATGCACGTCCGCACACGAGTCAAGAAACACGAGAAGGGTTGCAGCGAATGAAGTTCATGGAGGTTCTACCGCATCCGCCGTACAGCCCTGACCTCGCTCCCAGCGATTTTCACTTGTTTCCAAAGCTTAAAGAATCGCTTAAAGGGCATCGATTCAGCTCTGATGACGAGCTGAAAGACGCGATTCGATCCTGGTGTCGAAAACAACCAAAGGACTTCTTCTCCGACAGGATGTAACGACTAGTGTCACGTTGGCAAAAGTGTGTGGACAGAGATGGGGACTATGTTGAAAAGTGAGTAATGCATTGAAAAGAGAACAAAATAAGCCAGCATTTGAAAAAAAAAAAAATTGAAATTCGTTAAAAAATAAAAGTGTTATGGCCTCATACAAATTCCAAAAAATTCCAAAACAATTTCTAAACACTCCTCACCCACAGCTAGTTTCTGATCATCAAATGGGTCCCAACAGAAATCCATCACGTTGGTGCCATTTTGCAAGACTGGCAGCACTCCATCTGGTAACCGGCCCGGCTTACTTAACTGATAATTAAGAAAGAAAAAAAAACAAATCAAAGCCTTGAGATATAGGATTCTTTTGGAACGTTAAAAACGTGCTTTAAAAATAGCTTACCTCTAAAATTGTTATTCGTCCACCAGGTCCCTTGAGTGGTAATGCCACCCGTAATCTGTTAGTGTGGATCCCATCACATTCGCCAGGAAGTGACGTGTTTAAATTACGAAGATTCTCAATGTGTTGACTTCTGTGCAAAGGAGTCCCTTTTAGATGGCGAAACTTAGAAGTTCGAAAACCTACGCAAGGAAGAAAATAATATAAAATAAGCACTTTCAGCCAAACAAACTGAAATACACTAGTTTTTATAACAATCGCAACACCCTGATGGAATGGTCTAATCCATATGCAATTTGCAATATTTGCATACAATGGGTCAGAGTATAAATGATTAGATTTTCAGAGTAATTGCTTGAAAGAACACCATGCCTCGACGACGACGAAGGGTACCATATCAACAGCTGACAGACTTTGAAAGAGGACGCATAATTGGTCTGCGTGAAGCGGGATGGTCGTATCGTGACATTGCTGCTCGTGTAGGACGTAATGCAACGACAATTATGCGTGCATGGAGGCAGTGGAGCGAAGAGAACAGGGCACACCGAAGACCAGGCTCAGGAAGACCCAGCACGACGACACCGCGAGATGACAGACACCTCTATCGCACGTGTGTAGCAGATCGTACAGCCACTTCCACAGTGTTAGCACAACAGTGGGGTGCTACAGTAGGCAGGACAATGTCTGCTAGCACTGTACGACGCCGTTTGATTTCCAGAGGATTGACGGCACGAGTACAATTGTTGCGGATTCCTTTGACTCAAAACCACCGGCGCCTCAGGTTGCAATGGGCCCATCGACACCAACAGTGGCAAGCTGAATGGCAACAAGTTGTGTTTTCGGATGAGTCAAGGTTTAACTTGCAGCACCATGACGGCAGGATACGAGTCAGAAGACATCGTGGCGAGCGCGACCTTCCAGAATGCATCCTGCAGCGTCATTCAGGACAAACGCCAGGGGTGATGGTGTGGGGTGCAATCGGTTACCATGGCCGTTCCCGTCTGATCAGAATCCATGGCAATCTGAACAGTGACCGGTACATCAGGGAAGTTGTGCAACCCGAGGTCATCCCCTTCCTGCAGAACCTTCCAGGCGCTGTATTCCAACAGGACAATGCCCGACTGCACGTGGCCAGAAATATCCTCGCCTTTTTCCAAGCACATCAGACGCCCTTGTTCCCCTGGTCTGCTCGTTCACCAGACATGTCCCCAATCGAACATGTGTGGGACAGGGTTGCTCATCGATTGGCTCGTCAGACTCCTGCAGCAGCAACTGTGGATGAATTGTATACCCGTGTAGACAGAGCATGGCAGGACATTCCCCAGGCCCTTATTCAGAGCTTGTTTGACTCAATGCCACGACGTTTAGAGGCTGTAATTGCATCCCACGGTGGTTTCACCCGATACTAATGTGACAATAAAACGCATTGTATTGACCTGAAAATCTAATGGTTTCTTTTCTCACCCATGATATGCAAATGCTCCAAATTTAATGCAGATTGGGCTATTCCATCAGGGTGTTGCCATTTTTATAAACAGTAGTGTAGTTGCATATCACTAAGTCACACTTATCTAAATTGTTAACTTCAAAACGGCTCATCAGAGCCAAAAACTCATTTACAAAAAAATTAAGCCTTAATGAGAGGAATCTGTACAGATCGAGTTTATGAGTTTGGTTTGCTGCTTTGAACGCTACAGCATTCTAAAAAGAATTCTTATCCAATTGACATTAAAGATATGCCAAAGCACAATTTAAGATACCCTCTACTAGGTCTGCAAATATGAAACTAAAATTTGCCCATAGATGGCCCTAGCTGTCAATATAGTTACCATCAAACTAAGTCATTGGCGCCATTTTCTTATTCTGACGTCTGACAAAGATTTTCAACTCACAACAATACAAGTTTCATACAACAGCATAGTTTGTAATAGCATCGAACATGTCGAATTCTGTGCCCGGAAACTATGATTTGCAGACAGCAGTGATTTTCTGTTATCATTTGAAGGAAACTGCTGCAGAATTGCATCGAATGCTTGTCGAAGCTTAGGGTGAGCATGCTCTTGGTAAATCACAGCGCTTTGAGTGGTTTACAAAATTCAAAAGTGGCGATTTTGACGTGAGAAACGATGCTCTGTGTTTGGTGGGATCAGAAGGGTGCAATCTATAAGGGTCGTACAAATGAAAATGAAAATTTGTGTGGGAAAAAAAAAAAAAAAACACGACGTGTAGGATCGTAAGTTTTTGTTTTCAACAATTGCAAAACCCCATGTGCAAATTAAACAATAGGTCGCAAGTGTTGCGTCACGTGAGAACGAACAAGCAAACCACGCCATCACGGATGATTCCAAAGACAAAATTGGCGCAGTCTTAAAGGAAAACAACAGTGACAATGTCGTGGTTGCTAAAACTGGCCTTAGTCGTGGAACTGTTCACTCCATTATCAGGAACCATCTGCACAACAGAAAAATCTGTGTACAATGGGTCCCGCATCATTTGACGTCAGAACAACTTTGAGTTCGAATGTCCATGTCCCGGCAACATTTGACTCACTATGAACAGAAAGGAGAGAGTTTTCTTGACAAAATCGTTACATGCTTTCATTTCCAGCCCAAAAACAAACGTCAAAGTTGTCAATGGAAGCATTATGGGTAACCACTCCCGAAAAAATCAAAAGCAATCGCAAACAGCACGGGGAAGGTGATGATGACCGTGTTTTTTGATCGCAAAGGCCCGATTTTACTGGACTTTTTTGAAAAAGGCATCACAGTTAACGCAGCAAGATATGGAAAAACATTGCAGGCACTGCGTGCGGCCATCAAATGCAAGCTTCCTGGACTTCTCACAGCAGGAGTGCTTCTTCTCCACGACAACGCGCATCCTCACACCTCGAAAGCAATGGTAGACCTCATCAAAAAGTTCAACTGGGAAGCAATGCGGCATCCCTCTTACAGCCCTGACTTATCCCCATGCGACTTTCAGGTGTTTGGGGATCTCAAGAAACATCTGAAATACCGCAGGTTTCAGTCAGACGATGAAGTGAAGGAAGAGGTTTTGGAATGGTTCCACACGCAACCGAAAGACTTCTCCCATAAAGGATTTCCATGCTTTGTTACACAGTGGGATAAATGCCGTAACGCATTTGGGGAGGATTTTTAAATTCACTGCATACACTTTGGATGAAATAAATAATTTTAGTTTTCATTTGTACGACCCTTATATTATGAGCTGCTGAAACCAGTTAATACTGAATGCTAACGACAAAGAATGATCGATTTGATTCGAGCTTTGCGTGAAAAACGACCAGAATATCAAAACAGGCAACACAAAGTGATTTTGCTTCATGATAATGCACCATCACACACAGCAAAAACTGGTCAAGAAAGCGATTGAGGCGTTTAGTTGGGAAATACTTTCGCATGCGGCTTACTCACCAGACCTGGGTCCGTCCGATTACTACTTATTTGCTGAGCAGCGCTTCACTTCTTAGGGTAATGTATGAAAATGGCTCGATACATTTGCCTCAAAAGAGCAACAGTTTTTTTGGCGTGGCATCCACAAATTGTCAGCCAGCAAAGGGCAAAACTTCGAATAAAATATTTTTTATCATTTTTCTATATGAAAATTCCGGTTTCATATTTACATACCTGGTACCATTAAAATCTTGAATACATGCCGGTTTCAAATAAAAGCCGGGTGGGATGTAAAAGATAGATTAAACGCCTCCATGGCTGTAACATTTTTATTTTTTAACCGGTTTTCAAATTCTTTTTGTATCTGATACTCCCATTTGTCCTGTATGTAATGCAATATTCACTTTTCGACGTAGTCCCCATCCCTTTCCACGCATTGTACCGACGCGTGACTAGTCGGGTGAACCCGTCGGAGGGGAATTCTGGGGTTGTTGTCGACACCAAGACCGAACGGCAAATTTCACCTCGTCGTCAGAACGCAACTCGTGCCCCTTAAGGTGCTCTTTCCTCTTTGGGAAGTGGTGAAAGCCGCAAGGTGCAAAGTCTTTTATTTTTGAACTGCAGTTTTTCATCTTTGAACTGTAGGCGCTGCAACTCCCTCTGATGTGTGGCGATAGTGTGCGGACGGGCGTTATTGTGCAGCAGAAGAGAATCCAAAGCTACCATTCAATCCTCGTGTCGACGACGACCCCGCAATTCCCCTCCGACTGGTTCACCCGACTAGTCACGCGTTGGTACAATGCGTGGAAAGGGATGGGGACTATGTCGAAAAGTGAATAGTGCATTACATAGAGGAGAAATGTGAGTATCAGATACAAAAAGAATTTTGAAAATCGGTTAAAAAATAAAAAAGTTACAGCCATGGAGGCATTACTTTTCAGCCCATCCTCGTATATTGCTGAAATTGCGCGATTCTATGCGGGGTGGGTTCGAACCAAGGTAAGTAGAGTTTAAAGTATGCTCGATCGGTCCAAGCCATTGAAACAAATAGACGCCCGGGCGTGTATTCAAGATTTTACGGTAAGTATGTGTAATTTTTATTTTTTACCGTACCAAAGGAGTTAGCTGCAGACAACAAAAAAATTTTTTTTTTTTAAATTTCAACATTTCTTTTAGGCCTCTTTCACACGACGCCACCAGAGTCGCGCCACCACTCTTTTTAGTAAATGAGTCAACCTCTGTTCACGTTGCCGCAAACGAATCGTTGCTATGGAAACCCCCCTTTCCTCAACTCCCCAACAATGGTGGTGGCGCGAGTTCGTGTGAAAGGCTCTACTGTGAGCAGTGTAACGACGTGGCTGCGCCACCAAGTTGGTGGCTCGAAGAATCGCGTCTTGAGCACATCCCCTCTTCTGGCCGTGCGTCCACTGGCGCCCTCACCACCACGTGTGAAAGGTTCAACTATTAGCAGTGTAACGACCTGGCTCCACCACCATGGTGGCCTCGTGTGAAAGGGACCTTAGAATCATGAGTTTTTAAGTCAAATTCAGAAAAAAAATATTTTGAGTTTCAGAGAAGAATACATAAGCCTTCACTCTTAGTGAGTGGTAGGCCAATAGATAAAAAATAAACTAGTCTACCTGTGAATGGTTTTGGAGAAGAGACATCTTTCTTTGGAGGAGTTTCCTGTGATAAATTAACTTTTGTAAACACTTGACTTTCTTTAATGAGCGATTTTGGTGGCTTTTTGAAAATATCCATTTCATGCGCAAACGTCTACGTAGAAAATAAAAAACATTAAGAAAAGAAAGCGAGTTTAAATGTAAGCAAAAGCTTAAACTGTTGAAGCTTACTTGTTGTAGAAAACAAGGAAATTATTAGGATACGCAAAATTTATTCCTTATTTTCCACAAGAAAGTGAGCTGCTTATAGAAAATATACAAATTATCCAAGAAAACTGTGATCTTGTACAAAGGGTAGATTATCACGGCAACAGCTAGCCACACTTGAAATGATCCAATATTACTAAAATCCAAGTTCGACTCGAAGGGGTGTACCTGGTCTGCGACAATCGTCAGGTAACGAGCAGCATTCAGTGTACCCTCCAGCGGTATCAGTGGACTCAGACCATACCACGAAAACATCCCCCAAACAGTCACACCTCCCCCACCAGCCTGTCGGCTGCCAACGATGGTGTCGGGATGCCTGTTCTCAGATGCTTCCCGGCGAATTCTCCATCGTCCGTCCACTCTGTTCACCAGAAACCGCGACTCGTCGTCAGAGAAAGCAACCCTTTGCCACTCGGCCGAGGTCCATTGCGAATCGGAGGCATTTTCGACAATGCAGAGGCGTCGACATGGGTGCTGTTATCATACGCCTGCTCCAGAGGGATCGTTGCACTGTCTCGGTGCTGACACGCCTAGTGGCCCCACTGTTCATTTGCTGTGTCTGTTGTTCAACAGTGGCACGCCGATTGTCTTGGCCAGGCGTCATAACCGACGCTCGCCTCTAGGATCGATGGCCCGTGGGGCCCCACAGTTACTTCTTCGGTTGCTCGAAACTGCCTGGTTCGTCCAGTCGCGGTACACCTTCACAACGGCAGCCCTAGAGCTGTTCACAAAGGTGGCCGTTTCTGAAATGCTGCCCCCCTTGGCCCGATAGCCAATGATCATCCCCTTTTGGAGGTCCGATAGGCCACTTGCTTTGCCCATGACGGCGACAATTGCTGTGTTAACGGATGCTACTACACGTCTGCTGTCGTCAGCTTTTAATGATATGCAATGATTTTTCATCTGCATACCATGGGAGGTTCCAACATGTTCGAGGAGAGGTGGTCATATTAATGTGTCCTGACCCTGTATAACAATCTGGGTTGAGGCTAGGTGACCTTGGAGTTTCTATCATTGTTATGCCACAAACTGGAGTTTCTCACATTGGAATTTGGCCAAGATTGTGAGAAGGCGGCCTTGGATTTTGTTCGACTTGAAACAATAACAATTGTCAAAATATGTTTCAACAATTGAAGTTTTTAGACAACAAAGAGAGAAATGGAAAAACGTGTGCTCAAGAATAATTAAATCAGAAATATTTCACAAAAAAGCATTCAATAAAGTTTCATTTATTTTTATTTAATTCCTTCTTGAAAAAAAAAAAAATCCCAGTTTTTAAAACAACCCTCGTCTATCTCTAAATCAGGGCTGTGGAACGTAACTGAAACGTAACGAAATAACGATATTAATAGCGGTATTATAATGCTTAACGTAACGAAATTTTTTAAAGCAGGATAATAACGGAAACATAACAAAATCTGGGCTGCGGACTGTAACGGAAATGTAACGAAATAACGATATCAGGCCTGTGGAACGTAACTGAAACGTAACGAAATAACGATATTAATAGCGGTATCATATATAACGTAACGAAATTTCTTAAAGCGGGATAATAATGGAAACATAGCAAATCTAGGCTGCAGGAAACAAGCGTAGGAAATACAGGGTGGTCATAAATTATTAAGCACATTTTGACAGTGAATATTTTATTAACCAAGAAATGTACACACTTGTTGTGAACATCATTGAAAAGTACAACTCAAACAGTTTTTTTCTGTAATATTCCGAAGTTACAGCACTTCCACGTGTGCTCCTGCAGTGACTCGCAGAATATCCATTCGATATTCGATTTCACGCCATGTATTCTGCAGCATTTCAGGTGTCACTGTTGCAATGACGGCCACAATCCTTTCCTTCAATTCGTCAAGATCACGCACTTTGCTGGAGTACACGCGGTCCTTTACATATCCCCACAAGAAAAAATCAAGTGGTGTGATGTCAGGAGATCGCAGAGGCCATGAAATCGGCCCCCCGCGGCCAATCCAACGACCAGGAAATTGTTCGTCCAGGTATCGCCGCACAATCGTTCCCCAGTGTGGCGGTGCACCATCCTGTTGAAAAATAACATCTGGTTGTCGTTGTTCAAGCTGCGGTATAGCATAACATTGCAGCATGTCAAGGTACGTGATGCTATTCACCGACTGCTCTGTGAAGAAGAATGGTCCAATCACTTCATTGACAGTCGACGCGCACCACACATTGACCTTTGGACTGTCTCTAACATGTTCACGGACTTCATGAGGGTTCTCTGATCCCCAAATGCGACAGTTGTGTCTGTTCACACGCCCGGAAACATGAAATGTTGACTCATCTGAGAAAGCCACTTTATCCAAGAACGTGTTGTCCACATCAATTTTGTGCAGAATGAGCTCCGCGAATGCAAACCGTTGCGGTTTATCGTCGGGCTTTAGTTCCTGAACAATCTGAACTTTGTAGGCATACAATTTCAAACGCTTATGCATCACTTTCATCACCATAGATTGTGGGACTCGCAATTCCAAGCTCCGAGTCGACTTCGTAGGGCTCCGTTGGAACGCATCTCGCACCTTCTCAATGACTTCCTCACTGACGGTAGGCCTACCAGCACCTTTCTTGTGGGCTACGCTTCCAGTGTCCTTAAACTGCTGATACCACCGCTTTATGGAATCCTTTCCAGGAGCAGGTTGTCCATATTCCAAGCGGAATTGCCGTTGAACTGCTATCACGGATTTCTGCTCATGAAACCAAAGAACGCACATTGCTTTCTGCTGCATGGTCGCCATTTTCGCGTTTTGTGCTCCTACTGCCAAACAGTGCTGCCGCCTGGTGGTGATAGTGACACCTGACAAACTGTTTGAGTTGTACTTTTCAATGATGTTCACAAGAAGTGTGTACATTTCTTGGTTAATGAAATATTCACTGTCAAAATGTGCTTAATAATTTATGACCACCCTGTATATATATAATCAGGAGTGTTGGGGTTCTGGAGGAGTTCATTGATAACAGGGAGGTGACTGTCATTCAAGCAGGAACTCCCTTCATACAAAAAAATACTATTATTAAAACATTATGATAACGTTATTTTCTAAGATCACGATATCAAGTAGCAAAAAGCATAACGTAACGCAACCTAATAACAAAATGCGTAACGTCACGTTATAACATTACATAAATCAATTCGTTCAATAGCCCTGCTTTAAAACGTTATAATAACGTTATTTTCTAAGATAACGATATTCAGTAACGTAACACCTACCATAACGAAATCAAGTAACAAAAAACATAACGTAACGAAACCTAATAACAAAATGCGTAACGTAACGCTATAACATAACGTAAATCAATTCGTTCCACAGCCCTGCTCTAAATTAAGGCAATGCAAAAGTTCAACAGGTTCCTGAAGATGCTTCCC
This sequence comes from Rhysida immarginata, assembly GCA_023313115.1. NCBI lineage: Eukaryota > Metazoa > Arthropoda > Chilopoda > Scolopendromorpha > Scolopendridae > Rhysida > Rhysida immarginata. Next base: position 1,401,046 of record JAHWFO010040148.1, read on the forward strand.
TATGTTTAAATCTTTTAAAAGTTAATAAGTATTAGAAAAACACAAGGTTTTTCAGAGTAGGTTGTTCAAGGCAAGCTGGGACTATATTTTTTCAGAATAGCCTGTTCAATCTGTTGTCAATCATGCGAACCTCCAAGGGTCTTCTATTACTGACAGGTATGTTGCTAGTTGCAGGCTACACGAGTGACCAGTAATAAAAATTACAATCGAAGGCCTCCGCTTGTGTACAAAACAGTGCACTATGATGAATTTTGATGAATGAATAGGTGAAACTGATTGAAATTTACAGGAGACTTCATCTTGGTAAAGAAACACTTAGCTCTGAAGGCCAAATGCCCACTGCAGATGATTCTGGTTGTGGCAGCTGCAAAGCAACAGCAGTCACTCCCGTGAATATTCAACGTGTGGAACGCCTGATCCTTGAAAAACTGAAAAATTACCTGCCATCAACTTGCAAGGGAGGAATTTACAATGGGACAACAGAATACTGCACTATCCTAAAGTTGCTAGAAATGGGTTGGGAACAACAACTGCCACACCACATCTATCATACTCACTAACCTGACCTAGCTGCAAGTGATTAACAGAGCGTTACATTGAGAAACAAAAATGCTTAGCAACATAAATACCGTATTTTTGCAAATATATCCCGCGGGTTATACAGTTTTCTACGTCCACGGGAGGGGAGTGTGGGGTATCCAGGGGTACGGGGTTTCCAAAATATTTTTTACATCAATGATGTGAGAGATGGAAAGCAAGAAGAGGTTGAACTATTTGGGATGATGAAAAGTGCACCATGTGATATGCCCCATCACTTCCTATTCATTGGTTTCATCAAAATTGACATATCTGCTTCGGTTACTAAAATAAAACGGGGGGGGGCTCATTTTTGTATCTACCCTGTATAAAGGGGTGCTAGTTTGCTTTCATTATCAGTTGCTTATTTTGTCTGCTAGATCCATTGTTTGCTAATTTCTGTATTGAATATCTGCTCTATTTTTCTTTTCCTGCAAAATCAACTCTTCCATTTCTTATGCTTTCTCTTATAAGTTTTTATACTACCAATACAATTTTTATTAATTTTAATTCCGTTTAGTGTTTAAAATAATAAATTTTATTTATTAATTTCTTGCTTTAATAATATTATCCCGAAGTTTTTTTTGAGTCCTGCCTGTTGGATACCCCGCGGGGTTTACAGGGTGCGGAGTTTCCAAAATATTTTTACATACAACCTGTGACAATAAAGTTTGGTGAATGATGGCAGATTGACAGTGGATTGCTCGCTAACATGAAACAGCAGTTACTATCCTTCAAAGTAATCCCCATCGATGGTAATGCACCTCTGGGAACGCCTGTACAAGTCCTGGAAACTCCTGGCGTAGTCGTTTTTAGGGATAGCCTTCAGTTGGGCCGTAACATTACGTTGGATATCTGGCCACTTCGGGGGGCGTCTTCTACGGTGTCCTGGCCTCCTCGGAACCGTTTAAACCACTCATAAACATACTTCAAAGTAATAGCACTATCTTTGTAAAGTGTTGTTATCATTTCACGAGTCTCTTTCGTTCGCTGATCCATTTTGCGTTCCGACCGCGCGTACTACGCCTTCTCTCTTCAATGTCCTGTTTAAACACAATAAACACACTCGCAGCGCTGATTCTCTCAAATTTGTTTAAACATGTCTCGACCTGTCTGGGGCAGGATACAACGATGGTGCACTCTTACGACCGTTAGCAATTGACGTCATTCACCGAACTTTATTGTCACAGGTTGTAGAATTAGAATTTCGCGGGATATACAAGGGTGCGGGGTATGTTTGCAAAATACGGTATATAGGTGTTGCAAATATATACACTTGGTTCCAGTACGTCGATGACATTTTTGCCATTTTCGATACCAATATTTGTGATGTAAATAATTTCGTTCAACACATCAATAGCTTCTTTCCCTCGATCAAGTTTACTTTCAAAATGGAAGAGAATAAATAAGCTGCCCTTTTTGGATATTTTAATTATTAGGGATAATAACTCATTATCTTTCGACGTTTTTCGAAAACCAACCGATAAACTAAATTACATTCCCATTGATTCTAGTCACCCCTGGAACCAAAAAGTTTCCACGTTTATCTTATGATCGATAGAGCCCTCAATCTTCCCCTAAGTAAAAACGCTTTTAAGCACGAAATCTCCTTAATTAAAAATATTGCTATAAAAAACGGTTACAGCTCTAGAACTGTTGTAGACCTTTTAAGAAAAAGGAAATTCAAAAAGTTTATTTCAGACACCACCACCTTACACACCGTTAAAGAAAAGAAAAAAATTATCTCCCTACCCTATAATAAGTTTTTTATTAATTCGATCTTTAAACCACATAACATTTCTTTATCTTTTAGCAACCCGAACCAAATACTTTTGAAAGTATGGCCATACAAAAAACCAATAACAATTTACTACTAAATTCAGACTCAGGTCCCATTGGCGACTCAGCATTAATCCAATGGTGGACCCAACTGCCCAATCATTAATTTGTCCCCTTCTAGTGTAATTTCTCTGATTGGTCTAAAACCATGGTCTTTTCGCTATATAAATTCAGTTTTTCCGCTTTCAAGTCAGTTCACGCAGTTCCCCCTAGTGTACTCCTTGGTCCCTGCTGAATGATGATAGCCTTGCTGTCGAAAAGCGCTTCCAGGTTCAGGTTGTATTTTTCCTTAATTTTTGTTGTGGTGAAAGAGTTTTTTATTTCTTTAATTTATATAGGTTTTATTTTTACACCCAAAAATTCTGGTTTGCCTTGAGCAACCCTCATGTTGTTGTTGTTTTTTTATTATTATTAAAATATTAACAATACCTCTTTGGCCTCGTCCTTTTTCTCCTCACCATGATTGCTATCCTTAAGAACATCTCTCTTATTTAAGTCTCCAATGTTGCGGTTTTTCTCTTGAACCTGATAATTTTCATCCTTGTGTTTGTTCTTTGGCAATGGTGAAGGTGAAGGGTCATCTTTAATCAAATCACCAGTTGCCAAAGAATCATAGGAATGTTTTTTCATCAGCTGAGGAGAAATAGCTGGCTAGAATAAGAAAAATGGTTTCATTTCAATTCATACACATGCAACATTTTTATTAGCTTCTTAACAACTTTCTTAAAGGGCAAATGACACCAAACCGTAAGTTCATTTCATATACTTTTGAATACCTTCTTGATACTAAATAGCAATTTTTTTTCCCCGTCATTTTTAATAAAGAAATCATAATTTAAAAATCACTTCCGTTAATACAAATTCAATTTGATTTTCGTCAAAAACTACCACAAGAGCGCGTTGCTAATGACGTCAGGTTTGCCCAACTTCGCAAACTGCTCTTGGTTTGGCCGCTATTGCGCAAAAGCTCAGAGCAACTTTAATCATTATTGAATCTGCCTGAAAAATTCGGCAGCATGCTTTATTGTTGTGCATTTAATTGCAACAATTCATCTATGAGTGGGGGGAAAAGTAAGTTTTTCGGATTTCCGACTTTAAAGATCCAGCTTTAAAAAGGCAATGGCTGAAAAACCATTAACAGAGCCAATTTCCAACCGACGAAAACCACTAAACTTTGCCACATGAAAATCTTTTAAAATAATACTATTACACATGTTTATAAATACCATTTTCATTTATGTGCAGAAGAAGGTTACATGGAAGAATTAATAATGAGGTTTCATGAATTTTTAATTCTGGAAGAAAAGGAAGCCATGAAGAAAGAACTTCACCTCCTTTCATGATAGCTTCAGTGCCCAAAATAACCCAATTTCAGAATAATTACTAAAAATACTGTCCGCACGCCACGAGAAGACCGCTGAGTTGCTTAATGTGCTCGTATGGTGACGCTGTAGTTGCAGATCAGTCTATATTTATGAAGGGAGGAAAAGCACTAAGATCATACGAGGTCTGTTCAAAAAATACGTAGACTGACGTCATAAAACAAAATATACTTTATTCAGAAGTTACACATCTGGGTCCCCTTCAAAGTACTCTCCTCCCCGAAGCACACACTTATCCCAACGGTGTTTCCACTTTTGGAAACAGTCCTGGAACGCTTCTTTTGTGATGTCCTTCAGCGCCTTCGTCGCATTTGCCTTTATGTCGGGAATCATCTCAAATCTCCTTCCTTTCAAAGGTCTTTTGAGTTTGGGAAACAAGAAGAAGTCACAAGGAGCGAGGTCAGGTGAGTAGGGTGGAAGAGGAAGAACAGTGATCGAGTGTTTGGCCAAAAACTCTCGAGTTCTGAGGGCTGAATGGGCTGGAGCGTTGTCGTGACGAAACAACCAGTCACCTCTCGTCCACATTTCTGGCCTTTTCCACTCATCCAGTGGCAGTTTTTCCGAGTTTAACATAAAATTTCACAGCAACTCTTTGCTCATTCAAGTTACTCATTCTAAAAATCCGCCAAACGAAAAAAACACACTTCACAAACAACCGCGTAGCTAATCAACCAATACTGATATTTGCAATCAAAAAACTGCCTTGTAATCAGCAGATCTGTCAGAAGATGGCGACACCAAGCGATTTTGATTGGGACCAACAGGGCCCGCGCAATTCAAACAGTCTACGTATTTTTTGAACAGACCTCGTATAGTGCAAAAATGAGTTCTAGCCGTGTTTCCAAACAAATGAAAACGTTTGCATGGAGAGGTAGGTACTGTGAAATATAAAAATAATAAGAGAAGAAAATCGTCTTATTGTTTACACCAATGAAGCATGGAACGACTCAAATTTGGCTGTTTGTCCCCCAACACTGAATAGATTCATCTGCAATTGCAGCGACACCATACGACTACATTAAGCAACTCAGCGGTCTTCTCGTGGCGTGCAGACAGTATAAATTGTTGTAATACGAATACAAAAATATTTATTACTATTAAGGCTTTATGAATAATGTACATTGTATTCTGTATAAAGTACGTGTACAAATACTTCTATAATAAATTTCCCAATTCCCTCTTTACTTACTTACTTTTCAAACCCGCTTATCCGTTAGGGTCGCGGGGGCAGCAGCCCTATGGAGGATCTCCAGCGATTGCAATCTTCCGCCATCAGGCGCATGTCCTCCCTGGTAATATCCAAGCAACTCGAACCCAGATTCTCCATGTAGTCTAGCCACCTGGTTCTAGGCCGACCCCTTAGTCTCTTACCTACCGGCTTAGAAAATAACTGCCTGCCTAGGAAGATTAGTTTGCGGCATCCATATCACGTGGCCATACCAGCGCAACTGAGATCTCTCGATGCGGAGAAGTAGCGGCTCAACACCTAAAGATTCCCTTATTGTGCTGCTGTACACTCTATCTAGTAGGGTAACACCTGCCACGCCTCTCAGAAATCTCATTTCGGCCGCTTGTACCCGCGATCGCACTCTTTCGGTCATTACCCAAGCCTCATGACCATAGGTGAGAATGGGGACAAAGATAGATTTGAAGACAAAGAGCTCGGCTTTGTTACCCAGCTTGCGTTTCGTTACAACAAAAGAGGGAATTGGGCGTCTGTTTCTTTTTCCAAGATAATGCCAAATCCATCTTGTAACAATTAGCTAATTAGCTCCGTTTCTTTAACCATGACCTCCTTTATTATTACAGACATGTTTTACTGAATAATTTCCATTGTTGCTTTTGGCATTTCTTCTGTAATAATAAAGGCGGTCATGGCCTAACGCTTGTCAACAACAGACGTCCGCTAACCAATCAGCTCTATCATGGTCATGAGGCTTGGGTAATGACCGAAAGAGTGCAATTGCGGGTACAAGCGGTCAAAATGAGATTTCTGAGAGGTGTGGCAGGTGTTACCGTACTAGATAGTGTACAGCAGCACAATAAGGGAATCTTTAGGTGTTGAGCCACTACTTCTCCGCATTGAGAGATCTCATTTGCGCTGGTATGGCCACGTGATACGGATGCCGCAAACTAGTCTTCCTAGGCAGTTGTTATTTTCCAAGCCCGTAGGTAAGAGACCAAGGGGTCGGCCTAGAACCAGGTGGCTAGTCTACATGGAGAATCTGGGTTCGAGTCGCTTGGATATTACCAGGGAGGACATGTGCCTGATGGCGGAAGCTCGCGATCGCTGGAGATCCTCCATAGGGCTGCTGCCCCCGCGACCCTAACGGATAAGCAGGTTTGAAAAGTAAGTAAGTTACGCTTCATTCTTTTTGATTATTTATTATTTCACTAGCGAAATTTTTGGTGTCATTTCCCCTTTAAATTTTGTTGGGTAAATGTCTTCCATTCATTATACGAGGCATGTTTTTTAAGTAAATACCGTTTTGGAATTAAAAAAAGACGTGCAAAGTTATCGCAATAATTTTATTTTTACATGAAAGCCTGTACCTTAATCTACTTTTCTACATAATTTCCGTGAATATTGAGGCACTTGTCATAACGTGGCACCAGTTTTTGAATACCCTCCTCATAAAATTCTGCCGCCTGACTTGTTAACCACTCTATCACAAATGTTTTGACTTCGTTATCGTCTTGAAGACGCTGACCACCCAGGTGTTTCTTCAAGTGCAGGAACAAATGGTGTCGCTGGGCGCCAGATCAGGGCTGTATGGAGGATGATCTAGAGTTTCCCATTTAAAAGATTTGATGAGATCTTTGGTCCGATTAGCCACATGTGGACGGGCATTGTCATGCAGCAAAACGATACCCTTACTCAACTTGCCACGTCTTTTGTTCTGGATTGCACGACGCAGATTGTTCAATGTCTCACAATAAGACGCTGCATTGATTGTCTCATTACGAGGCAGAAACTCCACTAGCAATACTCCTTTTCTGTCCCAAAAAACTGTGCACATGATTTTCCGGGTAGAAATTGTTTGCTTAAACTTCACTTTTTTGGGTGATGATGAATGTCGCCATTCCATGGATTGTTGTTTCGATTCTGGTGTGACGTAGGCCACCCATGTTTCGTCACCAGTAACAATTTGGTCTAAAAAATCTTCACCTTCATTGTGGTACCGCTCAAGGAAAGTCAATGCACTGCCTAAACGTTGGGTTTTGTGCAAATCCGTCAACATTTTTGGAACCCAACGTGAACACAATTTCCGGTATTTCAAGTTCTCGGTCACAATGCGATACAAAACACTACGAGAATATTGAGGAAAGCAGTCGCACAATGATGAAATTGTAAAGCGTCTGTTTTCTCTCACCTTTTCGTCCACTTTCTGCACCAAATCTTCATTAATGACCGAAGGACGCCCACTCCGTTCTTCATCATGCACATTTGTGCGGCCATCTTTAAATGCTCTCACCCATTTCCTTACCATTCCATCACTCATAATGTTTTGTCCGTACACTTCACAGATCTCACGATGAATATCGATCGGTTTTACGCCTTTAGCACTAAGAAATCGTATAACAGCCCGTACTTCACAATCGGCGGGACTCACGATTGTCGGAGGCATCTTAAACACTCAGTAAACAACGTATACAATGAAGAATCAGACTGTAATGGCGTCAGTAAGTAGACAAGAGATGTAGTTAACCAGCGCGCATGCGCGGAACGCCGACCGTAGCGCTGCGGCGGCGGAATCGCAAAACGGTACTTACTTAAAAAACATGCCTCGTATTATCTACATTCAATAAATATATGACATATAACCATTTAAAAAGTAAGGTCTCTATTGATTTAAACATTAGCAACAAATCACAATGCCACTATTCAAATGCATAAATTCCATGGTCAGCTTCAAATCTGTAGGACCATTCATTTTTTTTTAACTTCTCACAGCTGATCCTGTGCTGCTCCAGTGAAGGAAAAACTGGAAAAATGTTAATCTTACCGATGTTATTCTTTGTAAATTGGGAAAGAAAAATAAATAATAAAAACAATTGATAAATAAAGGTTATCCCAAGTGGAAAAACACAAATGATGAAGTGGGAATCTTATGCTGATCTGGTTGAAGCAGACGAAACACATGTGAAAAGAAGATCTTGTGGAGAAATGTTACAGTAAAAAAACGCAGAAAGAAACACAATAACAGTAGAAAAAGAACTAGTGATGAAAATCTGATGATCAGAAGAACGCTGATAACAAATGTAACGATTGGAAATGAATTATAAACAAAAAATGTTTGAGATGTTTTATTCCATCTTCAGTTTATAAGTAAAATTTTTTGAATGAATTTTCAGTTAAAACCACAGTCTATAGATAGTCATGGTCATCGAGCTCCATTGTTAAAATGAAGCTAAAGTTTCTAGCTCCCGATAGGGTGGGAACTCTATTGAAAAGTGGTGCTGCATGTACAATCAGCCCAACTGCGCCTGCAGTGCCTCTCTATCACACAGGTGTCAACTGATGAGCCTATATAGACACCCGGATACCCTGTATCAACCAATATGGTCATGTCCCGTGAACATGCATCTAATCATTTACTAGTCAGAGGTAGACGACCCCCTCCCCCCACTAAATATGGATAAGGTCAGATAACTCCTTTTGGTGGGGCAATTTCATTGCAAAGCAGTGTACAAACCAAGCGTGGATTCTTACAAATAGCTATTTGCATAATCTCATCTGACCTCAAAGCCTTGATTCTGTCATAAAAATTAACGCAATAATAAATTTAAAAGTAATTTTAATAATTACAACAAATGCCCAATAATAAAAAAAAAAATAAACCAGGTAAGACTCATTATAAAACAAAATAGAAAAGAACCTTACTTTTTAAACTTCCGCAGTTTGAAAAACAAACAAACAAACAAAAACACTTTAATACGCTAATTTCCTCACTTTGGGTAAAGGGATGGGCTTCTTCAACTTGGAGTTCTTATCTGCTTCGTAACCGATATGGGCTTTTATCAGGGGGGACTTGTTTCTCATGTCGCTCTCCAAATGTTCTTTATCATCGTTTAAGGAGTCGTTTCGCAAAATCTTGTTGGTTGACTTAAGTGATGTATCTTTTGCCTACAGAGAAGCTTGATTAAAATCTACAGTTTAAGCGCCTTTGGCTGCATAAAAAGAACAAAGAGGACTAAAAATGATAGAGAATCTTTTAACTCTCTCACACTAAATTTTTCCATTACAAAAATGAAAACTTCGACCCAACCCAAGCTAAACACTAATGTCTAACTGTAACAAGAGCATGCTCAATTAACAAAGAGAATAAACAACAAATGCTTGATAGCAAACGTCAAATTATTTTTAAAATCAAATGAGAACAGAAAGCTAACCAATACTCTATCAATGATATAAAAATTACTGTTTAATAAACTACGAGGGTTGTTCAAGAATTTTTGCCTCCTGGTCCAAAACTTTTCTATTTGTTAACCGATTTTCAAAATTCTTTTTTTATCCGACAATATTGTACATTTGTCCTCTATGTAATGCGCTATTCACTTTTCGACATACCGTAAATCCTTTACTATAATGCGACCCATTGTATAATGCGACTCCACTTTTTCAGCCCAAAAAACCAGCAAAAATGCTATCCTCTTGTATAATGCGATCCCCATTTTTGACTCCTCGTGAGAAATAAAATGTGCAAAAAAAAAAAAAAAAAAGAAAAAAATTCTTTGTTATTATTAAATTTTTAAATAATCTGGATCTTTACAATTCAAAATCTGATTCATCTGTGTCTTTCTACATACATAGGGACTTTATACAGTCGAACCCTGATAACTCAAATCATCAGCGGACCACATAAAAATTTTGACTTATCAGGTTTTGGAGTTAACCAGGTAAGTCAAAAATAAGGCTACATGACGACTACAAAAATTATATGATATTCACAATATTTCTATGCATTTGATTAATTTTAATGAGATCCATATACAAATACATTACAGACCCAGTAAAATACGGTCCGTTCCAACACGAAATCAATTCCAATGCTGTTTTGGCATGGCTTCTGAATTCTACAATACTCATTTCCAAAAAAGTTGGGACAGTGCAAAATATACAGAAAAAACAAAAAGGGATGATGTAACAAAACTTTCTCGCGAATACAAAATAGCAGATACGTTTATGAAATGACATAAATATACTGTGTGCACCAAAACATTTTGTATCGTGGCCGGGACGTTCAATTTGAATGGGGGTGTTGCAACACGTTCCAAAATAGTAGGGACATACGTTGTAGAAAGCGCCCTTAGTAGTGGAACCTTCCGAATTGTTCGGGAATAATCTAGAATGATGACGTCGTACTACATTCCGTATAAATAACAGTTGCCATCCGTCGTTCAGGTAACTTATTCGGAACGATGGGTCGAGGCAAGCCAGTTAGCGAAGATCTTCGTGTTCGAATCATTCAAGAATTCACAAACAACGTTTCTCAGCGTGCAATAGCCAGAAGATTTAACCTGTCATCATCTACAGTACATAATATTATCGAGCGCTACCGAGATAGTGGTGAGATCACAGTTCGGAAAGGCCAAGGTAGAAAACCTATTCTGAATGCTCGAGCTCTTCGAATCCTCCGACGTCACTGCGTCACGCATAGGAATGTTGCGATTACGGACATAGCCACGTGGGCTCGCGATTTCTTCGGGAAGCCATTATCGTTGAATACTGTACGCCGGTGCATCCACAAATGCAAACTTAAGTTATACTGAGCACGACGGAAGCCATACATCGACAAACGACAGCAACGTCGCCGTCTGATATGGGCTCGAGCCCATCGCAATTGGTCCCAAGAACGCTGGAAGAACATATTGTGGTCCGATGAATCAACCTTTATGATTGTTTATGGAAATAATGGAGGCCGTAAACTCCGGACCAAAGACGAAAAGGATATTCCCGCGCTACAGGCGTTCGGTACAGAAACCACCGTCTGTCATGGTCTGGGGCTGTATTAGTGGCCATGGAATGGGAGACTTGCACATCTGCAATGGCACCGTCAATGCTGAAGCGTATATACAGATCCTGGAACAAGCTATGGTGCCATCTAAGAGGCGCCTGTTTGGACGACGTCAGTGTATATTTCAAGAAGACAACGCCAGACCGCATGCAGCGCGCATAACTTCTGCATGGCTATGTCAGCAGCGCATTCGTATGTTGGATTGGCCCCCTTGCAGCCCGGATCTGTCGCCTATAGAAAACGTTTGGCGTATTATTAAACGAAAACTACGACAGCGACGACCCCGGACAGTTGAACAGCTGAAAACCTATATCCAACAGGAATGGGACAGAATTCCGGTTACGGTGTTAGAAAGATTGGTGTCATCGATGCCCAGAAGATTACAGTGTGTCATCAAGAGGAGAGGTGACGCCACACCGTGGTAAACGCCGTGCTGTCCCAACTTTTTTGGGAGTGTGTTGCACGTGCCAAACAGGAAAACCACCTGTATCTTTCTTTAAGCATATAAGATATGTGATCCCATGCCTAATTTATCGTTTATGTATTGTAATGCGTTCAAATAAACGGCAATACAATAATCCAAATGTGTTGGAGTTCTTCTTATATGTTGCACTGTCCCAACTTTTTTGGAAATGAGTATTGTACTTCTGGTTTGTAAAAATTTTCGAAAGGCATCTCTTGACGATTTTTGCCCATTTATTTTTCATCTGATGACATTTACGACATACGTATAAATGTTTTATATTTGAAACTTTACAGAGAATTCACTTTTTTCTCGAATTTCCGTTACTTTTACATCAACAAAGACAATGAGACAGTGAAGTACCGAAATCAAAATGGCGACGGCCGATCAGAAGTATATGACTGCTTCTAAAAACTCGTTTGCGGTCATTCATGCAATGAACTTTATGATCAACATGAGCACTTCCTCTAAAAATGAACGAGCAATCGTCATCAATTACTACGTCTAAATATTCTCGCACAGAACGTTCACAATTTTGTGTTTGTGCTAAGTTTTGATTTTCACAATGGCTGCCAGCGAACGCGAAAGATTCCTGCAGCATTTTCTTTGTCATGTGGACGTAAAAATTAAAGTTGAAAAATGAAATAATGTCTCGACAGGCAAAGCTAGTTTTTTTTTGATAACAGATTTTGCTTAAATTTAGAAATACTTATTAACTAAAACCAAAATTACTTTGAGTTATCCGGGATTTATTAAAAACTTCGTTTGAGTTAATGAGTGAATTTTCTATTGAATTAAATGCTCTGGGAATAGGACTTAGAATATCATTTGAGTTAACCGGGAATTTGAATTATCAGAGTTTGAGTTATTCGGGTTCGACTGTATCAATTTTCTTAATTAAAAAAAACAAGTAATCTTTATTCAGTTTAACATTTTCCATAACTTCGCTGCATAAGCTTTCTTGTAGGCTTTGGTTCGAGGCAGTTGGGAAGGACAGCGATCTTTGGAAGAAGTTAGTTTCATATTACGATACCGTTGGCGACAAGAAATTCGAATAAAAAGTGAATTAATTTATTGTATAATGAACTGGACACTGAATATGCAATGTAATTAATGTATAATACATGGTAAATTCATGTGAATATCAGCAGCACAGAAAGCAACTTCAACAACTTCGTCGAGGCAGTTTGGAAATTTATAGCCCTACATCGATAGGGAAAGCTTTCCCACACCACAGTACATCAATTTTGTAGGCTTTGGTTCGAGGCAGTTTGGAAGTAGGCCTATTTGGAAGTAGCAATCTTTAGGAGTTGTTTTCGTATTAGATGTTGGCGACGAGAAATTCAAATAAAAAGTGAATTAATTTATTGTATAATGAACTGGACACTGTATATGCAATATAATTAATGTATATTATACGGTAATTTCATCAGGACAAAACCTCTCCCAGCCGCAGTCATAGTTGGAGGGCTGATATTTATCCTTTTGTATAATACGATCCAGCAAATTTAGGTGCTTTTTTTTAGGCCAAAAATTATTCGCATTATAGTAGAGGATTTACGGTAGTCCCTATCCCTTTCCATGACTAGTCGGGTGAACCCGTCGGAGAGGAATTCCGGGGTTGTTGTCGACACGAGGATTGAATGGCATCTGTCACCTCATCTTCAGAACGCAACTCGTGTCCCTTAAAGTGCTCCTTCTTCTTTGGGAAGTGTGGAAAGTCACAAGGTGCAAAGTCTTTCATTTTGAACTGCAGTATTTCATCTTTGAACTGCAGCGCTGCAACGCCTCTCGTGTGTGGTGATCACCTGCAGGCGGGCATTATCGTGCTGCAGAAGAGGGTCCGAAGCTGCCATTCAATCCTGATGTCGACAACAACCCTGGAATTCCTCTCCGACGGGTTCACCCGACTAGTCACATGTTGGCGCAATGCGTGGAAAAGGATGGGGACTATGTCGAAAAGTGAATAGTGCATTACATAGAGGACAAATGTAAGTATCAGATACAAAAAAATTTTGAAAACGGTTAACAAATAAAGTTACGGATCAGGAGGCAAAAATTCTTGAACAAATAAATGACAAACTTGTGTTTATTTTTTTGTTCATTGCTCAGAGAAGCTACATTATACTTTGTTCAATGGAGGATGAGCTGGTCGTGTCCAGGTAAATTTCCAATTTCAATTCCAATTAACATTGTTTAACAATAAAAATTATAAACTGGACACAATTCATCTTACCTTGGACAGACAGAGTACACCATAATCCGTCTATTACGAACTCGCTTAATGCGAATTTTTAATTAATACAAAAATTTTCTCTGGACCAACCCAGCCAATATAATCAGATTGAATCAGATCCAATATGACAGGACAAATAAATATGCATTGTTAGACTAAAATTCTAAACAAATCACATTCCATTGTGGGAATGGCCTTCTGTATCCTGTTACATTCACCTCCAATATACTTTTCATTAATTAATTAAGTAACGCTAACAGATCTTAGCAGCAGTAATGAAAGATAATGAAAAAAAATCCCATTAGAAAAGTAAAAATTGAACAAAAATAATTCTTCAGAAACATGCAAAGAATGAAAACGGATAAAGTTAAAACATTCCGCTTAAATATTCACATAGCAGACCTGTAAATTAACAATTTCCTCATTTGTCATAAAAACATCTTCATCGGCTGATAGGTCTTCTGTGGATGTGGTTTTCTTTGCCATGGTATTGTGAGAAAACGATGTACGGTGTTTACGCAACGACGTGCTATTGCATTTTGAAGGATCCAAACTGAACTTTGTACGCTAAAAAATAACAACTTTCTCGCTTATATAGATCTTAGAAAGCAGCTTATAAATAAAAAGAGATTTAACAATCACCTTCTTAGTCGTTCCAGACACCCACTCGGAAAGCGTCAAAGCTGGTTCTGCCTCTTCAGTGTCAGGAAAGAGGTCGTGATGAAAATCACGATAACTCTAGAAAATAAAACGGAAAAAATTGAATTTATTCCCATTCTATCTGTCAAAAAGTAATTGGGCACCGTTATGGTGGTGGCATTTTGTGTGAGGGTTTTGGACCACTAGTGGTTATTCGAGGTAGCATGGTCATGCTGAAATATCTTAGGCAAAGAAGTCCTCCCAACACTGTGGTTGATTGGTTGGTTTATTAGAATTTTTGGCGTCGACTGCTAAAGTCATTTTGCGCCTTTTACACATGCTGTATCTGTACGCAGCCCGGGACAAAAAACAAACAACAACCCACAGCCGGATTCGAACCCACGACCAGGTGGACTCGAGAACTAGAAAGCCTACGCCCTAGCCACCTAGTCCAACATTGAGATGTTATTACAAAATGGATACCTGTTACATTTTAGATGACAATACCAGGTAACTTGTTGCTGCTGCTGTTCAATACTTGAATGGGCTGCTGACCTCTTAGTTTCAAGTATGGCTCGGAGGATGACTGTTGTTATAGCCACAAGAGGTGGTACTGTATCACTAGGGTTTGACAGTTCAAAAATCTCACGCAAATAATTTCTTCAGGGCCCAATTATTTTTTGTTCTTGCCCAAAGGAATCAGCAAGCCAAATTTCACTCCTTTACATGCTCCTTACCTTACAGAGATGGACCCCTCTAACTCCCACCCCCCAACACCTGCCAACTTGTGAAGATTGAAATTCGTACAATTAGTCATTCAAACCAAACCTGCAGTTATTGATATATCAGAGCTGGAGTCTACAGGTATTGGACATTGAAACTGAAACACCTGGTAGAAATCCAAAATCTTTATTTAATAAGGTGTTGGGGCACCGTGGGCAACCAGCACAGCAGCAACACGTCTTGGGAAGGATCGGTAGAGGTCCTGCACAGTTTGCACCCCAAACCATTACTGATCCACCTCCGTGTTTGACTGTGGCTGCCAAGCAGTCTAGGTTGTAGGCATCAGAGGGGCTCCTCCAGACGAATACCCTCCCTGTTGTTTGGAAGACAGTGTAGCTGGACTCATCCGAGAATATGACGCGTTTGAGGTCATCCAACGTCCAGGTTTTATGCGTCCGGCACCACTGAACCCGCTTGGAGGCATTTGTACTACTGATGAAAGGCTTCGGTATAGCAACCCTGCCATGGATGTTGGATTTATGCAGGTAACGACGGATTGTCTTCGTGCACACAGGTTCCTGGAGGTGTGTATTCATTTCTGCGATGATTTCTGCTGCGGTGGTTTTCCGCTTTCGTGCAACAATCCTGGTCAATGTCCTGACGTCTCTTTCCGACAACTTCCGATTTCCCCTGGACGTGGTTCGTCCTTCTGGACGTGGTTGCTCCTCCTGGACGTGGTTCGTCCTTCCTGTTCATATGCACACATCACCCTGGATACTGTAGCACGTGAGACATCA
Source organism: Rhysida immarginata (assembly GCA_023313115.1). Classification (NCBI taxonomy): domain Eukaryota; kingdom Metazoa; phylum Arthropoda; class Chilopoda; order Scolopendromorpha; family Scolopendridae; genus Rhysida; species Rhysida immarginata. The sequence goes on from JAHWFO010040148.1 coordinate 1,416,720, forward strand.
CAAAGTGTGGCAGTTTTGGACACAGATGCACCTGCTAGACGCACCCCAACAATCTGCCCTCATTTGAAGTCTGATATGTCTCCCATTATAGCGCTCTGCACAGACAATTTGAAGCTTACTATCGAACTTTTCTACTGGAGTGACTACCAAGACCTCTGACACGTGATTCATTGATATGCATATGATTAATTACCTAGCAGAAGGTTCTATTCAGCCCTGGGGGTAACCAGTGCTATTTGCGAAGGTGTTTCAGTTTCAATGTCCAATACCTGTATGTTGATAAACAGGAATCAGAACTTGATTCAATGAATCCATATAGAGATTCTAAAAAGCTGTGTATTCTATAATCCGCGAATTTTGCCATCGACGATTTTATAATCGTTTACTGGATTTGTTAATACCTCCCATCAGAATATAAACTGCATGACAGTAGAACAGCGCAAAATTATGTGTACGTTACAACGCGACAGAATGGAAATACAAAACCTCCAATCTGGATCACAACTCCAGGATAAGGAACGCCGGTAAGCGTGTGCTACAGAAATAATCTTGGTGAGCGCTATCACCCAGAATGTGTTTACATAGCGCCGCTGGGTATCGATCTCAGCTACTAAGATTTGGAAGTTTTACACAGAACTCTTTACTATCCTTTCTTCCAGACGCTATAGGCCAGCAGGATAATGTCTAATCACATGCTGCCAAGAATGTTCTTCTTTGGCTGGACATTTTTCGGACATGCCGCCTTTGAGCATGTATAGGATAAGGACACTGGGAATCTAGCCAGATTCTATACCATATTGTGGAGGCTTCACAAGATACTCATTTTTTAGCACAGATCATTGTTGTTAGTGCTGACTTGAAACTGCAATCACGTAAGAACGTCATGGTCTTGCAATTTTCACGTATACTTGTCTACCTAACAGACTGCTATTTTCAAAATTCGTACCACCATGAAGCTTTCCGTACAATCGTACAATTTCATCAAAATTCGTATGTTGTACGGAAGCATCGTACAAGTTGGCTGGCATGCACCCCCATAACTCCAAGAACAAGAAATTAATCCTTCCGAGGAAGGTATAGCAAAATAGCGGAAGTCCTGAGATCATCTATTTTTACCCTTTTCTCTGCACTCTTTAACCCTTTCAATTTCTTTAATCAAAAAAATTAAACGTTCTATATGCTCCATTTTCTTTCGTTTCTCATCATTTTCGATTGAATGGTAATCACAAGTGATATGTTGCCATAGTTCTAAAAATCAAGTGACTGCCACCTCCACAACTCAGGTGGCCGAGAGGGCTAGGGCGTAGGCTTTCTAGTTCTCGAGTCCGCCTGGTCGTGGGTTCGAATCCCGCCATGGGCATGGATGTTTGTGTTTGTTCCGGGCTGCGTACAGATATACCGTAAATATTCTACTATAACGCGAATTTTTTTGGCCTAAAAAAGCATCTAAATTTGCTTGGTCGCGTTATACTAGAGGATAAAAATCAGCCCTCCGACGACTGCGGCCGATCGTCGATAATAACAACATCGTTAACAACATCGATAATAACTTCTCCCAAACATTGATAAATAGGCCTACTTCCAAACTGCCTCGAACCAAAGCCTACAAGAAAATATTATGTAGTGAAAATATTAAACTGAATAAAGATTACTTGCCTTTTTATTTATGTACTGTTGTGTTTTTTTGTCGATGTGCGAATGAGAAAGCTTTCCCTATCAATGTAGGGCTATAAACTTCCAGACTGCCTCGAAGTCGAGGCAGTTGCTTTTGTCGAAGTCGCTTTCTGTGCTGATGACATTCAGACGAATTTGCCGTGTATTATACATTAATTACATTGCATATAATGTCCAGTTCATTATACAATGTATTAATTCACTTTTTATTTGAATTACTCGTCGCCAACATCTAACAACATCGATTTTGTTATGTATAAGTTCGTACATTTTATTTCTCGCGAGGAGTCAAAAATGGGGGTCGCGTTATACAAGAGGATAGGATTTTTGCCGATTTTTTGGGCCGAAAAAGTGGAGTCGCGTTATACAAGAAGTCGCGTTATAGTAGAATATTTACGGTAACTTGTGTAAAAGGCGCAAAATGACCTTAGTAGTCGACGCCAAAGTTTCTAATAAACCAACCAACCACAACTCTGACACCACTGGGACAATCTAGTCCAAACTTCACAAAAATGTAGATCTTGCCTGGAGGAATCTGCATACTGAATTTCATTCCTTTACATGCAGGGTATGTATAAAAAGTATCTGGAAAAGTTTCGGAAAAATAGATTTATTTCGGCTATTGCTACAAAACCTTAAAATTCTTCAAAGTACATCCCGTGAGTGTCGACACACTTTTGCCAGCGGCTTTTCCACGACCCGAAGGCTTCCTGGTAGGCAGATTCCGGAAGGTCCTTAAGGCTACGCGTGCAAGCTTCTTTGATAGCACTTAGGGTCCCATGGTGATGTCCTTTGAGAGGATTTCACTTTTGAGAATAGGAAAAAGTCTGCTGGGGTCAAGTCGGGACTGTAAGGAGGTTGGGGAATCGTTGCGACGCAGTTTTGCGCCTCTGCTTTTGGTCATTCGTCAAGACCTTCGGGACGAGTTTGGCGGAGATCTTCCGCATCACCAAATTTGCAGTGATAATGGTGTGACTGTCATCTCATCAATGCCAATTCAATCTGCGATTATGCACACACTTAACCGACGGTCTGAATTCAACACTTCATGCACACATTGCACGTTGTCTCGTCCATCTTTGAAGAGCTTGTGCCACCTAAGGCTTTCATCCTTGAACACTTGGCGAATCATGCCCAACATCTCTGTACCCAATTTCCCCAGTCCAACACAAAATTTGATGGCATACCGCTGTTCGATCATTCGCTGCATTTTGAGCTTGCACCAAGTAACTCAACAGGGGTCTACTAAAACTTCGCTTAGCGCATTTTGAAGGTCAGACCCCACAACTACAGTCATGTCAGGAAAAAAATTGTTCCCGATATTTTTTATACAGACCTTGTATGTACAAACACGTAGAACTTTTGGTCCCCTCTAACTCCCTCCCCCAAAACTCCGACCCCAGTGGGCCAATTAAAAACCAAACTAAATAATGACGGTACGCAAGCCCGTAGTAAGCTACATTCCAAATTTCAACCTTCTACCTCAAAAAATGCAGAAATATGAAGGGGACAGACTGACATTGTAAAACCAATAAATAGCTCCATTCGTCCACTACTTACGGCTGGTTGCAACAACGACAGTTAAAACGACCCTAACTTTCGGTTAGTTAATGATCGGTTAAGTCCTTTAACCAGGAAATGTTGCACCAACCCTAGTTGAGTCTCAGTTAGCTAACTGGATGTAATATGAATAACGAGGACTGTGATTAGTTCGTTTTGCTCCAATTAAACTTCCGGTCAACATGGCTGATTGTTTTCAATTAGCTGTTTGATAATTAGATTATCCAAATATCGGGCTTTGAAAAAAGTTCTGTTACACTCGTGACGACCCTCAAAGAAATGGACACGACGATGTTCACGATGCAGTTAGACATGTTTTTATTGTGCCATCATGTAGAATAACATTGTAATTAGTCATTTAATCAATGTAGCCACCATCTGCATCAAGAACCCGCTCCAGACGAGGCCGAAAAGCTTTGCAAACTTTGCGAATATAGTCCTTCCTCATTCTGGTCAACACACGGTTGACAGATGTTTTCAGCTCGTCGACGTTGCTGTGACGGACCTTGCAGGCCTTCCCGTCGACATGCAACCACACGCTGTAGTCAAGTGGATTGAGGTCTGGCAACTGCGAAGGCCAAAAGCCATTCGACCAGAAGGTCATGTTGGACCCCAACCAGTTTTGCACAGAGTTGGCCGTGTGGGCAGGGGCACCGTCCTGTTGAAAGATGTAGTCCGCATTTCTTCACCTAGGGAAGGACTTTTGTGGCCAGGATGTCCTTGTAATCAGCCGCCGCTAGCCGGTATCCACTTGGGAACCACACGGGTGGCATTTTTTCGCCATTCGACGCCACAATTCCGAGCATCATCACAGAGGCCGGGTGCTTGGTTGTAGACACGTAGCGAACCATGGAGATGTCCTGGACGAAGCTTACCACGCAATCGTTTTGCTTGTTGACGACAGGATCGACCGTGAAGGTCTTTTCGTCAGAGAAAATGACAATTCGCTCGCCATGACTCTTCAAGTCGTTGAGAAGACGGCGACAGCGCTCCCGACGTTGTTCCCGTATCCGATCCGTCAGCAGAGGCCTCACGCTCTTTCCACCTTCTTCTTTGACCGCTCTGGACACCGAAATTTTCTTTTTCTTTGCGAGCGCAGTCGTTTTGAGCGTCGGGTCTTGTTCGAAGGCTTTTCTCACAGCCAAACGGTTGACGACTTGAGGTCTACCTGAACGAGGTTGATCTTTAAGGTCTCTCCCATTCTTGAGCCTGTCCGCAACTCTGTGGATGGTCATCCGGCTGACTTTGAGGAGCTTGGCAATCTCGGACTTCGTGTGGCCCGCGCGCAGGAGAGCAGCGATCTCTACTCGTTTCGTTTCCATCGCTTTTGTCGTGGACATTAGGATCACTCAGAGGTTAACACGTAATTTCCAATATATTATTTCATCCTTTTGTCGAAATGGAATTATCCAAATCATGAGCAGTCCATTTTTTGGGGGATGTAAAGAGTGTAACAGAACTTTTGCAAAGCCCGGTAGTGTATCGATTTAGCTGTTTGATAATTAGCTTATCCAATTAGCTGTTTGATAATTAGCTTATCCGAAGAGCTTATCCAATGAGCTGTTTGAAAATGAGTTTATCCAACTAGTTATCCAATAACATATCCATTTAACTTTTCCAATTTTCTGTTTGATAATATTAACTTATCAGTTTAGCTCTTTGATAATTAGCGTATCCAAATTGCAGTTTGAAAATTAGCTTATCCAAATAGCTTATCAAACTAGCTTATCCAAATAGCTGTTTGATAATTAGCTTATCCAAATTGCTATTCAAATCGGTTATCCATTTAGCTTATCCATTCAATTAGCTTATCCAAAGAGCTTATCAAAATAGCTGTTTGATAATTAGCTTATTCAAATCGCTTATCCAAATAGCTTATCCAATTATCTTATCCAGTTAGCTTATCCAAATAGTTTATACAATTATCCAAACAGCTGCTTGATAATTAGCTTATCCAAATGACTTATCCAAATAGCTATCCAAATGGTTTATCCAAAGAGCTTATCCAAATAGCTATTCAAATGACTTTCCAATTAACTTATCCAAATAGCTTATCCATTTAGTTTATCCAAATAATCTGTACAATTAGCTTATCCATTTATCTGTTTGATAATTAGTTTATCCAGTTAGTTTAAAATATATTTCTGTCTCGGAATGCCATTTTGCCTCGCTAACCATGAAGCTAAACCGTCGTCATCCAGCATTAAAGTTAAACTGCCACTTAACGTCTGGTTGAGCCCTAATCCCTCTTGGTACAATGCAAAAAATTTAAAACTGGACTTTAACGAAGAATTAGTTTTAACTAACCTTGTTGCAACCGGCCGTTAATAATTTAGTAAAAACTATTTTCAGAAACACAAATATAATAAAAGTTTACTTTTCGTGGAACTTGGTACGTGATAGGAACAACTGCACTAGGTGTGAGTTGGAGCAAGCGATTCACTTCTGCTTGCATCACATTCAAAGCTCTCTTTGGAAGCAAGCACGCATCTCTTGTAGGTGCATCAGTTATAAATCTTGAAGCTGAAAATTCAATTGAACGTTAACAAAAAACGATAATACCTCGTTAACCTGACTAAAAGTTTGTTGTCATTACCTTCAACTACATAAGGGTCCGAATCGGAGATTTCCAAAAAGGTAATGGATGCATCAGCCTAAATCAAATTTAAAAGCTTACAGTTTTAAATTATAGATAACACAAACATCAAAAGAATTTTTAACAGCAGCCCATATTCACCTTGCCAGCTATAAACAACATTTTTGTGTCGGGATCATAATAAGGAAGTAAAATTCTACCAAAAAAAAAAAATAACAAAATAAATATTTTTCTTTACAGAAAGAATTTAAATTTTTAATTTGTTGGCGATAGAAGTACTGTTCTATATACCCAGTTGAAGTATCAAAAAGTACAGTTTTGAGAGGACGAACTGGATTTCGAACATCTCTTAGGCAAGCTTCTCGCTGGCGGTTCTGATGACAACAAAACAAAATTAGAAGGAACAGTCAGAAATACAGGGCGTTTCTAAATTATCTCCCGTATTTTACATGTTTATTACTCAAAAAGTTTCTTAGCATGCCTTAATGAATTTCAATGTAAATTATTTGGGAATTTACATATCCCACGTTATCTTGGAACACACACATTAATTCTCTTGCCTCCACCTTAAATTCGCATCCCAGTTTATTTTCCCGTCTCCATTACCTTCCCCCCTATATCTTGTTGTTGCTTTACTACGCATTAATTAATTCACTCCACTCTCACCTACAGTATACAATTTTGGGGATCCTCCACCAAATATAACATATCACGTCTTTTCCGACTCCAAAAATGGTTTCTTCGAATTTTTTTGAAACTCCGAAAGCCATCCTCTGTGTCTCACTTATTTAATTATGTTGGCACTTTTTTTATTTTTTAACCGATTTTCAAAATTCTTTTTGTATCTGACACTCACATTTCTCCTCTATGTAATGCACTATTCACTTTTCGACATAGTCCCCATCCCTTTCCACATATTGTACCAACGCGTGACTAGTCGGGTGAACCTGTCGGAGGGGAATTCCGGGGTTGTTGTCGACACCAAGACCGAACGGCAGGTTTCACCTCGTCGTCAGAACGCAACTCGTGCCCCTTAACCTTTTCCCAGCGGAGGTGGCCGAATCAGGCCACTTGTAGCTATGTCAATTCCATATAACACATTACAAAATTTAAATTCATATAACTGAAATTTTATTACAGATAAATTGCTAATTTTTTTTTTATTTTTTTTTTAGATGCACATTACTACTAGTATATCCCTTCAAATTTTAAAATTAAATGAGAAAATATAATAAAAAATGATTTTCCACATGTGTTATCAAAGGAGGGGGGGAGGGGCTGAAATCATGACTATAAAAAATGCTTATAAGAAATTTTCTATTATCGATAAAAACTTCAAACTGCTTTTGTTGAATTCTTGAAAGCTTTATAATTAACTGCCAATAAATTATATACCCCAAATTAATTAATAATCAATAATATTCGAAATTTTAGAAAGCTTGTGTATGGAGAAACTTAGCAACATCTAAAATTACGAATTTATTAAAAATTTCCAGGGCACAACCAAACCATTTAATGATTGAATTATATTAAAATGATACCTTTTATTTATGTTTTAAATTTTTTAATTTCGTAAATTACATTTTATTCTTAAGTTATTTCAAAAAAATTAACACCATTGCTATCGGGATCGTTTCTTGATGACGTCATTTGAGATTGATCACTTCTCAGAATATGAGGAAGTTAGATAAGGCCACGTCTATGCTTTATCAAAGAAAGAGATTAAAATCCTATTATGTGATTTTCTGGCTATTGTCAGGCAGGTGTGACCCATTTAACAACAAATTACGTAGGTATTTGAAAAAAAAAAAAAGTAAAAATATTCCACATTCAGTTATATAAAAAATCGTTAAAAATAAACAAATAGAGATATAAAAAAATTTTTTTTTGCTTTATTTAGATAAGATTTCTCCCTAAATTTTGGCTTTTTTCAAATACAAAATTATTACATTTGTAATTTTTTAAAAAAGGATTTTAACCAAGTTTTTCAAATAGAAAATTTTATTATACATTTTAATGTATTGTTTAAAAAAAAAACGTTACTTTTTATCGATCAAAAAAATTACTATTCAAAAGCAAATATATTCAAGAACACAAATTAAAAATTTTAAAGTAGTATATCAGTTATTGAATTTTTAAAAAAATATTTTCTATCCCCCTGTAAGAAGAATCATTTTCTCAAAAAAATAGCCCGCTGGGAAAAGGTTAAGATGCTCTTTCCTCTTTGGGAAGTGGTGAAAGTCGCAAGGTGCAAAGTCTTTCATTTTTGAACTGCAGTTTTTCATCTTTGAACTGTAGGCGCTGCAACCCCCTCTGACGTGTGGCGTTATCGTGCTGCTGAAGAGGATCCAAAGCTGCCATTCAATCCTCATGTCGACGACGACCCCGGAATTCCTCTCCGACAGGTTTACCCGACTAGTCACGCGTTGGTACAATGCGTGGAAAGGGATGGGGACTATGTCGAAAAGTGAATAGTGCATTACATAGAGGACAAATGGGAGTATCAGATACAAAAAGAATTTTGAAAATCGGTTCAAAAATAAAAAAGTTACAGCCATGGAGGCATTACTTTTCAGCCCACCCTTGGCTTTTTGCCATACTGGCCACGGATGGATGTTCTGTACCCCTCTGAAATAAATAAATAAAAAAATAAAAATAATACCTGTCCCCCCCCCCCCCCCATTTATGGTGTGAAGGATGTCAAAGCGAAACTCAATTTCCTCCCATGTTGGTGCTAGCATCTCAGGGGCGATTTCAGCAATTGTTTCAATTATTTTGTTCTTGAGAGTTTCAATGTCATCAACGTTGGTCTTGTACACTCTCTCTTTCACATATACCCAGAAGAAAAAATCCAGAGGGTTCGCATCGGGTGAGCGAGGAGCCCAAGGGATTGGCCCATCCCTTCCAATCCATTGTCCTGGAAAGTTCGTATCGAGGCACTGCCTAACTTGCAAGCCCCCAGTGAGGAGGTGCTCCATCTTGTTGGTAGACTATGTTGGGCTGCAGTTCTTCCAACTGTGGAATCAGGTAGTTCTCCAGCATATCTAGATAGGTTGCAATGGTAATGGTGTCTTCAGTGAAAAAGAAACGCCCGATTACTCGATCGTGCATTAAAACGCACCAAACATTAACCTTTGGGCTGTCACGTATATGCTCCCTTAAAACGTGGGGGTTTTGTGAGCCCCAAATGCGGCAGTCGTGTTGGTTTACTGCTCCGGAAGTATGGAATGTTGCCTCGTCAGAAAACAAAATGTCCTCAAGGAAGATGGGATCATTGTCGATTTTTTGGAGCAAACTTCTTACGCTTCGGTCGGTCATCTGGCTTCAGTTCGTTCATCATCTGGATTTTGTAGGGTGTAAGACGAAGGCAGTGCTTCACTATTTTATGTACGAATGCCATTGGCATACCCAGTTGACGAGCCGCTTGGCGAAGTGATTTATGGGGACTACGATCGAACACCTCCCTGATCTTTTCTACTCTCTATGATGTCGCTGAAGGTCTACCAGCACCCTTTTTGTGTAATAGGCTGCCTGTGTTTAAAAATTTTTCAAGCCATAGCTTAATTGACTTATGATTTGGAGGATCCTTTTTAAACTTTGTTTTGAACATTCTCTGAACTGTAATCTTGACTTAAATTCCGCAAGCCATAACACGCATCAAGCTTTTCTCGAACACTAGCCATTGTTTACTGCATCTCGCGAAAAATGGAATGACGTGCCATCAATGGTACCATGCTCCAACTGCATGTTTCATTATCAACTCATGCGAGGCTAAGAAACTGTTTGAGTTTTTCTTTGTGAATAAAAAAAAAAAAAAAATCATTTTACAATGTATAATAGTTTTTGAGTAATAAACATGTAGAATACGGGAGATAATTTAGAAACACTCTGTATAAATGGGGAACATGCATGGAATTTTTTTTTAATAAATAGCAATTGTTTTTTATAGATTTGGACACGCTGAACATGAAAATCGTGGTCAAAAACGCTAATAACTTTTCAAACTTTATTAAATTTGATTTTAAAAACACGAAACCACACCCGCATTTGAAAACTATTTCTGATTGGTTTTCCTTGATTTGACGTCACGATCCACCTGCTATTCTATACTTCACGCTATTGTTTATTGAATAAGATTCACATTTCACAACATCGCTTTCTTTTCGTCGTAGTTTTTCTTTTTTTACTTAACAGAAAATTACCAGGACCGACTCAGGACATCAAAACTCACAATCTGAGAATTTGCCGAAGATCGACATAAACGTTGCGGATTTTTTTTAGAAGTAACGAACGCTATGTTTCGGCCGCAAATTCGAGAGACTAAAGTCATTTTCTTGGCTTACGTTTCTCATTCTTTACTAAGAGCTTACAAAAAATATTTTAATATGCCTGTAAACCTAAAATTTCGGGAAGAAAATTCTTATTTTGAAGATTTATAATTTTCTTATTTAGTGGGGACGCGAATGGCCATGTTGCTTTGATACACTGGTTTCGTAAGCCCTCACACATGAAATGTGACAGGTATTTAGCGTACGAATTTTGTATGCATAATACGTAAAATTGTATTAGGAATAAATTTTTTCATGTATATTTAAAGAAATAAATCATAGTGGCAAGCCATCACATAGCATATCCGAAACTAATAAAAGCAGATTTCTTATTTTTTTTTAAGATTTAAAATAAATAAAACTAACTTTCTGGATTATACTATACAAAAAAAAATATATATATTTAAGCGACTACTGATATGCTTAAATATATTTTTATATAGTATACCGTAAATACTGAATTTAGCGCCGGACCTGAAATACCGGCCCGCCTGCATCAAGCGCCTGGGGGTCCGCTGAATTTTTGCAAATAAGCGCCGGACCTTCAATAACCGCCCAGGCGCTTATTTAGTTCATTTCGTGGATTTTTCTTCTCTTGCTGCTTTCTCACGGGAATGTTTGCTCTCCCAAATGCCACTGCTAAAACGGAAATTAGATACCGGCAGGATTGTTTTCTAATTTCTTGCTTTTAATTTTGGATTCAGTCAAGCAACATAGCTGATGAAAAATGAAAACTTCACAGTTATATCATCAATTTTAATCTCGCAACAGTAAAGTAGGCTGAAAACCATTCTACAGAGGGTACAGCCAAACAGTTTAGCATTGATCCTAACGGGAATGGAAAACAAAGCAGGATACTTTAGAAAAGATGAAGGAAAAGGGCGAGAATTTTGCATAATAGTATCTATCACAGTTGTGCAGAATTTTTTAAGCGCCGGACCTGTAATACCGGCCTGCCTGTATTAAGCGCCTGGGGGTCCACTGAATTTTTGCAAATAAGCACCCGGGCGCTTAATACAGTATTTACGGTAATTACGAAAGTTTGTTTTATTTTAAATCTTAATAAAAAGTTTATTCTCACTTATGTTTTTTTTCTTTTTTTATTGTACTTCACATTGTGTATAACGTAAGTTTTAAAATATTTGAAAAACTTTTAACTTCTGAAATTGTAAAGTTTAGTGAACATTGTAATTGGGGAAACATGTAGTGCTCACAGTAAATAAAATAAATAAGTTAAAAAA
>JAHWFO010040150.1:0-37403 GCA_023313115.1 Rhysida immarginata
AGTCTCCTTGTTATACTTGAGCCCCCATTTTGCCCAGCTATCTATATATCTGTCTTCCCTCGGCCTCCGAGTATGCCCACTTCACCCCCCCTTTATTCTCTCCGTCATCTGAATCCGCCCTCCACCGTTAATCACGATAAGTTTGACCAACCAGGGATATATTTGTGCCTTCTGCGACAAATAATAAATAGGCCTCTCAACCCGCAGCTTAACTAAACGTTTTATAGAACATGTCAAATCATATAATAATCAAGACAACTGTTCACATTATACCATCCACCTGACAAGCATCGGACACCCTCTTAGACCACAAAGCGAAGTAAACCGAGATTTACAAGGCCAAGAAGTCCAACCCCGACCAATTACTCAATTACCAGACTGAATTCGAGGTGTTCGCCATGCTCAATTCTCTGTCAGACCTTTTGTAATATTTTCTTTATATTTTACTTTTGTACTTTGCTTTACATAATTCTTTCATTTTGCATTCTTCAGTTTTGTGTTTATACGGTCCTTTTTGTAAATCCACTTGTCATTTTGACAACCGGATACGACCTCTTTTCGGTCCGTGTTTGCGACCCCACACATTTTTTTTTCTCTTTAGTTTATTTGTCCTATTGCTTAATTTTCTTATTGGTTACTTTGTTGTCTTGCCCTGTACCTCCATGCTCATTGGTTCATTTGTACCCAAGTCTCTGTATATAAAGGCTTGCGAGCCTCTTATCGTGGAATTATGGAAGACCGCTTGGGTTGGTTAGGCTTCTTGACTACCTCAGTGTATATCATTTGGAGTTTATTCTGCTTTCGTCCCATCCTAACAAGTGTACACTTCACTGTTCGATTGTCGATTGTCTTATTGTGGAAGGACAGGACTGATCCAAGGACAGGACACAGGATCTAAACGGACTAGCTCTTCAAGGTATCACCGCTACTCTCTTTGCAGGTATCATCTCATTACTGTCATTTTACCGTGCGCCCTTCTCAGGGCGATATTCACCTTCTGTTACGTCTTATGTGCTGGTCCCTGGCATTAGAATTAATATTCCCGTAAACCAGTACATCAAGATTCTCATTATCCTTCTGGGTCTCTGGCGTTGGGATTAATTTCTTCGCAAACCTAACTAAGGACATTGTTTCATATCATCTATTATTAATCAGTCATGAGTGGGTCCCTGGTGTAGAATTAATTTTCTCGCAAACCTGACTTGTTCTTTTTTCTTAAAGCTAGGTGCGTCCTTCTTAGGACGGCTTCTTTAGTACACACCTAGCTGCGAGGTTACTCCCCACCCCCCGGTTCTATACAATTATACAAAGATAAATGAACTCAAGGAAGCCTTTGAGAAATACTCCGGGACTCCGAAGGCAAGAAACTCCACGGAAGAGAATCCAGTTGATAACAGCAAGGTAAGTAATGTTTTAAAAACTATTTCCTCTTCTAATTGTTTGGAGTTAATGGATATAATAGAAAATAGTGACTGCTCAACAAACGGTGGCTGTAAGAGAAGTCACTCTGACGGAACCGATGAAGAAGTGGATGACAGTCCCTGGATTGGTGTCACTAATAAAAAATTCAGAAAAGGCACGAGGATCGATAACCTAAAGACCGTCTCCAGAGTAAACGAAAAAGCCGTCAGCGCGTCTAGAATAATGATTCCAAAGAATGGACAGAATCGCTCGGCTTATGAAGACCATTGGATCACGAAGAGGTATGTCCCGCCGATTAACGTGCGGACTCATGGCGTCCCCTTTAAGACGATTCTAACTGAGCTCGAGAAGCATGTTCCAGTGGAAAAGATCACTGTTAAATACGGGCAGAGCTGAAACCGTCAAAGTTAAATGTGAAGACGAAGAAACTCACAACAGGTCAGTCTCTGGAATTAAGTCTGATAATATTTTAAAAATTCAGCATCATCAACTGAAGTCGGAGAAAATCTTGAAATACGTGATTCGTAATGTGGATATTACGTATGACCTCGATGACTTCCAAGAAGACATAAAAAGAGCCAATTACTTCCCGGAAAAGATAATTCGTTTGAGGAAAGCCAAAGGATCCATTGATATGCCGATGATTTTGGTTCTGCTCCCGAACACTGAACACAACCAGTCATTGAAGAACATTACACGTATTGGGCCGCTGGCAGTGCTAGTGGAGGCCTTTCGAGTAAACAAGAAGCCACTACAGTGTTACAACTGCCTGCGCTTCGGACACGTATCCATGGGCTGCACGGAAGATCCTTGTTGTAACAAATGCGCAGAGGGGCACCAGTCAAGAGATTGTCCCAAAATTAAAGGACAAGACCCCCCAAAGTGCGTCAGATGTGGTGGACAGCATACTTCAAGCTACACGAAACGTCCAAAATACCCCCAGGTTCAAAGGATGTCTAGTTCTAAAGTGACAGCAGACAAATTCTATGCTGCCGCTGTGTCTAAATTTTTAGATAAAGGCCTCAACATCAACGACCTACCAGGTATGTATAAACAATTAGGACATATCTTTCATCTGTTTTCTAATCTAGGCAAAAGTTACCCACAGTTGAGTGGGCTCCTTACGACCAACTAATTTTTACGACCAGGCAAGCATTGGCACTAACCTCTCGGATTTTAATGAAATTTAGTATATACAATTGCCCTAGGGAGTTGGTAATGAATGCCAAATATTTTTTTTTCATTTTTATGGAAGTTACGGACATTTAAAATTTTCGAAATTTGAGTCTGGGCCTTAATTATGAAGTACTGTAACTTCGGCTATATTTTCCTTAGAAAGATGTGATTGGTGACATATGAAAGCTCTTTAACTGTAGATTCAATATGAAATTTTTAAAATTGTATTACGCATGCGCAAATATTTAAATTTAATAAACATATTTTATTTATGCAAATTTCTCAAAAGGTGGGTATTTTTTTCGTTAAAAAATTATTAATATCTTACACATACTTTCATAAAAACAATACAAAAAATTCAAAACTGTGTTTTGCTCCGTTTTGAAGATATTAATTTTTAAAGCTGGAGTTCCAAGCCACAATCGCATGGCTACTCGAGCTTCAGTTCTTCAGATGGACAAGATATCCTAAGAAATATAAATTTTGTGGTAATATCCGAGTGTCTTAAACATTCTACAGCTGTTTTTTATTCCTTTCAATGTGAACTCATTAAGTTTTAAAAGAAAATTCAATAAATGTAGAGAAGATACTAGGGTTGATCGAAAAGTTATGCCTCCATGGCTGTAACTTTTATATTTTTTTAACCGATTTTCAAAATTCTTTTTATATCTGATACTTACATTTGTCCTCTATGTAATGCACTATTCACTTTTCGACATTATCCCCATCCCTTTCCACGCACTGCACCAACGTGTGACTACTCGGGTGAACCCGTCGGAGAGGAAGTCCGGGGTTGTCGTCGACACCAGGACTGAATGGCAACTTTGGACCATCTTCTGCATAACGCTCGCCCGCAAACAATCACCACACTCTAGGGGTGTTGCAGCGCCTACAGTTCAAAGATGAAAAACTGCAGTTCAAAGATGAAAGATCTTGCACCTTGCGACTTTCACCACTTCCCAAAGAAGAAAAATCACCTTAAGGGGCATTCAATCCCTGATGACGAGATAAAAGAGCAGTTGCACATTGTATAAAACTGCTCAATATGGCTGGTGAGATTTGCTGAACTTCAGCTCAGGCAAAGTGTGCGGATTGTTTGAATACACTTTACCTTTCAAGGCACCCCAAAGGAAGAAATCAAGAGGTGTGTGGTCCGGCGAGCGTGCAGGCCAGATGCCACCGAGATTATTCGATCAGCAAAGACATCCTGCAGAAAGTGTGCATTGATGTGTGTGTACTGTACACGTTTCCATGCATTACGGCACTCGACTTTTGAATCATGCTGTATAATGAAGCCTGTATCAAGTTCAGCTGCCTCTGCAATTCATCTCGTCCTTCAGGGTAACTCAGAAGTGACTGGCTCTGAGGAAGTGTAAGGTAAATATATTTTCTTTATTACTAACAATTCGATATCATAATACAAATTTATATTTTCTTACTAAATTATCTTCTTATTTAACAGGTGCTCAATACTTTTCTGACTTCTGAAAAAAAAATCTGAAGTTCTAAGAAACATTTTTCCTATTGATATAATTATTATTGTAATGCTACTATTGATTTTATTTTTTCGTGTAATTATAATTAATAATACTATTTATATAAATAATAAAACGTAAATGAATGAATGGTCCCAAGGTTACACGCTTTCTTTTCCCTGTACGAGTAGTCAAGTCCCTACTATCTGACTCATGCTGCTTGGAGCTCAAGCTTTAAAAATTAATACTGTATCATCAAAACGGAGCAAAACACAGTTTTGAATTTTTTGTATTGTTTTTATGAAAGTATGTGTAAGATATTAATAATTTTTAACGAAATAAAATACCCACCTTTTGAGATATTTGCATAAATAAAATATTTTTATTAAATTCAAATATTTGCGTATGCGTAATACAATTTTAAAAATTTCATATAGAATCTACAGTTAAAGAGCTTTCATATGTCATCAATCACATCTTTCTAAGTAAAATACAACCGAAGTTACAGTACTTCATAGATAAGGCCCCCCAGTAAAATTTAGAAAATTTTAAATGCCCGTAACTTCCATAAAAATGAGAAAAAAATAATAATATTTGGCATTCATTACCAACTCCCCAGGACAATTGTATATACCAAATTTCATTAAAATCCGAGAGGTCAATGCCAAAACTATAAAATTTCTGCCTGGATTGACGGTGGAATGACCCATACAGTTGTAGAATGGGGATCCTTCGGGAGAAAGTG
Organism: Rhysida immarginata; assembly: GCA_023313115.1. NCBI lineage: Eukaryota > Metazoa > Arthropoda > Chilopoda > Scolopendromorpha > Scolopendridae > Rhysida > Rhysida immarginata. The sequence goes on from JAHWFO010040150.1 coordinate 4,819, forward strand.
TTCAAAGTGTGGACGAAACAGACCATCATATTCTTTTTGGCACATATTTTTCGCCTCACGTTAAATTCTACTTTTCTTGAAGACATTCACCAAGATCCAGTGGGTAGTCAGACTCGTTATCTCTTTAGATTTTTGGGTCTTAAGTAAATGCCTGGGTAATCTCTGGGTTTTCACCATTGATTAACCTACCCGTTCTTATAAGATAATAGTAGTACATGGGCTATATACATTCGAAGACCAAAGCCCACGGAATAGCAGTATACAAATTGAACAGTGCTGTTCCGTACACGTAACAAGCACTTCTACTCCAAAAGCATATAATAGTTACGCCCATGTAGATTTTATTTACTTGTAATCCTGTTGTGATCTGGGCAAGACGACAAGAACAATCCGATTTCGAACGTGGCATAATAGCAGGTGCGCGACGCATCATCATCATCATTACTCATAGGCCCATCACCCGTTAAAGTCTGATGCTCTTATCACCAGTTTTTGAGGCATGAGTCTTACGCAGCAGGGCCTCCCTCTTTTCTGCGTCGCCAGTGTTTTCACACTCACTAAGATTATGACTGCTACGAAATTGTGTAGCAGCCGTGACCGACGGCTTAACGTGCCCTCCGAGGCAAGAGGGGGGGGGAGATGAATATCCATTGGTGTCACCCAGCCAGTGACTAGCCGTGCCATCGGAAAACAACAGGCATGGGGCATGTCATTTCCGAGGTTGTTCAAGATTTCAATATTCCGCGATGCCACCCACCAATATCAACGTAGTGGCCGTCCACGACTACTTTCCGATCGTGACTATCGGCATCTGGCTTGAATTGTCCATTCTAACAGACAAGCCACATTAAATGCAGGCGCTTCCAGAGATATCCAGCAGGTGGTCGCGGCGTGCTTTAACATCCATGGATTATGGTTAGGTTATGTTAAGTTTGCCATCCTTTATAAAACTAGGCGAATAAAAGGCGAAACCGTTCGGAATTCTGTGTGATTTCTTTCCCGCTATGTATACTTCATCAAGAGGAACAGTGCAGAGAATTCTATATTTCATAACATGGATTATGATAACAAGACCTACCAGAGCATCACTGCGAACACCTGAGCTCGTGAACACGTTACGTGGACCTTAAGAAACTAGAAACAGGTTATGTGGTCCGAGAAATCACGGTTCCAATTATATTGGTATAATGGAGGCGCTTGTGTGACGCAGACCCCATGAAGCTATGAAACCAAATTGTCAACGATGTAAGCTTACCATGCAGGTTGATGGTGATTCCATAATGTGTGGGATTCCTTTGCGTGGCATGGTTTGATTCCATTTGTCCTGTTACATTCCTCACTGAACAGTTCCGCAACGTTGAACTCCTTGATCATTTACATCCCTTCATGGACTTTGTGTAACTTCATTCTAATTTGTATTCAATATCTTGTATCTTTGTTTCTTAATCTTATATGAGAGCGATTTTTATTCTAATCTTCAGGTTTCAAAAATTGAAAATAAGTTGAAATAGTTTATGTTTACATAAAACATTTCAGTTATAGAAGAAGAGCCAGATGCTGGTTTGTGTAAACTTATTACCATATAGATATTTAACAACTGACAATAAGAACAGAAATGATTAACTGTTACAGAATAGTGAAATAGGCGACAAAATTCATTTTCAATAAATCGATATTTCTCAGCTTTCTTGGTTAAATTTAAAATATTCAAAATGAAAACACTGGCAGCATTATTTATCATTTACATGATATTTTATCAAGTGAAAAAGAAAAAAACCCTGCTAGCAAACCATTATGTAAAGTTGGAATGATTGATAACATAAAATTTATGCAAACAAAGATTTATGTTCACTGACTAAAATTTAAAAACGGTTTAGAAGATAATTAATCAATCGGCTTCCTTAAGCCAATAGTAAACAGAACTTCAATATAAAAATAATAGCAATATCATAAAATAAGAATACAATTAGACCAACAAAATCAAAACATCTGGAATTTTTCGACAATGGACACAAGAGTGAAAAATTAATAAAGATGATAGTTATTCAAGTGGCAGAAAGGGTAGATTTGTAAATACAGATTATGGGACATTTCTATAACCTAATGAGGGTATCGAAATAATATAAATAGAAGGATCTATTTTATCTTTATGAATCGCGATTTTCATCAAAAAATATCAAAAACGTTTTGTCATAATATGATGCCTTGGTATGTTGGTCAAGTATATCCCGGGTCAAATACTGCAAAATATCATTAGAAATATGGTAAACAGAGTTTCATATTCCATGGTGATAATGTTTTTGTATAAAATAGGCATTTGTCGTTCGTGTATTTCTCAGCTTTTGTTTTGATTTTCCAAAACAACTATCTGTCAGATCCTAATTTATTTTTTTTACTTAAAAAGAAACAATATTATGAGTACATGACAAAGAGAAAATTATAAATAATGTCATAGTTAATTTTTTTAAAAATTATAAAATAGTTATCGAGAGCAAATTTTTGGAAAAAATGCGCAACACTGCATAATGATTTTTTTATAAATTCTTCGGCTAAAATGATTATTTGTTTACAATGAATTAAATTTACTGAAAGATATAGGAGATAAATTTCTAAAATCAAACTAAAAGCTAAATAAGAAAATTCATGTTCATCAATCACTTTTATCGACATTACATTTCCCAATCATTTGTTATTCAAATATAAACAAGTTTCGAAGAAATAAATATTTGTCTTGTCATCAATGTTGAGACCCAACAGTATTTAAACCACCCAGAGAGTATCTTCATTTCAAATCAATTCAGGTCTTTGCTTCGAAGATTTCATATGTAAGTTTTCATTTTTATATTTCTTAGATTTCCTCCTGCAGGTAATTATACAGCTTATAGCTACAATTGGTAGAATGATAATCATAATAAAAAGAAATGGGATTTCAGAAGTCAAAGGAAGACAATGATTCTCAATTAGGAACCCCATAGTCCTAGAAATTATATTATCTAGAACGCACTTAGATTATATAATATTATTAGTAGTACAGCCTTCCATTTAGTAGTAATGCTGAAGAATTTAGTCAGCAGTAGAATCGCAACCAAATTGGAAAAACGCGGAATAGGCTCGACGTGTTAATTTACGCATGCACACGAAATTGTTCGTTAGTGTTTTTCATTGACAAAAGTCTTTGACACTTTATCAAGAATGGTAAATATACGGAGTCTGCAAAGTAAACTCGCGGACAACAACAGCACAAAGATTACGCCTGCACTGGCCATAGCAGGTTGACAAAAACTGTGCAACTGAACAGATAGGCAATTCATAACTAAAGAAATCATGAATTGATTTAAGTCTCGTTCTTTTGGATATTGTAAGGGTTAAGTTAGACAATCAAAGCCAAAGTTGCCATCAAATTTGTCACAAAATTGAAAAAAATGTTGTCTAGCCAGACGAATCAAGATGTCTGTTTTCTGATGGTGCATTATCTTGAAAACCTCAATAGGTACTCAAGCTAATGCACTCTCAGTATATTAGCTTTCTTTAGTCATAAGTGATTTAAAAAACAACATAGACTGCCGGGGGAGGCTGTAGCCTGATGGACTTCCACTGAACACACCATTTCTGGAAGTTAAGAAACATCAGGCACGGCTAGTCACTGGATGTGTGAATATCAGTGACAAACGATCTTCACCCCCCCCCCTTTCCGTCTGCTGTGACCATCATACAGCAGTAGTTAATCCATATTCATGCAGGAACCTAACTCGTCGGCCTCTGACCATACAGGTCCTGGATGGATGCATTGGATTTCATCAAATAAAAATAAAAAAAAACATTGTTAATAAATACGTATACGAGACATACCGAGTAACCTTGATCAGCCTGAATTTTTTTCAATCTCTTACTTTGGCACATAAAAACTTTGTTTTTAATATTATCATTGCAGAATATGAGCTGATCATGCGGAGTCAATATTAGGTTAAGGCCTCTGTATAAATGGAGAGATGTAGAGACACTCATCCACAAAATTTTTCATAAGTCGCAAAAATGGCAAAGAAATGAAAGTTTAAATAGTTACCTAATGAAATTTGGTTTATTTTTCAACGTAATCTCCATGAACGAGGCTTTTGCCCCACGTTTACGAGTCCCTCAAAGCCAGCAACGAAGAAGGTTTGTGGTTGGTGTCGTAGCCAGCTGGTAACCTCCCGACAGACCTCCTCCATAACTTGGAACCGATGACCACCCAGGTGCTTCTTCAGTGGGCTGAAGAGGTGAAAGTCAGAAGGTACCAAATCCGGATTGTACGGCGGATGTTCCAATCGTTCCCAACCTAGGGACCGACGTGAGCCACTGTGATATTGGCAGTGTGGACGAGCGTTGTCATCAAGCAGAAGAATAACGATGTGCGGCGGTGAGTCATTCAGTGTCAGTCGAGCGTAAACATGTAGCATTTCCTTGTGCACTTGCTCAATAGATTTACTCTGCGCCCGTTATTCATTATGGGTACAATCAGCTAACACACCTGCCATCTTACCCACTCGACACTCGAATGACTCACCGCCGCAAAAGAACCTGGCTACTAGCGCCATATATGTTAAACGGTGGTGCTTACACAGACCCTTGCGTAAAGGATCATTGCAATGACCTATATTCAGAGTTATTTATATCTACGATAAGATTCTTCCAATTCGAGTTTGGGCAAAGCAACAGGAAGTATGTTCCCAGTGCACCAGTACCTCCGAAAGCCTAACAGAGTTTATGGCTGGTGCTCAAAGAAGCCAAGTTCTAGGCATATTCTGTTATCACGTTAGCAATATAAAGAATAGGGCGTGATAGAATTAAAGACTATAAAATACTAGCAAGAAGTTGGAAGTCATAATCATGAAGAACTATTTCATACCAAAAATTGCCTCTGCCTTATTTTATTTTTGGCACGATACATCTGGAAGGAGTACAATTAAACAGAAGTAATAATACTCCAGGCATTTGCCAAATCCAGTGAAGGCCATCATAATGGCAAATACGTACCTCATCATCTATCTGTACACTTTGCTTCATGTCCAAATACTTTTTAAAAGATGAATAGTTTTTGAACAGCTGCTCAGTCATAGTGACCAATATGATGATGTCCTTTGATACAGTACCTTAGTTAGAAGCTGACCATAGTTTCAAACTAAAAAAAAAGTTTTTTAACTAGAGACAACGGCAATTTATGAAATACGGACAGAATATTCTTTCAGTTTTCTATAGCTTTCGAGGCCAATTTGGGCAGTCGCTTTCTTCTTGCATTCCTATTTTTGCAATTCCCTGCGTGTGCGTATCCAAGAATTAATGACGGGGCTGGCAAAAGAGCTTGCCACAAAAGAAAGTGCAAGAATTTAAAACACATTGGTTTCTAAAGGCTACCTTTCGACCTCAACCATTTAAAATGGATTGTCCTTTGTGGCAGTAAATGCGTCATTTAGTGATACATTAATGTAAATGTTCCTTTTTTATTTGTATATACATACCTAATAACATTTTCTCATCTTCAGAATTTCCAATAGCATGAAGTCTTTTCACATCTCGAAAGATCCTTTGGGGGAACGAATTCGACGCATGATTAAACATTACAATAGTGTTGGTGAACAAACTGAAATCAATATACCAGGATTTCAACACGTTTCAAATCAAGATGCACACTTCGCTATGAAAACATTTTGGATTCTCATCATTTTATTCAATGTAGCAGCATGGGTTTATCAGACTTACGATAGAATTGATTACTACTTTTCATACCCTGTAGCTACGAATTGGTTCCTGAAATTTGAAGAAGCTACTGAATCTCCGTCAATCACCTTTTGCAATCAACAAACCGAAGCCCTTCTTAACTATAAAAATAAGCATTTTTCTAACAACAATAAGTTTAAGGTATTTGGTTATGATTGTATTTTACAATTCCTTCAGCTGATGAGGATGCCAACTGTCGAAATAACGGAAATATTCGAAAAATCTAATAGCTCCTACCTTATTAAATTAGCAGAAATAAAGAAGGTAAGCATATTATTCTAGGCAAGTATGTTACAGAATTTTAAATTACAGTACTCATACAATGTCGACGCATAAATCACTTGTTTGATACTTGTGATTTTGTTTATTTATAAAATAACATAATACGACTTGTTAATATGGTTTTCTCGAAAAAAAATGCTGATACTATAGGAAAGATTTCAAATTTAAATTACTTTCGGTTTTAAGTAGACATTTCAGGATTTTTAAAATTTTTTATGTCATTAATACAAACTTACAAAAACGCGTTCTTATGGAAATTAAACAATTCGTTATAGAAAAAGTAACATATAAAAAGGATGTATAACGCGCTTCGTTTTATAAAGAAGATTTATTAAAGATCTTTGCGGGTTTTACAATGGCTTTAGAAGGATGATGAATTGTGGACGCATAACAATGCAGCATGGTTAGCAATCTTCCAAGTCAAGTCGATGCCATACTGAAACATTCTGCGGCCATGGCACATATTAATTCGGATCCCTGTATACCGTCTCCTTGAGAATTCATGTAGCACTTCCAAAATTAAATCATTTTTTTTAACACTTTGTCTCATTTAGAGACTTCTTCCAGGTCTTTCATTTCTACAATGAGCAGTGTGTAAGTTCGACCTGCCGGGTTCATTAGTAAGGAATACTGATTTAATTTAATCGAGCGCTATGGCCTTTTAAAACCAAGGCTGATTTTTTTTAATGTTTAGAGACAAACAGTCAAAGAAGCAACACCTTTGGAATCAAATCATGATTTTATAAGGGAAGCCCATGAAGATCTAAGATAATTTTTTGACAACTGCTTTCCTTTCAAGATAAGTTTGTTAACATTGTGAATACAGATAGTAACAAAAAATACACAAAGATTCATTTCTTCCTTTATACATGTATACATTTCCATCATACGGAGAGTAATCATCTTTCAGCAGAATAATTAAAAAAAATTAGAAAGATCGTTTAATTTATACCAACAAAATCAGTAGGGGTGGGGTTAAACAACAGCTAGTAAAAACTGAGGTAAAAACCAACAGCTCTCCAGCTGCATAAATGAAAGAATGATCATCCAGTGGGAGTTTATCTAAATTACGGTTGAATCAATCGAGCGATGTGTCCACAGTTTCTTGGCGAATTCTTCTTCTAGCATTAGGGTTGAATTTTTCAATCTCTAAGGGTTCATAAGCATTGAGCCGATTATTTTCTTTTCCTTATTGTATAGAGTTCCATGAACGTGTCCTGCAACTCTTCCGGTGGGAGGAGGCAAAAGGCTTCATAAATACTGGCCCGTAACAGTAAATTTACGCGTATCCGATTAGCTGTTGTTATTCATTAAAAATAAAATGAACCTTTATCTATGAAATGAAAATTATTTTATTTATAAATTGTTCCACTTGAGCAATAAATAAACGAAAACGTGTATACGGTAATATACGTTAACACAAAAACATAACGCATTATACCTCCCAAAACTAAAGAAATATACGCGCTTAAACGGGTTGGCTCTGTGTTTAGCCTTGTGCAATAAATCAGTGTAATCTAATCTTTCCATTTTCTGCAAATTAGTATCAATATGATCTTCTCTTTCCATCGTGTGATGATTATCATCCATTTTTATTTATTATTTTCACTATCTACAACGGATCATTAGCAGATAATTCGATTTCTCTTTCAAATATATACGGAGACAAAACAAATTAAAAGAATTTTTAGAGTGATGAGTAAAACAAAAATACAGTCACGTATTCTTTTCTTTTTTTTTAAGGGAGAGAAGTCTAAGAATCTTTCCTTAAGAACTGAGACGACATTGTTTGGCGTTTGCTCTATTATTGAAACAAGTTAGTAAGTTAGTTGTCTATAATATTTTTTTATGAATTTATGAACATACAATCTCTCTCTCTCTCTCTCTCTCTCTCTCTCTCTCACTCACTCACACAGACACACACACACACACACATACACACACACACACACAAATTCTATTCACAAATATTAAATTGATGGTGTTTAAACTTCATTGTTTCATTCCTCTTCTTCCTTTCATCTCATTGAGGTGCTCATAAATTGATATAATTTTGTGTTTAAAACAGAATATGCTTAAAAATCTTAAAAAAAAAAAAGTTGACAGGATACAGTACCCTTAGGTTTAACCTAACATAGTTTTAAATATTTATATAAAACGCAGGCCAACGATGAAAAAACTTTTTGAATGAATTTGCCTTATTCTTGTTTTTAGTGTGCTAATTCCGAATCTGCTTTTAGATTTTTTCTATCTCGCCATGTACTTTCCATGTTGAATTAATGGGTGTGAAGAGAATCGGCTGCAATGTTAGAGTATCCATACTTTTGGACTGCAAGGAAATTTATCAGGTCCCAAACTCTGAATAATTTCAAATGTCTCATTGAAAAACTAGAAATCTGTGGGTGATAGGAAAAAATTGAGGTCAGATACGGATTCAGCACAAAAAATGCATAAGAATCAACTCTAAGTTTTTAAAAATTAGTTTTTGTTGACCTGTGTAGTCTACACGGTATATGATTTTGTATTCACTATAGGAGATCCATTTTACACAGCAAGAGGAAAAATACGGATACAGGTTAGAAAGGAAAAAGAAACATGTTCTTCAGGAGTATATGTAGTATGTATATTTACATCTAATTTGTCTTAATTTTATAAATTTATATTTTTTTTAATTTCTTAAATTTTCAATCAATTCAACTTTTAAGTAGTCAGTGCTTCAATAGCTATAAACGAGGATAAGTTAATAAGTGACTCGCAAAACTGGATAGAGAAAACAGTATTCAGAGTAACTGCCTGAAATTAAATAACAGAAGACAGAGAAACCACTAATCCACATAACGAATTTATTCTGATGAATACGTATTTCGGCAGCCAAGCTGCCTTCTTCCGAAATACGTATTCATCAGAATAAATTCGTTATGTGGGTTAGTGGTTTCTCTGTCTTCTGTTGTTTGATGTCCATCCACAGTTTCTGGCTCCTCATTTTTCTGTTTATGCCTGAAATTAATTTTTCAGCGTAATCGCCATCATTGAACTTACGCTATCATTTTGCAAGTTCTTGAAAGCCAGCTGCAAAGAAATTATTTAGCTGATATCGCAACCAGCGAGTGACCTCTTGGGTTACATCATCTTCACAACTGCGACCACCCAGATGATTTTTTCAGGGATTAAAACAGATGGAACTCACATAGGCTATAAAGTGCTCTCAATGGAACGTTTGCAATAGTTCCTGCGTTTGTCTGTCTGTGTGAAGATAGACATTGTCATCCAGGAGAATCACTCGATATTAGTAAATAATGCAACGAATGGCCTGTCGAAATTCCTGCAGGGTGCTATGATACGCGATGGTATTGGCAGTCTGACCATGAAGCTCAAAATTCAGCATTATGATACGCTGCATATCTCAAAATACACCAGTATAACTTTTCAGGCTGATTGTATTGTCTTGAAGTTTTGGCGAGTGAGGAGGGAGCGTGCTTCCATTCCATGCAGATCGTCACAGATCTTTGTTACAATCTGGACTGTATAGCCTTTGCAGACTTTATAGACGACAGGACGCTCATAATCTGTGATATTCGTCATTTCTTGTTGAATTCCTGTATCCAATTGAAGACGGCTTTCCATGAACGCGGCTTTCTTACACGGGATGCATTTCGCGATACACTTAATTGATAAATGGCCCACAGAGAACGCACAATCATGCGCTATTCTTCGCGCATACAATCGTGCAACGCACAAGACACTCTTACACTGGGGCTATGGATGACTGAGCATGGGTTGCAGGAATACTGCGTAGCGTGTACTCCCTAGCCTACATGTATTGTTATCTATCTTAAGACATGCGCGGTGAATTTAAAATGTTTGAAAACCGTTTTATGCCTTGTTTTAATAGTGGCTCTAACTGAATATAATATCTTTCAAAAAGCTTTAAATATTCTTTCTGTTTTAGGAAACTTATCAAGATTATGGTGAACCAGTCAATTATCTTAGTCTAACTTTCTACGCACTCGGCACAAAATTTTATTATGAAATGGAACCAAGAAAAGTAAGTGTGGTTTTGTCTTTTATCAAACAAAAACATTTTCAAATCTCCTCAAATTACGTTTTCTTCAACAATAAGTATTAAAGCACAACGGAAAATTCATTTCACTGTGTAAAAATCTTTCATTAACAGATTGGTAATTTGCCGTATTTAAACTAAACTTATTAAAAATTAAAAATAAAATTAAAATGATACTAATAGAAAATTCTTTACCAAGTTCAAATTGGAATATTTGAATCCATGCTCTTCCGTGCCTAATCTTATTTGCAAAATTTATATAGGTGACTCAAACGAAAGACTGCAATAATCAATCTGTATATTGCAGACTAATACGAAAGTACAACATTTTTTACGTACAGAAAAATTCTAATATTGGTTGAGCAATTACATATTCTCTATATGGCTTCCTTGCGTGGCATGACAAATAGTGCGAAATTCTAATTCTGTCCAAAACGTTATACCATGGCCAGGTTGATGGTAGCGACTGCAGTGTTATTGTGATCTCCAGTTCATTTTAAGTATCAGTAATGGCGGCAAGTAAATTTGACCTAAGCTAGTATACAGAGTTTCCCAAATTGATGTATACACTCATTGAAACGTTATACCTCAGCAACAAAATGAGATAGAAATATAAGGTTTGTTGTGTATGATCCAGACACGCTGGAAAAGCATAGCAACACGTTGGCGGTGACACTTTCATTCGATGAACGTAACACATACTGAAGTGTTATTGGAAAGTGGAGAATGTTGTTGAGGCTCAAAGAAATGAGGTTTACTTCTAACAAGACGGGGCTCCACCTCACTTTCATGTCGATATAAGAACTTTCCTCGATCACACATTCAATCACAGATGGATAGGACGAAGAGGAAGTGCTACGGAGTTTCCGTCTCGATCTCCCGATTTAACCCCTCTCGACCCTTCTACCTTTGGGGGACTTTAAAGAACACGGTGTACGTCACAAACCCACAAACACTGACGGAATTAAGAGATCAGACTGAACATTCCATCAATGATATTCCATTAGCTACAATACAGTCGATATATTGCTCTGTTCGACTTCCGTGTTGGGAGTGTATTGTGGCAGAAGGTGGGCATTTTGAATATGTACGGGCTTAAGGAAGTTTAAGGAATAAAATACAACAAACCTTATATTTCTATCTCATTTCGTTGCTGAGTTATACAGTTTCAAAGACTGTATAATCAACTTGGGACACCCTATATTTATCCTATTGACTCAACGGCCATTTCGGAGCCCGCTTAGAATATTATTGCATGATATCTAGCCGAGTTGAAATCTTTGCGAAAATGGCTAAAGTGGGAAGAAATGATAATAGCGGTGCCGGATTAATGGACGTAAGTGTGACGGAAGGGGAAGGCTATATCACAAATATTTCCAAGAGATTTTAATATTTATATGGCGAGTTGATCATAGTCTATAAAACTATCGAGCTAGAGTTGATCATAACTATAAACAAGAATGATTTTACGCGCCAAAGCGGATAAAGGGAGCACATTTTCATGTTATAGAATCGTACATGGATATATAGAATAATCAACTTTTTAAAACACTTAAGAGAAAATAAATGAATATGAAAACTAAATTGTAAATTACTATTTAAGTAAGCTAATGTATAGAGAGAATTTAAACGAATAAACTTGAAGAACTGAAAGGTAAATGGAGAGTGAAGTTATTCCTCATACATTTAAAAAAATAAAAGATCTTTAATTTGTAAAACTTCCCACAAAATGTTAAACGAAGTGAGCCGCAATTGCTGAAGCGTTATGTGTAAGCATCTATTATTTTTTCATATTAAATTACTAAAGTGTTTATACGTTATCATCTACTACTGAAGCAAGCGATTAACTAATATTAATTAGCAATATGTATAACAGTAATTAGTTTTAGATACCATTAAGCCTAACAGCATTGTGCTGTTGATACAAATAAGCTATGGATAACAATAGATCTAACAACTCGTAAGGAGTTGGTTGATATATTACACGCCATATCTTAGCATTGAAAGTTCTAACAATACTATATTGTACCATTAGGGCACATGCTACAAAACCTATAACCATTATCATTATTTACTCGTTATATTCACTCATGGCATGTTGTTACGAGTTGTTTGATATATTACATGCCATGTTTTAGCATTGAAAGTTCCAATGGTACCATATGGTACCAGGTGGCCGAGAGGGCTAGGGCGTAGGCTTTCTAGTTCTCGAGTCTGCCTGGCCATGGGTTCGAATCCCGCCGTGGGTATGGATTTTTGTGTTTGTACCGGGCTGCGTACAGATATAACTTGTGTAAAAGGCGCAAAATGACCTTAGTAATCGACGCCTTAATTTCTAGAACCCCCCCATCTGGTACCACATGGTACCATTAGGGCACGTGCTACTAAACCAATAACCATTATTATTTACTCGTTATATTCACTCATGGCACGTTGTTACGAGTTGTTTGATATATTACATGCCATATATTAGCATTGAAAGTTCCATTTGGTACCATCAAAACACGTAATACTAAACAATTCACACCAACATTATTTACGCGTTATATTCATTCATGAGACATCCTAGCACGTACACGTGCCATTAGACCAATATCTGCTATCGCTAGTTCTTCTTTTATATTCGTTCATGATATGTTATGACGATTTGTTTGATATATTACATGCCATATCTGGTTATAGGAAATTTTTAAGGAGGGTATCATAATGGTACCATTAAAGCACGTGCTATTAGAGCACGTACCTATTCCGGCTATCTCACATTCGTACTTGTTCGTGCTCTGTCCCATATTAATGGATTGTTGAAAACACTGTGAACAAGTTAATTCGTTTTCAAGTTATCGTAATAAATACTAAGCTCCCTATCAATAAAAAAAATTCTCTTGATTTAGAGACCGGACTGCCCTTTCAATAATCGTCAAACACGCGGATCCTGCACGCGCACCATCTCATTAACGTTTAGAGCACGCGCAGAGCCGAACCCATGTTCTCAACACGCGTTTTCCCGAATGCAAGGATAATTCGTGTCTTCCAGCAATTCAATATATGCACTCTTTCAATTGCAACGCAATGAATTGTGGGAATTGTATCTACGGACGGACAGCTGGACAGACCGATCACATAAGCACATTTTTATAGAAAATGTGCTAAAAAGGCTTTTGCATAAAAAAATCATAATGTTAATGATATGATATGTTAAATGAATGGTTTCTTGAAATACAACCGTAGCTTATCAAAAAATTTCACTAGCATATAACAGCTAGTGATTAATTTATTAGTTCATTGCGAACTTTATCTTGCTGTGAATAAGCTATATTTGGATTCTTAATGAAACTGCTACTTTTCAAAGTTGAACCCTATATAGGGTCCCAAAAGGTCGTTTACAAACTTTACGTGCTTGTCTGTCAGACCATGACGAACAAGATTTATATAGGAAGTTTTGTCCGAAAATCAAACCGTGGAGTGCTACAGCAACGTGACCGATACGCAAACAAAGTTAACATGACTTTATTAACAAAAACAGATGTGGCTACTTACTCGGAAAGCTCCAGTCTCACTTAATCTGCGGTGCAATTGTCCAAACAATGGATGACTTGGCAGAGCTCTCGGTACATGCGTCTCGCTGCTTGTCCATTTCCATCCACGGCCTCATAAACGTAATGCATATCGACCAATCCTTCATTACTAAACCGATGCATCCTGCTCCTGCAACGTTCTCGCCTGACATGATTCCACTTTCCGCTCTCTAATACGCCTGCGAATATCGCCCTCTACCGGTGGCTGGTCACGTTTTCGGAGACAACTTCCTATGCAAAACCTGTTCGTCATGATCTGACAGACCAGCACGTAAATTTTGTAAACGACCTTTTGGGACAACCTGTATTTGTAGTAATAGCTAAAGCCATGTAATTATACGAGATATGATATCAGGACAACATAAAGTTTGTTAGTTGGCCTGGTAACTCAGTCAGTTCTTTCTCTATTCTGTGGCCTGGTTCTAATAATACAACAAAATATTTTGCCCCATCCCGGCCAGTATCCTGTCCCGATTTTATAAACGAGAACTCTGGTCACTTTATTATTACACGAATTATCAAATTCTAAGTATAGTATAAAGTTAAACGATTATTATACAGGGTGAGTCAAAAGTCTGTATCCCCCCCCCCCCGCCGCCTTCTATCTTGGATACAAAAGTTATGGAAATTCCAATAAAGGGAGTGAATAAGAAGTCGAGTGTGCTCTTTCTCATGATGGCACTTACAGTGTGTCAACATGCAAATTAGCATATATGCAAATCGTATCTACCAAACCATAGCATACACATAAAAAATAATTATAAACTTGTTCAGCTCTTGTATTGTTTGTTACTTACAAACAGTGAAATGCACAAATTAAGTCTTTACAGTCAATTCAGAAAGTGTTCAATGTGACGTCCACCTGCACCATAACATAATTCTGCACGGCATTTCAACGATGCCATTACATTTACAAATGAGACTGGTGTTATTGCCATTGTTGCTGAGATTGCAATGAGGTTTTTGGGTGATCCGTTTATCTGATTTTGAATTTTTTTTTTGTTTTGTTGCTTATTTGATGCTGAAAAAATTTGTAATTGTTTTTTTAATATCCTACGGTTTAGTAGCTACAATTTGCATAACTACATTTGTATCCAAGATAGAAGGGGGAGTACTGACTTTTGAATCATCCTGTATATTAGAATTATAAATTAATAATAATAAAATCACGAAAAATATTCCTTACTGTGGTTAATTCATATTAGCAATTGTCATTTGTAACGATTCTTTTTCATGTCATAAATAGAAGGTTGCGTTAAATTATTTCAATTCGCTAACACCCATTTAATTTACTATTACAGAGAATAAACCACTCTCCATTTCATGGAAATATCTCTTTATTAAGAAAATTTATTTTAAGAAATACAAAGTTTTTTTGTTTTTTTTTCTTTTGTTTCAGTATGAGTTTGTGAATTCACCTAAGAATCCATGTGTTCCAAAATCCGATTATTTTAAGTGTAGAGACGAATGCCTTTTTCAATATTACAAAGAGCACTTCAAATGTAGGCAAGTTGTTAAGTAAAAATGCATAAAATGACCTTCTTTAGTTCAAAATCTTCAATATTAACTCATAACTTCTTTCTCTTTTGTCTGTTTCTTTCAAATCTTGCAATCAATTTCTCACCCACTTCTAGTTGTTCAAACGACTTCAAATCTGGCGCACAGATTTATTTCCGATGGCAATGCAATCCAGTTTAAAATTATTCAAAATACGAATTCCTAAAAAGGGCTGTAACTGATTTTCATCCCGCATAAGAGCTTGGGCCACATCTTTAGATTTAATTTACAGCCCGAGTAAGGATGTGGGCCACATTTATTTTTTTTTTGTTTTTTTTTTTGGCCACATATTTGTAGCAAATGGATTAAAAATTAATTAGAAATCCAAGACTAAAAAGAATAATAGAATACTTTTTATATGAAAAAGTATACATTTTATTTGAAAAAGTGCACTAAAAAGTAAAAAAAAAATTTTTTTATCTCTCTCATTTAAATAAAAGATCATAAATTCTAAAAAGGCAAAAGTGCAGTGGCGTGGGCTTAATGTGAAATTGTGACGTTTTCGCGTGTTGTATTGTAAAATCACCTTGGGAGAGATTTTGTTCATTGAGATTATAATGCAAATTACTCAGTTTTGCAGTGGGAATGTGAATTTGTAAGAATTTTTGTGATATGAATTGACAGCATTGATAGAATTAGGAATTCTAAAAAAGGATAAAATTCACGCGTATACGATTGTGAATCAACAGGAGGGGAGGTGTTGTGACAGGATTAGGCTGTCTTTTGAATTGTGGTAGAATATGCTTAAAGTTGAGAGCAGATGGATTATTGAGGGGGGGGGGTGTCAGGTGTCGCTGTTGACCTGGCCAACCTAAGCCAGGTAGAGCACGGCACTCTGAGCACCCTACTTAACCCACTACACAAGGAGTGGAGTTTGTTTTCCAAGTGGTTTCATGAATAACAGAGAAACACCATCTGCATACAGTGGAATCATCATGGGATGTATGACATCAACATTCATCAATATGTGGCGAATCTAAGGAGATACCAGTTGTGAGCATTCTGTGTGGCTGATGCATAATATCAAGATAAGAAGACAACTTCATACTTGGATATTTCCGTCGAACTTGGTGGGGACATTATGAGCTATCCAGTGGACTCACTCATTGATTGATCCGGATCTTTCCAGCGTATATCTTTTGCGCTCCAAAGTAATAAGTGATATATGATTAGTGAAATTTAATGGCCTGTTTATTAAATGTGTTAAGTGCCCAAAAAGGGGAATACAAGTGATAGCGAGTCTATGTTAATCTGATACTACGTAACTGTGAGTAAGTGAAACATTTGATTATTAAGATTCACAGATGGTAATGACTCTTATGGCGATTAATGAGTAATTTAAATGAGGTATCTTAAAATTGAGCCTTTAAAGATTTAGTCGTTCTCAGGGTGGTTGAAGGAACTAGATATAATTTTTGCATTTTATCGTAGATTTAAGTGACTGGGGAATTTTAGAATTAACTTTCTTCTTTTGCATTAAGATCTGTCCTTTCTTTCATAGACTTAGAATTAAGTTTTTCTTTTTGTATTTCCTTGGTATTTATTTGACTTTGAATAAAAGACTTTATTTATTTGATTCTCGAATTTGCCTAACTTATTAGAATAGATAAGACACAACCTGCCAACTTTTTTAAAACCCGACCTTTGTCGCTGATTGATATTTTAAGCAAGAGGGGTGGAGCTTCAATCTTTTTGAGACTAAGGTTATATTGGCCCCAAGCCTGTGATTCGAGTTGTGATGCGATGTGACGAGACAATCAGTGACATTGGTTATAAAATTTTAAAATGTAAAAAGAGCTACGCACCGCCATGCTTTTACCTTTTTTATGAATTCCAATTTAATGAGAGACAGCAAAAATTAATTTTTACTTTTTAGTGCACTTTTTAAAAAGTTTTTATATTTTTTCTATTTCTATTTTACTTCTTTTCTCTTATTTTTATTATTATTTCCATGTTCTATCTTTAGCCATTTCCATAAGTAAAGTAAAAGAAACAGTTAATAATCTTAACGCTACTTGTCATTAGCATTTCGAAGCTAATTTCTTTTTCTGCATTTTCGTGTAAACAGGTTCCCTTTCATTTCTGAAGAAGTCAAGTTGAAATCTTGCTCAAGGGTGGATTTTCTCAATGAAAATCGCACAGCAAAGGATGTTTACACAGAAATATTTTACCTCTTGTTGTCGATGGATGGTTCTGAGTGCCACTGCAGTAGAGCTTGCAATAGAAAGATATTCCATTTTAAAACTCTACGCCCTACAGAATTTAATCAACCTATAACAACTCAAGACTTTGTTTTGAGCAAATCTGGATTTGCTTACATCGTTCAATATCTCTCGTACGACGTCATAGCATTATTATGCGACATTGGCGGGAATCTTGGATTATACTTAGGATGGTCATTACTCTCAATTTTCGAGTTCATTTTAATTCTCTACAATAAACATACAAAAGTAACTCCTCAATTCCATCACTTTGATCCTATTTACCGCAAAGTGTGTAAATATACAAAAAGATTTACTAGCAAATTCGATGAGAACATACAAGAGCAAAAGAATTCCCGTAAATTCTTCAGAAATAATCTATGCAAAGAAACCTTCAAATCAGCGGTGGCTATTATCTGCTTCGGATTTTTAGCTTACCAGCTTTATGACAGAACAATGTTTTATTTGAGTTATCCAAGCGTCTTCAGAATTGAAGTGGAAGCATATAAAAATGTCCCTTTTCCAGTCATAACAGTTTGTGGTAATGCAGAAAAGTACAAATCTATCAGAAAAGCCTATTTGACTGCAAACAATCTTCCAAGTAATTCCAGAATAGAAATCATAGACTTAATTGATGTACGCAATAAATTACTACCAAGTAATCTTTGGAAGAAATCGGCAAATATAAAGCAATTTTTAAATATCAGCAGTCTAGCTGAAGCGTGGGTAAGGCGGTTTTAATTCAGCAAACACTGTATGTACGCTTTCTTACAGTAGATGTTGTAGTTCTACTTATAGTTCATTTTTTGTTAATTTTAGGATACTTCTAGATACGTTTTTGGAAGTAGGAACATCACATCTATTGATTTGCCTCATGGAAGATGTTCAAAAATAATAACAGGTTAAAATATAATGATTAGTGAAATGAAACGTAGCCGCGTACGGTCACTCCAAAACTATGAACTGCAATCGAAGATAATATCCATGGTATGAAGACACTGCCTCACTAACTAATGGCAATCTTTGACCATTTCCCCCATCACCCCTTCGTGTTATGAAAACTTTCACCTCTTAGTTTCTCAGGATCGTTTCAAGAGTCAAAAACAGTATACAAAAACGGGTGAAATATTAGCTGGACGCGCGGTTGTCCATGTAAATTGTTTTAAAGAAATTTTTTGCATTAATAGCTAACCCCTCTTTTGAAAATCCATCAATAGAGGACTCTTAGCATAAAAAAGAATAGAAAAAGCATAATTTCGCTGCAATAGAATCTGTCTGCTTCCATTGCGTGCTGTCCGGTTTGATCTGTGTCTCAAATGGTGACGCCAGGGCTTATCTCCACAAGAAACTGTGAATCTTCATCACGATATTGCAAATACGCTGAAAATGTAATCCTAACACCATTTGCGTGATCAGAATCTTATTTCGGTTCCTTTCTTGCCGTTGTTGCAATGAACAACACTAACTAAAATTTGAGAATACTGTCGCCGAATATGACGGATCTCCGGCTACGTTTCATTGATCGCCTCCTTATGTTACATTCCATTTATAAAATTTACAGGCTTGCCTAAATCAAGACTATATTTTTACTAATATAATGATCGAGGATTATCTAGAAAATCAAACTTTCGGATAATTAGCAATATTAATAAAAACAAAAAACAAACAAACAAAACAAAACGGATTTTAAGTATAATGTGTGGTTTTGGATAATTGGATTTTACTGCTGTAGTATAAAGATCATTACTGTGTTATAAAATACGCTTTTAAATCTATAAGAGTATAAAAATAAAAGTACGAGGGTAGCCCAGAAAGTAATGCACCACAATTTTTTTCTTCAACAATTATTTATTGAACACAATGAAACTTATACACACGAAAGAATGATGTTTCTTCTACACTCCCTATTTTTCCACATAATCTCCGGCCTTCCTCCAGCGAGACACAAGGGCGTGTATGCCCTGTCGATACCAGTCCTTGTTCTATTCATGCAGCCATATCTTCACTGTGCGAATCATCTCTTCGTCATCCTCAAAATCTCTTCCACGAATGGCATTCTTCAATGGCCCAAACAAGTGAAAGTCTGAGGGCGCTAGGTCAGGACTGTAAGGTGGATGAGGTAACACTGTCCAACCCTGTTTCGTGGTGTGTTCCGACATCCTCAAACTGGTGTGAGGGCGAGCGTTATCGTGTTGAAGCAAACAAGTTGCTGGAAGCGCTTCTTGAGTTTGGTTAATGTGTTCACATATGCCTCAGAACAGTGATCATGACCTTACCAACAGAAGCAGTTGCTTTGAATTTTTTCTTCTGTGGAGAGTGTGGATGACGCCATTCCATCGGTTGTCGTTTTGTTTCGGGCTCAAAATGGTGCACCAAGGTTTCATCAGCACTCACAATTCTGGACAAGAAGGGTTCCCCCTCAGCTTCAAAACGTTGCAGCAACTCAGAAGAAATGTTTTTTCTCAGAGCTTTGTGTTCCTCCGTAAGACAACGCGGAACCCATCGTGAACACGTTTTTGTGTAATCAAGAGCATGGATGATTTCACCCACACTTCCTTTGCTGATTGACAGCTCCAGCACCAACTGCCGAGTCAGGTGTGACATCCGAGGATGGCCGCTCCGACCGCAGCCAATCTTGGAGCTCCGCTGAACCGCTTTCTGATGGCTTCAGTGACTAACCATACTTCTGTCGACTGCTGATGCTCCATAAACTGCACATAAACGTTTGTGGATGTTTCCAACGTTTCTTACTCCGCAGTGAGAAATTCAATGACGACACGCTGCTTGTAACGTACATCACTTACAGACGTCATGTTGTTCCATTCCTGCACGTACGCAATCTGTCCGAAGAAACGGAAACTTTGCGCGTACATTCCAGAAACTTCAAGTTTCGCATTCGTACCATTGTTGAGGACGGAGAAAAAAATTGTGGTGCTTTACTTTCTGGGTTACCCTCGTAGTTGAATTACAAGCAATGGCCTCTTGAACGATCATTACGTGTCGTTTGATAAATAAAAAATCATAATAACATTGAGAGATTTGGGAATGTGCAACAAAAATGTGACTTTTTTGAGAGCAGTTTTATTGCTAATTAGTAACGAATTCTATAAAAATACGTTCTCCATATTAAAATCAATTTTGCTCGCATTTAAAGAATTACCATTATGAGTGTTGTTTAAAGTCTAAAAATTTCTCATGATTAATATAAATGATTAATAGGCTACAAAATTACATTTTATAAAACTGATACTTTTTACATTTTTTAGGAAGCTATGTGTTTTTAGGAAGCTTTGTCTTCGTAGCACACGTCTGGTTAGCAACGCAAAATACTTTAGATACTGAAGTTCGACAGGTATGTCTTCAGAGTTTACTAAAAAGTACCATTAACGAGGGAAAATTGTAGTAATATCAATAATATTGTAAACTTATCTATCGTGTTGTGTGGGTGAAGTTCGTTCGGATATTTTCCCAATTATGTTTTAATCTTAATTTTTCACTAAACATTTTAAGAACTATACTAAATAATATGTTCTCTGTCATTGTTCATAATTTCTTGCCAACGTTCCATTAATCTGTTAATTACAGTATAGAAAAAGACAGGAAATATTCCTTGACCTGGGCTCGAACCATTCGGGCTATACACAAGACCTTGCATGCTAATCGAACGCAAAACAATTCCTACGAAGAAAATTATCAACATGTACAAAATTAGCAAACTCATCAACCTCTCTCTCTTTAAGCAGGTTTATTTACTATTAATCAGATAATATTGATTAGTGATTAATTTCCTTTTATTTTCTTTTTTATGAAGCTTTACATAAATCCTGAAAATGAAGACATTGATTATCTAAACTATATTGAAACTGAAGTAGGGAGAGTCAGAAGGACTATGTTTGAAATTCAAAAAGTAAGTTATTTGGTTTAATAATTCATCTAATAAGATATTGGTTTATTAAGTACCGAAAGGTGCTTTATGCTATCAGTGTGGGAAAACGTGTCTGTCTGTTTGTCTGTCTGTCCGTCCGTAACTCTAACTCCTTCGAGGCTATGAAAGATTTTCAAAATCTGTTTTCGTCAGTCCATGGATATGGTTCATGACACGAACCAATCACAAATATTATCTAAATCGGTTCAATAGCACGTGCACAGATGGTACCTCCACGACCCCACCTAGCAATTTTCAATGGCGAGATATATTAAGTAATATATCAAACAAATCGTAATGACGAGATAGTAGCGGATATAAATTAATATTTTCGCCAACTGATAAATATGGTTCCGGGAATGAACCATTTTGAAAATGGTTGTAATCGAAACAATGGCACGTGCTCTAATGGTACCCTTACGACGCCCTCAAAAATTTTCAATGATAAGATATGGCATGTAATATATCAAACAAATTGGGATGATGTGTCATGAATGAATATAACGTAAAATTATTAATAGGCGAAATTGGTTTCAAGGAACCTGGTTTAGTGGAACCATTATGGTTCACTGGAATTTTCAATCCTAAAATATGGCATGTAATATATCAAACTACTTGGAATGATGTTTCATAAATGAATATAACGTTAAATTAATGATAGTCAAAATTGGTTCAAAGGTACGTGGTGTAATGCTATCTTTCTAGTCCATTAGAAACTTACGATGTTAACACAGGGCTGTTTAAAAATATATTTCCGCGAATGGTTTAGTTTAACCTTTCGGTACTTGGTTATGTCATTCCTTAATGGTTTATTATTATTAATACTTCTTCAAGATATGCCCAAAAAGTCTGGAGAATTTGACTGTTTTGAAATATCTTTATATCACGAATTGTGAAGATGATTGTTTTATAAAAACTGGTAAAATGTAGTTAAAGCAAAATTAAACGAATTCTCAAATTATTTCTTCAATTATTTCACAAATTATGGAAATTTATACAAAAACTTGATGTCCAGGAAGTCTGGATTAAAACCCGTCACCCACAATTCTTTTTATATCTGAGAAATATATACTAATAAAGAATTTACTGCAGAACAAGTGACGGAAATTGAAAATGAAGTCTGAAGGGAAACTGAAGGAAATTCATTGGTAAATCCATCTCTGTGGTATATAAAATTATGAAAAAATTGACAAGTGGAAGGCAAAATCCCGTTCTGGACGTCCAAGAGAACCACTGCACGGGCTGATTGGAGGATAATTTGATTTGCAACAGAATCCTCTCTATCAGTAAGAGAAATAGCACGTTACTTTCAAGGGGAATGCTCTAAGAGTACTGTGCACAATCGTCTCAAAGACACATCATTGTTATCTACAAAAATTGCGTAATAAACCTCCTCTAACTGCTGCAGAACATGCAAGAAGAGAGTGGGCACGTGACTAAGTGTCCGGGACATCTGAATGAGAAACAGTCATTTTTAGTGATGAAAAAAAATTGAATTTTTAGATGGCCCAGATGGCTGTGCATGGTAATGGCACGATCTGCGGAGAGACCCGAAGACATTTTTTAGTCGGCAACAGGGTGAAGGCTCCATCTTGGTTTAGGGAGCTTTTGGTTCTTCATGAGACTTATAAACTGGCGATTATTTGTGGAAGACAGAAGTCGAAAACTTATCAACGCACTTTGAAACATTATCTTCTACCCAATTGGATTTTTCAAAATGACAATGCTCCCGTTCATAGTTCGTAATCAACAATATCTTTGGCTAGAAGCTCATCATTTACAAGTCATGGAGTGGCCAGTTAGAGATCCTGACTTGAATCTCATTGGGATTCTTTGGGAGTTATTTCTAGGGAGGTATATGATAACTGGAAGCGCTATTCCAATTCTAAGTCTGAAAAAAGCAGTTTTAAAAGCTTGGAAAATATTCCTCGGGATTTATTGCAAAACCTAATAAATTCCATGCCCAAGCGAATTCATTATGTTATTGAGAATAAAGGAAAATTAAATAAAATGCAATTTATATTTTGTTGAAGAATTCTGTTGTTAAATATTTTATTTTGTATCTGTTATCCAGGCTTTCTGGAAACCAAATTTTTTTTAATATAATTTGCATAAACTTGTGAAATAATTATAGAAATCTTTTGAGAATTCATTTTAATTTTGCTTTAACTATATTTTAACAGTTTATAAAACAATAATTTTCATAACTTGTGATATGAAGATATTTCAAAACAATCACATTCTCCAGACTTTTTGGACATATCTTAAGAATATTAATATTTCATTATTACAGGATGTTTCTAAATTATCTCCGTATTAAATATGCTTATTACTCAAAAACTATTACAGATTTTAACTGTGATTTTTTTTTATTCACAACGAAAATCTCAAAAAGTTTCTTAGCATGCCTTAATAAATTTCAATGTGGGCCGCCCCCCCCCCCCATTTATGGCGTGAAGGACGTCAAAGCGAAACTCGATTTCCTCCTATATTCGGGCTAGCATTTCAGCGATTGTTTCAGTTATTCTGTTCTTGAGAGTTTCAATGTCATCAACGGTGGCCTTGTACACCCTGTCTTTCACATATCCCCAGAAAAAAAAATCCAGAGGGTTCGGATCGGGTGAGCGAGGGAAAGTTCGTATCAAGGCACTGCCCAGTGAGAAGGTGCTCCATCTTGTTGGTAGACTATGTTGGGATGCAGTTCTTCCACCTGTGGAATCGGGTAGTTCTCCAGCATATCTAGGTAGGTTGCAACGGTAATGGTGTCTTCAGCGAAAAAGAAAGATCCGATTACATGCATTAAAGCGTACCAAACATTAATCTTTGGGCTGTCGCATACGTGGGGGTTTTGTGAGTCCCAAATGCGATAGTTTACTGCTCCGGAAGTATGGAACGTTGCCTCATCAGAAAACAAAATGTCCTCAAGGAAGATGGGATCATTGTCGATTTTTTGGAGCATATCCTCAGCAAACTTCTTGCGCTTCGGTCGGTCATTTGGCTTCAGTTCATCGTGCATCGTCTGGTTTTTGTAGGGTGTAAGATGAAGGCGGTGCTTCACTATTTTATATACGGATGTCATGGCATATCCAATTGACGAGACGCTTGTCGAAGTGATTTACGGGGACTATGATCGAACAACTCCCTGACCTTCTCTACTCTCTGTTGTGTCGCTGGAGGTCTACCAGCACCCTTTTGTGTAACAAGCTGCCTGTATTTAAAAATATTTCATGCCATAGCTTAATTGACTTATGATTTGGAGGATCCTTTTTAACTTTATTTTGAACATTCTCTGAACTGTAATCATTGACTTAAATTCCCAAGCCATAACACCCATTGAGTTTTTTCTTGAACACTCGCCACTGTTTACTGCGTCTTGCTAAAAATGGAACAACGCGCCAACAATGGTACCAGGCGCCAACCGCGTGTTTCATTACCAACTCACGCGAGGCAAGAAACTTTTTGAGTTTTTCTCTGTGAATAAAAAAAATCACGTTAAAATCTGTAATAGTTTTTGAGTAATAAACATGTAGAATACGGGAGATAATTTAGAAACACCCTGTATTATTAAAATTATTTTACCATCTAATATTTGAATTTGATTTTCTATTTTTAAATATAGCTCCAGCTGTGGAATTCTCCATTAAAACCTTGTGTCGACACAGAGGTGCATTGGAAATGCCGTAATGATTGTATCAAAAAAGAATTACCAAAAATTCTTAATTGCAGGTAAAATAATTCTTCCTTGTAACTGAATGCGCTAATATATATTCTATCTCGGCGTCTTAATTCACGCAACGCGTAAATAGCAAGCGATTTAAAATCGATTATCCAATTTTATTGGCAAAAATGTTCAAGATGTTGATAAGATATACAGGTTCATTCTGCACAGATAAACTTTGCCATTAAGGAAGTTAACAGCAATTTGAAAAGCTTCTTAACAAAGAACCATATTTGGTCGTGGAATTTGTTTCCTTAACATTCTGAGTCGGTCATCCTCTGAGGTTCTTTAACTGTGAAACCTGATAAATAACTACAAAAGAAATTTTGATAAACAAGAAAGGAGTCTGATGAATACGGCAATGATTAAGCCGGTTTCTCTATCTTAAAGGAGACAAGAAACTAGGTAATACGGAATACTTTAATAACAAAGCCGACGTGTTTCGACAACCGAGTATACAAAGTTCTCCGGATCGCTACACTCAAAGATGACATTTTAAACCCGCTACTCCATAGAACTCAGGCTTAAGATGTCAGCTTTGATTGTAGCGGTCCGGAAAACCACCTCTTTAGTGACGGATAACGCGGAATGTGCATAAGAAATTATACTTAAAGTATATGCTGCTAGTGTGTTAACATTTCGTTAAGTTTTATCTTTATTTTCCGCAAGTATTAACGAATCCTGAATTAGTATGAGCTTTGGTATACTAAAATACACGTATACCAGTGAAGGTAGGAAACAAGTCGTTACATGGAACAAAGAAAGGATTCCACCAATCAGAGTCAACCCCCATGGGAAGAGGAAGGCTTCCGATTGGTGAATTACAACAGTAGAGAAATAACAACGGAGAACAAAAGATGCAGGACTACAAATGTATAACGAATAGCATTAAGAATAACGTAGAAATCGCATTGCAGTCGATTACACTACCCAAGAAAAAAAAATATTTCCATATCTCCGAAACAAATGTGGGTGTTTTTGATGTAAAATGATGCGCTTATTCCGAAAATTCCCACATTATTTTTCTGTCACGTCTAGATGTAAAGATATAATGGAATCTTTATATTACATAACACTAATCTTACTATACAGGGTGGCCAAAAAGACCCCCCCCCCCTTTATTTGTGTATATTCAGATTGTATTCGAGAAATGATTTATTCTTGGTGTTTTTTCAATTGATCCAACCGTTTAGGAGATAGAGGCCTGAAATTGTGGAACTTTTAAAGTTTTCAACCCAATTTTATCGATGAACGCAAAGAGATAGAGAGTGGGTCTTGCAGACATTCCTATTCTACTTTTTGATGGTCTTTAAGAATCCGAAGTCAGCTTCAAAAATCTAATATTTTTCAATACACACTAACAGACTTTGCCTCCATAGTGGTCAAAAATAATGCGTCCTTTTTACTTTGTCTCATAAGAAAACATTATGTTGAGATACAAAGTTACGTTAAGTTAAAGAGCAAAAACGATGACTAGATATGCAATATGATTACAAGCTCATTCAATAAATAACCGGAAAAGTACTATAAAAAATCTAAAATACGACCGTGTTAGTTATATGTTTCTTAATTTGTGGAAGCAATCTTAAGCTATTCATACGCGCATGGGGTAGTGGGGAACAATTACACAAAATGGCGGTATCCTTACAGGACTGCTCCAAAGTGCCATCAGTTTTTTGTTGAGTGAAGGTATTCCTTTGCTACATGACAATGCGAGAACATATACAGCCAAGTTCACATTATCCGAGGACCTATGATTTGAGTGCTTAACCTATCCTCCATATTCATCCAATCTCGCATCTTCAGATTTGCACACTGAAAGATGCATCAAGAGATCGAGATTCCAGAATGACCAGGAGGTTCAGTCAGCGGTGCAAGAGTAGCTACGCACGCTTCTGAAAGAATTTTATTCCTGTGGAATCAGTGCCCTTGTCAATCGCTGGCATAGGTGTATTGTAATAGGAGGGGGTTAATTTGAAAAATAGTAATGTAGTTATTTTGATGCTTTATAATAATTCTTTGCTAAAACATATTTCTGGTTATTTATTGAATGAGCCTTGTATATTACAGTAAACGCGTTTCGCTTTACACACCTTCGCGGGCAAAATCACACATGTCGTTGTAATAAAATCTACCATTTTGCATAACTGGATCATAAAGACACAGTTACTTGGTTTTTCCATAACTGGACCATATTTATTTGGCGTTTAATTTGAAAAGCAACATTGACTGTCATGCAGTTTATGGAATTATTTTATAACTGCAATGCCTTATCTATGCCAAATCGTGTGGTAATTAAAAATAGATATTTGCTCTAGCATTCTGAACTATGTTGTCGTTTTTAAAAAATGCAGTACATTTCTCCCAAACTGCTCTCTTAATGTAATTGTAAAATATCCATGTATTATAGGCGATTTAATTGAGACTACAATTTCTTTTTCAGATTGCCTTATATGAAAGAAGAAAGCAATTTATCTGCTTGCAACTCGCCGGAATCTGCCAGAAATGCAACTAAAATATTTTATTCTTTCCATTCTAAATCGCTATACGAAGTCTGCAAATGCCATCTACAATGCAACAAAACAATTTACAAAGTGGTTGAACTAGTTGGGGATGCATCAAACCATAAACCTGATCTTCACCTTTTAATGTTCCAGACTAATATTGTGGAAATATTAATTGAAAATCCCGCCTATCCTGCAATCAAGTTTTTGTGTGATATTGGAGCAAACTTAGGGCTTTTTCTCGGTTACTGTGTCTTATCACTTTGTGATTCTTTTGCGATAATGATAAAATTTTTATTGAGATTTGGATCGTCTCTCAACAGAAAGTAATTTCATGTCAATACTGTTGAACCTTCGTTAATACACATTCTTAATGTAGCTCTTTAATACATCTAATATCTCTAATATTTTGAGCATTTTCAAATGCTTCACCCGTCAATGCTTTTTCGAATACCATCTTTTTAGAATCTTAATTAGTGTATGACCGAATATCTTATTCTTTTCCAGCTTTCAAACTAATTGTTTTTACTCCTCTATATAGTTACCTTCTTTGGATATAATCTCTCGAACGAAAGAAAACATAAACGTGTCCAATTATACTTCCTATTACAAGTGTTAGTAGACCTTGATGATTTTACTTTGCAATATTGCTTAACAACTGAAATCTAAGGTTTAATTGGCCATGTGTAGGTTCTCTATTCTTGTACAAGTTATAACACTCTTTGTTGCTAGGTTCTTCCGGTATATTTCTATTTGAAAATCAATTTTTTTACTTGAAAGAAACAAACATGCTTTAATGACAATTTAAATGAATGTCGTATTAATATTTAACATTTTTATCATTAATCTATTCATTGTCTACAATAAAATTCTATGTTGTGTAATGTTTTCATCAGAAATTCTCAATTTATTTTCAAGAATAATCTTTTAAACCTGCACCATTCATTATGGCGTCAAAGATCCTCCACTGTTGACTCGACATTGTGCAACGTCAAATCCCCTCGCACAAAGGAGAATCATCTCTGCTCGTTCTTGCATACTGTATTTCATTTGTTTGTTTTCACGCAATAAACGCTTTTTAAAATGTTACTGTACCGGTATAAGCTTAATACCGTAGGTTTTATAAATAAAATTACTATTTTTTTACTTTAATCTTTTATTTCACTCTCATATTCGCGTATTTGCATTTATGTCAAATAAATAGCGGGATTCGTAACGACTGGGAGCATCCATTAATTGAAAAAAAGATGTTGAGTAACAGTGGCTCCTGTCTACCAGCCTTTCAGCATACCTGCACAACAGTACGTTATGCAGGGAAAGTCATCTCCTGCGTTCGTTGGCACAGAAACGATTAAAATGAAGTCTGAAATTTTTTTTTCCAGTAAAAAGAATTAATGCAAGAACGAGCAGAGATGAAATACAGTATGCAAGAACGAGCAGAGATGATTCTCCTTTGTGCGAGGGGATTTGACGTTGCACAATGTCGCCGACGAATTCCATGCCCGACATCCTGACCCCGAAGCCTTCAACAAGTACTCTTTCAACTCTGATGAAACGATTTCGAGAGACTGGAAGTGTTGCGGATAGACAACGGCAAGGTCGACCACGTACAGGAACAAGTCCGCAACAAACGGCGGCCGTTGTAGCAACAATTGGGGCTTATGGCGTACAATCGACGCGTGCCGTTGCACACGCCCTTCGAATCAGACACTCGTCGGTGTGACGCATCTTGCATTATTTGAAGTTCCACCCGTTCAAGATGCAATTTCATCAAGAGATGACAGACTGTGACGAGGATCGTCGAGTGCAATTTTGCGAGATAATGATGGATAGATGCCATGCAGATGCTGCGCTATCCCGTCGTATTTGCTTCACCGACGAATGCACGTTCACTTTGCATGGGAGGTAAATCACCACAACTTCCGTCACTGGTCCGACTCAATTCACATTGGATAAGTGAAGGCCACACCCAGTGTCCTCAGAAAGTAAACGTGTAGACAGGCATTATGGGCACTAATCTCGCCAGCCCGTTTTTCATTGACGGAACACTGGATGGCCCCAAATACCTTCAACTGTTAGAAGATTAGGTTGGTCCAGATGTTGTCGAGGCAGCAGGTGAAAACGACATCTAGTTCTAATAGGTACTCTGTACGCCATTATCTGGACGAAGTTTTCCCTGACCGCTGGATTGGCAGAAGGGGGAGCATTGAGTGGCCACCTCGATCCCCGGATCTTTCCCGCTTGACTTTTTCTGATGAGGCTATGTTAAGCAGAGGGTCTTCGAGTTACGCCTTGCAAGCATTAACGAACTGAAGGAAAGAATTAGGTAGGTGATGACAAATATTCCTCAGGCAATCCTAATCAATGCCTGCAGTGGTTTGAGCACCGACTAGCGTATTGCCAAGAGGTGAACGGTGAACACTTTGAGCAAATGGTGTAACCTACATGTACCTTTTCCTTTGGGAATGTAAAAATAAAATAAACACATTTGAGAAACTATATAAAACTGATTTTATGTATTTATTTCAGCACATGGTTTATTTTAGTGGTTGGCCGAACATTACTCCTGCTGTCATAGGTTAGGCTTTCCCTACATACAGAAGGGGCAGTTCGGGAACTTTTGAAACACACGGTATGTGTATATACACTGCCTGGCCAAAAAAAAGTCGCAGTCTAGATTTTAAATTGCAAATACTTAGCGCCACTGTTTGGCTCGTTTACTCTACTGGTTTGCGTATTTTTGCATACAACACGTCTACATATATAAAAAATATTGTGTTCTGTAGGCTTATCACTTTCTAACCATGTCTAAAGGTGTTGCACGCGGTCGTAAAAGCGGTGTCAATGCGTTTCAGAAGGGCCAAATTGTTGGTCTGCATCACGGTATAAGAAGGAATCCCTTTCTTATACCGTGGCCTGCATCAAGTAAAAAAATAAACAAAGGACATTTTATTGCTGAAATTACTGGAATCGGATTAAGAACTGTCCAACGCATTATAAAAACGTGGAAAGACGGTGGCAGTTCTTCAACTTCGTGGAGTAAATGTGGTCAGAAAAAAATCGTGACCGAACATCTCTGGAACGGCTGGTCAAGTGTAATCGCAAAAAATCAACAGCAGAACTCACGGCAATGTTTAAAAATGGAAGTAAAACATTTCTAGTCGCATAATGCGATGTGAGCTGAAAGGAATGTGACTGAACAGTTGCGTGGCTATAAGGAAACCACTTGTGAGAGTATATGCAAGGGAGCATAAACACTGGAGTGTAGAGCAGTGGGAAAAGGTCATGTGGTCCGATGAGTCAAGATTTATTCTGTTCCAGAGTGATGGGCGAATTAGGGTCAGGAGGGAACCACATGAATCTATGGACCCCTCATGCCAAATACCCACTGTTCAAGCCTGTGGTGGGCCGATTATGATCTGATCTAAGCTCAGCAACCTTATGCAGCAACAAAATAAAGCCAACTGATTACTTAAATTTTTTGAATGACTAAGTCATCCTATCAATGTATTTTTTATTTCCTGGCGGCACAAGCATGTTCCAGAATGACAATGCAAAGATTTACCGAGCGCGAATTGTGAAAGAGTGGTTTGAAGAGCATGAAGGATCATTTTTCCACATGGATTAGCCACCACAGAGTTCAGATCATAACCCTATTGAAAATCTTTGGGATGCACTGGAGAAGAGTCTTCGAGGAAGCAATTCTTCCGTCATCCACACGAGATCTCGGGGAAAATATGCTGCAGTATTGGACGAAAATCGAGATTGGTAGACTGCACAACCTTGTGGAAACATTAACTCGAAGAATGCGCGCTGTAATAAAAGCTAAAGGGGGTCCAACGAAATACTAAAGTAAGCGACTTTTGTAGGCTGGGCGTGTGTATAGTTAATAATTGTCTGTGTATGTGTAGAATCTTCTTTGGATAACAGACATTTAGCCGTCGTTATTTATTTCTCTTGGCTGTTAGGTATATATGAGTATTATATCATAAATGAGTCCTATGCCTCTAAAAACGAAGTATCAAAAGGATCCGTTAAAGAGTCTTAATTCATATAAGAATGGTTTCTATGTCTAAAACGAAGTGTAGCAAAATCTTCGAGAATGGTGAATCGGAAATTCGGGTCAAACGACTCTTATTGACAGATGCATCAAACACTTTTTGTAATGGGTCGTACAGGAAGAATCAAAGAATTCTCATAATGAGTGCAGGCTAAAGGACGATAGTGAATACGGTTTCATTTAACTCAAGATTAATAAGAATCGATCGTTGAGTAAGGGGTCCATAGTGCTGTTTCTATCGATAAAATTGGTAGAGACTTTACAATATAACAAAAGGAGAACAGAGTTTCCGACTAGTTTCGCCATTTATTCCCGGCTTTATCAAGGATACACACAAGAGGACATAAGCCTTTATATAAAGAAAATATGGTACAAAATGAGAACATGATTGGATGAAGAAATAACAAATAGTAAATAAATAAATAAATTATACAGTGGCGACATTTGAATAGGAGAATGGTTGGATAAGGAACCAATAACAATGAAATTATAAGGAAACCTTGAGAGGAAAATTGATTGAAATATAAAAAAAAGGTGACGTCATAACGTAAACAAAATAGAAAACGCGGACCTATTTGTTATTTCTTCTTCTATGTTCTCATTCTGTACCATATTTTCTGTATATAAAGGCTTATGTCTTCTTGTGTGTATCCTTGATAAAGCCGGGAATAAATGGCGAAACTAGTTGGAAACTCTGTTCTCCCTGTGTTGTAAAGTCTCTATCAATTTTATCGATAGAAACAGAACTATGGACCCCAAACTCAACGATTGTACGTCTCTCATCTATAAGATGTTCCACACAAAGAGGAAGTTAGCCCTCCAGCACGTGCCGTTGTGGGACACCTCATCCGCAAAGCATGCGACGTCCGCCAAGATATCCTGCGAACAACGCAATTGATACAGCCGCCGCCTCCACCATAAAGAAGAAATTAGCCGAAGCCGATGCCCT
>JAHWFO010040150.1:42403-102562 GCA_023313115.1 Rhysida immarginata
GAGCTCAACGTGACGGTAAACGCGACCCTGTTTACTAGCACGTTACAGCTTTCTTTTTTTCCATATAAATACTTTTCTCTTATTTATCGGTTTGGATCCTTTGATCTAATTTTTTTATCTTTCTCTTGTTATTATTCTTTCAGAAATGGAGAGACATCATCAGGATTTGCTTATTTCCACCCTATTAAAACAAAGATTCCCTACAAATTTGGTAAGAGAATCGTCACTTAGGGCTATTGCCCCGAGATTAGATATTGATGCTTCGTTACCCAGATCAGCCTTAATCGTGAGTATAAATGAAGCTCTTACGAGCTTTCGAGACAATTTAGATATACCTTTACCTCCTGATGTACACTGGAGAGAGCTTGATGTGGAAGTTTTCATTAATCGCGATTTAGCGCAACATATGTTCTCCCAAGAGCAAAGTTTAGTCCAGGAAATTACGTCTGCATTACACACCCAAACTCAGGTGTTAATGGATTTGGTCTCGAACCAACGTTTCGACATCGATAAGTTTTTGAACAAAATAAATTTGCCTCTTTTCTCTGGTGGGATGGATGTAAATCTATATATACAAGACTTCGAGCATCTTACTAAGATTCATAATGCTCCAGAAAAATATTTTAAAGATATTTTCGTTCGGTTAGTTTCACCCTCGTTATCCTTTTGGGTAAATGAACTTCTATGCGAAGCACCTGATTGGGGTACAACGAAAACAGTCCTCTTAGATCATTTCGGTCATGGTGATGAGGAGGCTGTTAAAATTAGGAAATTATACAATTATCGGCAAAGGGAAAACGAATTGTTCGTTACCTTTTGGTCACATCTTAGAAAAATGAATCTGGGATTAATGGAACCAGTTTCTATTGACCGTTTGATCCGTATAGCCTTAATGAATGCATCAGATAATATTCGCGAAAGAATTAGGTTTTCTATGATCAAGTCGGAAAAAGACTTATTGGCCGTATGTGCCGACAGTGAATTACTGTTGAAAAAGAAAAAAACCAGAAGAAGTGAATCAGTTACAGGAAGGTTGAAAACATACAAAATAACCAGGAAAAAGACGAAATATAAATCGGAGAAAAGAAATAATACAAACATTTGGACGATAGAAGAGAATTCAAACCCAAAGTATATTAATACATCCGCTTTCGCTATTAAAAAAAGAGATGCCGTGTCAAATGAGAATTTGACCAACATAAAAATCTCAGAAAAAGAAAGTAATGAATTAAAACACGAAGGCACTTTACAAACGTTACGATTACCGGTACAAACTTACTGGCATTTAAAATTGGGGGTCTCTGGACAAACGTATCAATTTATGATAGATTCAGGATCTAACGTTTCGCTGGTTAACGAAAAATGGGCTAAAGAAACCAAAAGGGAAATTGAACTTCAAAATCCAAAAAAAATTACGGTGGCCAATGGAGAAGTAATGCAGCTGACACACGCAATGGTCCTAGGAATTGAAAAAATAAACGGAGTCAGAAGCGGAAATTTACGTCTAACCTTTTGGTTGACACCTAATCTCCCTTGCATGGGGTTAATAGGTTTAGATAGCCTAAGAACGCTAGGCGCGGAATTGAAGATCAATATACCCTTGCCGTTGATCTCCGTACATTTGCAAGAAGGATGCGTTGCTGATACCAAAAAGGACATTAATGCGTTGATCGAGAGAACGCACAAAATCATGTCCAATATAACCGGAAAGTTTCCTGGTTATGAACATGTGATAGAAACGGGCGAGCATATTCCAGTGAAAATCCGTCCCTATCAGCAATCACACATGAAAGAGCCCATATTGAGACAAACTGTACGGGAAATGGAAAAACAAGGCGTCATTAGACGCGTAGAATCTCCATGGTCTCTACCCTACTTTCTAATAGAGAAAAAGGGAGGGCAGGAATATCGATTTGTCTTAGACGCACGGCCCCTTAACCGTCTCACTAAAGCTATGGTATATTACCCGCTGCCTATTGAACAAATCGTGCGTAAGTTACGTCATGCACGTATATTTTCGGTGTTGGACCTCAAAGCGGCTTATTGGCAAATTCCGTTGGAGCATGCATCTCAAGAGAAAACCTCGTTCATGATACCTGGGTTAGGTACGTATTGTTTTAATGTGGTACCTTTTGGGATCAAAAATGGAGCCCAGGTCTTTCAATCAATTATGGACCGGGTGTTAGATGCGACGGTCGAACCCTGGAGTTTCCACTATATGGACGACATAATAGTGGGAACTCCAGATTTAGAGTCACATTTGCATGTTCTCGATGCCGTATTTCAACGTCTCACCGCTCATAATTTAAAAATAAACTTCACGAAATCTCAGTTCGCAGTTGAAGAAGTAGAATTTTTAGGCTACAGAGTCGATCACGACGGGCTAAGACCTACTCAAAAAAATATTTTGCCCATGTTATCATTCCCCATTCCAAAAAACCCTAAGCAAGTCAAAAGATTCATTGGAATGGTACAATTTTATAAAAGTTTCGTCCCAGAATTAAGCCATATAAATCAACCCTTACGCGTGTTGACGCATAAAAACCAACCTTGGTTGTGGGACGAGAAATGTCAACAGGCCTTTGATGAGATCAAAAAAAGGCTAACTAATCCTCCCATATTACAACAACCAGATTTTACAATACCCTTTGAGGTCCACACTGATGCCAGTAAGGTTGCGGTGGCAGGGATGCTAGCTCAGAGACGGGAAGGGGTATTAAAAATCATTGGGTATTACAGTCGTGCGCTCACCGATTGCGAGATGAAATACACGACGTTGGAATGGGAATGTTTAGCAGTATTAATGACGATTCAGCACTTTCGAGGATATCTAGAGGGAACAGAATTCAACGTGTTCTGTGACTCCCAAGCACTGACATGGTTGCATAACTTCCGCGACCAAAATAGTAGAGTCACAAGGTGGGCTTTGAAGCTACAAGGTTTTACGTTTCGCGTAAAGCATAAGTTAGGCAAATTGAATGCGATACCAGATGCGTTATCAAGATGTACATACGTAAAGCTTAAAGAGAGAAATAATATGAAATCCACGATAAAAAGGAAGGGAGCCGTAAAAACCGCATATGAAAAAAAGACGAGAACAAAAAGAGAAAATATCATTTCGAGTGCACAACAAGAAAACCTCTTATCGTATTGGCACAACAAAGGGCCATTAGTACATCCAGGGGTAAAGAAAATGTTATTCGTGTTGAAGAAAAACTATCATTGG
This sequence comes from Rhysida immarginata, assembly GCA_023313115.1. NCBI lineage: Eukaryota > Metazoa > Arthropoda > Chilopoda > Scolopendromorpha > Scolopendridae > Rhysida > Rhysida immarginata. Next base: position 45,630 of record JAHWFO010040150.1, read on the forward strand.
AAGGAGATGAAAAAACATGTAGCAGACTATGTCAGGAGATGTGAGGTTTGTCAAAAGGGAAAATCAGTAAACTATAGAGCTGCCAATCCTGTGGCAAGGAGGAAACTGTCAACGCCTAATGAGTTGTGGGCGTTGGACGCAACCGGACCTCTCCCCTTGACGCGAGACGGAAATAAACACATATTATTATTGGTAGACGCGTTCACGGGCTGGGTGGAAGCAAGAGCGGTAAAAAGGTTAACGCAAACACAGGTAATTAAATTATTGGAAGATAGTATTACAAAAAATGGCCAACCGCTACGTATCATACAAGACAATGCAACGTATTTTTCCGGAAAAAAGATTGCAGATTTTTATAAAAGTAAAGATATCAAGGCAATGTATAGCATTCCTTATACACCTTGTACTAACCCCGCAGAAAGATATATTAGGTCGTTAAAAGATAAGCTACGATTAACTCTAATGGACCATCCTTCGAGGGAATGGGATAAACTATTAGGCAAGTGCATATTTACGTTAAACATGACTCCCCATGACATCACTGGATTTACACCAGAAGAACTAATGGTCGGGACAGATTTTTGGAAAAAATCACAAAAGCTCGATCTCACCCGTAAACGCGAAGACAACATTAGAAAAGCCGTGATCCGCCGATATAGGCACAATTTTAAGAAGACAAGGGTGATCACTAGACGTCGGTTCGTAGAAGGGAGTTTATTATTAGTCAAAACTCATGTCCTACCGCGCTCAGATAAAACTATGAAGTCTTTAGATCCTTTGTTTCAAGGACCCTTTTTAGTTATGGGGCACCATGATGACAACACCTTAAGTCTGAAACGGTTAGACAAAAAAGATGACATGCGTCTTTGGAGAGTTTCATATAGTAATGTGAAAGCATATATAGGAGACTATAAAAACCCTTGATATTTGTCCGATCACTTTTCTACGTTGGTTAAAGTTATTCGACTTTTGGAGACTCTTGCCATAATGTTCGTGGTATTTTAGTCAAGTATCTTTTTTATTCCTTCATCTAGCGTGATTATAGAAAAAATTTTTGATTACAAAAAATTTTTTTTTTTTTTTGCGAGTGGAGGATGTTGCGTACCTCTACGCCCTCTACTGTATTAAAATTTTTTTTTTTGTCTTCGTCGTTTTACGATAGTCTTCTCTGCCATCTTTATCTTTCTTCGCAGGCTCTTCCAACGTCGTGTTTCCATCCCTCAATGACATTTTTCGATATTCCTGATTCCAGTCACCCATTATTTATCCTTTAGCTATTGCAGCTCCCATGTCTATCGGTGTAGGTAATCCACTATGTTCACCTTTCGCTTTACTATTTTTTTTTTTTTTTTATAATCGGAGGTTACCGTATTCCCCCTCCGCGTTTTTTTTATAAAGGGTTTACTCGACGCGTTCGGTTAGCGTCAATTTTAGCGTCAAATTAATGATAATTTTCGCCTGGGAAATTAATAATGTCAATCTTTTTCTTCGCGTCATTTCTCTTTTTCTCTTGGGTTATATTTTGAGTACCGTTATTAGACGAGTTTCCCCATGTCCATTGACTTTTATTGGGATGTCGCTCGTCTTAGGTCGTTATTCCCTTAGAAAATTTTACTTTGATCGCTTGAGGATCTTTTGACTATTTTAATTTTTCCGTCAAGGCTTTTAGTAAAGCGTTTGGAATTCTTATGTTAGCCTACTTCCGTATATTAGAATTATTTCATGCGTGAGCTCAATATCTCTACTTGTCGTCTTTTAATAATGACGCGTTTTTTTTTTAAAAAAAAGATTTCTCCCGTTTTGACTTTTCAAGCCGGATTATTTAATTATTCTTCTCTCTTTTCCGTACCTTATACCTGTTTTCCTTAGAACGCGCTTTCAGGAACTTTTTTGAGATACCTTTGTTCCTTTTTCAGTATAGTTTTTTCGTGATTTAAAAAATTAATTTCTAGGAGAAATTTTAAAATTTTTTTTTTTGAAATACGATTTTCGTTAATTGTCTTTTGTCCCCTGAGGTTCGTCGTCACCACTATTGTTATAAGCTTCACGTTTTCCTTTGTTGTCATTGTTCAGTCGTCGTTGTATTAATTAGCTCGTTTTCTTGGAGCAAACTTATCTTTTCCTTTCCAAGAACTCGGAAATTCTATCACGCGGTACGTGATATTTTAAATATTTTTTGTTTATTCTAGTAGGTTTGCTGTTTACTAAAAATGGTAAGTTCAGGCAGTATCAGCTCGGTCTCGGAATCGACTACATCAGCTCCTCTCCCATCTCTGGGATATTGAGATGGTTTTACAGTCATTTGATGTTATTGACTTTAGATATGTAATCTTGGATTAAGATTTCATTACTCCACATCTGAGAAGACTTCAAGTTTTTTTTGATTATGTGCGGTTATCCGACATGAAGACGACCGTCACGGTTTTGGAACTTTGTTTTCTTTCGCCGATGTAGCGTTCGGCTAATCTATAGGCGTTCTTCAATTCGCCTTGCCTTTTTTTTAGTTTGTTGGAACATAACAAGTGTTTGTTCTCGTCAATGATTGATGTGGATTCCATCGTCCTTTGACTACCTTCGTCTTGCTGATGTTATAAGAATGTTGCCTTAGTTCGGCGATCGACCGGTAGCTGAACTAGAATCTTCACTATGCAACGCGCTGAAGATCATCTGGAAACATAGTCATTTAGATGATTTTTTTTTTTTTTGACATCTATGTTCTGATTTCGATGATGTTTTTGAATTTCGACTCGTCCTTTTTTTGAACTTTATTTGATAATTAACTTTTATTAATTGACTTTCTTCATGATTTTATTAAATCCGTTTAATTGAAAGTTTTTATTTTTTTTTATTTCTTGATGATACTTTGTTAATTTTGTTTATTCGTTTTTTCAGGACCTCGACCATGTTGTTCCCGTCTTACCCGATCGTCACCTTTTATGTCGTGTGTCTACCCTTTGGTCTGTCTTCCCTTTCCCGTATTTTTTCCTTAGTGTTATCCCGCTGTATTTACTCTAGCTTTATTTTGTTACCCGTCCTTCGGAGTCCTTGTGGAAGAGGTCCAATGGCTTGTTATTATTTTAAGCCCTACCTTCCTCTTTTGTAGAGCTGTGTACTAGAACATCACTTATTGTTTGTTTATTTTCTAGTATCTCTTAATAATTCATGAAAACATTTTTTTTTTATTTCCAATATTTGCTTACTTTTTGCTGTCAGTTTCTCTCTTTATTTTGCAGTACAAGCATATCACCTCGGCCTTCTGTTTGTGTGACCCACAACCCTTTCCGTGAATTACGTTTCGGATTCCTCTGTATCTTCCAGTTACTCCTTCTGCATTTTTTTCTGGAACTTGGACTACTACCGATATGAAATTGATGTACTTGCAACATCTAAGACTTTTCCAATTTTTCTTTTAGACAGTTTCTGTTCTTGGGTTGTTATCTGCTGTTCTGCTTCATCTCATTTTTTTCTGTCAGCAATAAAGAAAATATTTATATGGATTTCTCTAGTTTTTCTTTCCTGAAACGTTGTCTAGGGCAATCTAATTATTAACTCTCGTGGTCTGGGGGGTATCGCTATTTTTACCTTAATTAACTTTCCTTTTAATCCTTATTTTCTTGACGGGTTAGTTTTAGTTAATTTTACTATCTTTCTGGGTTTTGTTGATTACTACGCCTTTTGTGGGAAAGTCGGGTTTTTCTCTTATTCCCACTGGAGCTCAACGTGACGGTAAACGCGACCCTGTTTACTAGCACGTTACAATATATATATATATATCCAAGGTCTGTTACTTCCTTTCATCCAATAATTTTATTATCTTACCCTCCGATCCTTCGCTTAAGTTTCATACGTCTATCATTTCTGCCGTAAACAAATCCCCCTGATTTAAATACCTCCGACACCTTATTCCACCCAACCCTCGTCCTCCTACCCTTAATGCCCTCTTCAAAATCCACAAGCCCAATATGCCTATAAGACCAGTTGTTAATTACACCCCCGCCCCTACCCATCGCGTTGCTAAGTCCCTCTCTTCATTCCTTTTCAACCTTAAACTATTGCCGAACACCTATAATGTCCAGAATTCCATTACCCTTACTGAATCCCTCTCCTTCCATACAAATGAATTGCCTTTCCCTCATGTCACTTGACATTACTAATTTTTATAGAAATATCCCTGTCCCAGAAACCCTCTCTATCCTTGGAAACCTCCTGCTCTTAATCCCCCCATCTAAACAGACACCGACAATTTCTCCCGTTCCGGAGTTTATAGATTAAACTGTGGATTTTGCGATAAATACTACATAGGCCTGTCGACCCACAATTTCAATAAACGATTCAAGGAACACATGGACTCCTACAAGAAACAAATAATAAATCACGATACGCGAACCACCTTGTCTGCACGGGACATGCCCCAAAAGAGCAAAGTGAAATTATGACCATTCTCTATCTATGCAACGACCCATTCAAGACCACTTTCGAAGCTATTGAGATCTTTAAAACTAAGTTCTCCTCTCCAGATCACCTCCTCAATTGCCAAACCGTTTGTGATATTTATTCTATTTTAAATTCTTTATCCGATATCTTGTAATTTTTCAAATTTTATATATTTACTTTCTTTTCCATTTCTTACTGATACCTTAGTTTATGTTAACTCTGGATAAGTCTTCTACTAGGTCCGCGTTTTCAATTTTGTTTGCGTTATGACGTCACTTTTTCCTTTATATTTCAATCAATTTTCCTCTCAAGATTTCCTTATAATTTCATTGTTATTGGTTCCTTATCCAACCATTCTCCTATCCAAATGTCGCCACTGTATAATTTATTTATTTACCATTTGTTATTTCTTCATCCAATCATGTTCTCATTCTGTACCATATTTTCTGTACATAAAGGCTTATGTCCTCTTGTGTGTATCTTTGATAAAGCCGGGAATAAATGGCGAAACTAGTCGGAAACTCTGTCCTCTCTTTGTTGTGTTGTAAAGTCTCTAACAATTTTATTAATAAGAATCGGCTTATTTAATGTCACAAATTTTATCAAAATATCTAGAATAATGTTTGTTTATTTTAAATAAAAGCTTTATAAATGAAAATGTTCAACAGGATTAACTCCTGTAGATGTTTGTTTTCTTCAACACTTTGAGTGACTGCCCATAGCCCTTTAATCCATGTAGGCTTTGGTCTGTCAAACAAAAAGATAATTTTTTCATTAATGTCTATTTTCCATTTAATTTCAACAAATATGACATTTGATTCTTCAAAAAACAAATTGGTGTCATAAACAAATTGTTTGATAGTTATCTTTTAAAAGTAAAATAATTTGTTTTCGGAAAAAAATTTCTTTGACATCACTTCTGACTTCACACAAAAATCAGTGAAATGAATAGGAGGAACTAAATGATTGTAAGTTCTGGAAAAATATCTGTAAATTATATTTTGTCAATAGCGTCAATAAGGTTTTTCCAAACATATTACAGACGCCGATTTTTCCAGATGATTTCCTGTTATTTCTCATTTGTGGATGGGTTATAATTCTCTACTGAGCATAACAACCATGAATTTAGGGCCAACGGATCAACAGTATTGACTGGCAACATCTTCGACAAAACTACCATCTGCTTCAGTAAATGAAACGACACGTAGAGGTTATTTGGCAAAGGGGCGGGGGGGGGGGGGCAGAGAACATTTAAAGCTCTATATATACATGTAAATAGAGCTTTAAGAACATGAATTAGCTGAACACCGAGAGATTGAGCGTTATCGTCCATGAAAAAGGTAAGAATCATTAGGGTAGAGAATTTATGAATGAAAACCACCCGTTTTTCACGCTACAATATATATTTAAAGTCATAAATTCCCAAATAATAATAATACCTACAACAGTATGACAAGCCAATAATAACAAACAACAATCCACTCTTACATTGAACATTATTGAAATTACAAAAAAATATGACATTTTTCATGCAACATTTGGCATGCTTCTTAAAATTTTCCACTATCATTTCAGCGTGGCTATACGTCTCTACTCTACTCGGAGTACCATAAGATTGACTGGGATTAATGTTGTTATAAATTTTAATATTAGGCTTGAGATATATGAAAATAAAATCCCATCAGTAACTCACCTTAGGAAAATTAAAAAAACGCCATATCAGAAATATTCTTTTAGGAAATATGTTGATGCTGTCCAAATACTGGATTTTCTATATAATTATAATTGTAATAGCAAAATCTGTGAAGATAATTAGTAAATAAAGATTTCAAGAAAGGCATACTCCATCTGGCATGTTCACAACCACGATGTTCCTATTTCGGCTTTATTGGTCGTCTAATGTCTGGCGATTAAAGGCACGCACAACAATCTATATGCTTAAAGATCACGTTGGTGAAGGTGACTGCGGATCGGCGGATAAATTGTATTGACAAGTGCTAAGAAGCTCTCGCTTAAGTGGAATTGCATTTTTTGTCGTCACTTCTGACAGCTTGTGAACAATAAAGACCGTCTCTTAATACAATTGCTTGACAGTTTAGACCTTTAATTTCTGGAAGTACACCCTGGAGTAGAGTCTAAGTCATAAATAACCTTCCGTGGTTTTTTTTATTAGATTCTTGTAGCCAAACCCAAATATTCATATTAATCTTCTTCTCATACAGGGTGTCCCATTTATATTGCACCAGGCAAATATCTCGGAAGCTAAGCATTGTACGATAAAATATCCAAAATCAAAAGTGAATTATTTCGTGGGGGAAATCCATTAGCCAAAAAATCCCCCCTTTGTGATTTTTAAATGTACACGATATTTGAGAATTTTTTTATTCTTGGTGTTTTTTTCATTGAGCCAACCGTTTAGGAGATAAAGGCCCTTAAAGTGTGGAACTTTTAAAGATTTGAAACCAATTTTATCGATGAAGACAAATAGATAGAGAGTGGGTCTTGCAGACATTCCTGTGCTACTTTTTAATGGTCTTTTAATCCGAAGTCAGAATTTCAAATTCAAAATTTTTTAGTCCACAAGCAAAGTCTTGGGGGCAGCAGTCCTATTATTGAGGCAGAGTCTGTGTGTATTGAAAAATACTGGATTTTTGAAATTCTGACTTCGGATTCTTAAAAACCATTAACAAGTAGAATAGGAATGTCTGTAAGACCCACTATCTCTTTGTGTTCATCGATAAAATTGGGTTCAAAACTTTAAAAGTTCCACACTTTCAGGGCCTTTATCTCCTAAACGGTTGGATCAATTAAAAAAAGGCCAAAAATAAAACGTTTCTCGAATATTGTGTACGATCTGAATAAACCATTAAAAATAGGGGTTCCTATTTAAGATTTCAAAGTCACCCCGCCCCCAAGCCCCCCTCACAAGGGAGGGGAGGTAATTTTTTGGCTAATGAATTTTCCCCGTGAAATAATTCACTTTTGATCTTGGACATTTTTTCGTATAATGCTTAGTTTCCGAGATATTTGCCTGGTACTATTTAAATGTGTCACCCTGTATATATAGACGAATGTTTGTGGGTTTGTTTGCTTGTTTGTTTGTTTATTATACAAATCTACAGTTTTATTCCGTTCTTGATGAAATTTTGCATGCAATCTTCAAAGCAAGAGGAAGTTCACTGTCTACTTTAGATTTCGAAAAAATAATAATTATTGATAATAATCGATATTCATAATGATATGATGGCAGGGCATATTAATAAGAGGTATCTCATGACCAACAATGCAAGGCAAAGAATGTGTAACAATAGGCCCGTCGTGTTTGTATCAAGATTGGTATCAACAGGCAAATCACCAACAATATGCACGGACCAACAATATATATATAATGACCAACAATGCAAGTCAAAGTCTGTGCAAAATAAATAGTGTACAATTTGTAACAAATGCATAGAATTCCTGTTGTTCGGGCTTTTCTTAGAATTGATAGTTCTTAAAATTTTCCTGAAAATTTTTAAAAATGAGCACTAATGAGATAATGGAGAGTTAGCAGACTGAAAGAGTAGAAAGGCAACAGAGGAAGCAGTCCCTTCCTTCAGTGCTGTATTGGTTTCGCCAGCACACTGCTGCAACTGGCAAATTGTGAGCCTGTCAACAGAAGAAATGTCGACTGCTAAACCACACAAAGTGATGAATGGCCAAGTTTTGCTTCAAGACATCGAGGGCACAGTGCAATTACAACAAGAGATTACCAAGTAGTGAATAAGCCCATACAGATTGTTGGGACTGGAGTGCACACAGACACAAACGATGATGTACATCCACTACCATCCAAGAAGAGAGTTGTTTCTTCGAAGTTATTGTTGTCATATATTTCTACATCAACGCCGGGAAAATATTGTTGCCATGGAAACCGATGTGTTAATGATGCACCGATATTTTCAAGATGCTGCAATGATAGAACATTCGTTTCCAAGAATTATTAATAATTAGCAGGAAATGAGTATAATGGCACGATATAGTTCAGTCGATTTATGTGTTTGGAGCCCTTGCACAGTGTAGAGCCTCCCAGACGCGACGGCAGCTTCTCCTTCCTCTTCCAGTGGGTTGGGTATAGCTTAAAAGGACGCTGTCTGTCTCGGAAGACAGTTTAAGACATAACTGATAACAAAGCATAACTCAACTCGACTCTTCAAATTTTTTATTCAGAAATTCTACTTCATCATAAAGATAAAATTCAAAACAGATTAAATTCTGTGATATTTATAATACACCTATACCTCGTTATACGTACTGATTGGTTCCAAAAACTTGGTACGTAACTCGAATATCCGTATAACGAATACGTACTTTTCAGGGTCAGTAGAAAAGTCGAGGCAATGGAAAAACGTGAGACGGTTTATTATGTAGCTCTCATCAGAGGTCACTATTGTACTTTTTTAAAAATAAATTTCCGTGATAACGCTTTGACAATGCTCATCAATGATTTTCGTGATAACGCTTTGACAATGCACATCAATGATTTTGATACAAACATACAAAAATTAAATTAAATCTGTTTCAGTGTTTTTTTATGAAACAATACAGCACAGTTAGTATTTATTTTTTATAGTCTTTAATTTATTATTTTTATTTCTTCATAAACATAATAATACACATGAAACAAAAACCGAAAATATATAGCCTAAATTAATTTATTAGAGTGGAAATAATGACGACGTACTTGACGAGGTCATAGTGCTGGCGCTGATGATCAGTGTATTTCCACTCTAAACTTTATTTAATCTCGTTGGTCGTGTGACGAAATATTGGGTACGTAAAACGAATTCGTGCCATAATTTGAAAAGTACGTAAATCGAAAAGTACGCACAACGAGCGTACGTATAACGAGGTATGGGTGTATACATAAATTACAAGAACTACAGTATTTGACAAAAGTTTTTCACAAAATATCTACCTTTAAAATTTGAATTGAGAAATTTACTTATTTGTACTATAACTGTAGAAAATTTTAGAATATGACATTAGAACACTTTTTAAAACTGGCAGAAAATACTTCAGACTGCAAATTAATATCTTAAAGGCGAGGACATGTTTCAACTAATTCCAAGAGTTCTGATAATATCCAGTTAGTTTTGCGTAATGTTTAGTTTGGTTGGCTTCTCAAGTGTACCATGGTATTTAGCTCTCATAATCTGGACTTTATGTTTTCAGAGGTTTCGGGCAGATAAAAAGATCCATGCTCGAACCCACAACTCGTAGGTTACGCCACGACAGGAAAATAAAACGTCTAAAAACATGGAAAATTTTTAATAATACATAATAATGTTATGTGGGTTAGAATTTTCGCTTTTCATGGCTACAAATTTCATTGCTCATTTATTTATTATGCAATATGGTTACGCTTTTCTATAGAAATAATGACACCTGAAGTTATGCGATTAATTCAGACAGATTGTGAATGCGATTCACATATCCTCCAGGCTGAGCGGTAAAAAAACAAAAAAGTCAGACGAAACAGGTTTTTTTTCCCTTGCATGCATTAGTAACACTATTGCGTTTTATATGGGATGTACGGATAATAGGCTTTAAAGGTAAATTACGAGTTTTATTTACCGTTGAAGTGGCAAATGACCCGACACTAAACAAGACAAATATTTCCAAGAAATAAGAAACTGTCGTTATAACCACAGCCAACATAAAGCCATTTTTTCCGAAATCGATCAAACTGCAGCTGTTAAAAAAAAAAAAAATATTCCCGTCTCCATTGTTCACTCATGTCCCATCCACTTTGGGAGAATACAATTTTTTCCTGTTTATATCCAATCTTTAAAATTAGCATTTTCTGTAAATATTTTTGAAATATTAAATTTAATTTTTCTAAGAAAGTTGAATTAATGAAATGTAAATGTTCTTCAAGATTAAAGAGAATTATGTACATTGCTCGAATCAACCAGTGTTAAAGAAAAATAATCTAAACTGGATTTATATAAAATGATATACGGCATTTCATGTCATAATTAATCGCCTTTTTCCTCTTTTATTATTTAAATTCAATAGCTACAAAAGCCAAACTGAGAGTTGTTTTAATAAGGAATACAAGATATTCTACAAATGAATAGGATCAATAATTTGTTTTTCTATATTTTTTTCCTCATGCTTGTAAATATAAAAAATAAATGATAAGCATAACATATTAACTGGAAGAAAAAACATAAGAGAAAAATGAATATGTATTTTTTTTTAATTCTGAGTCAGAGCCCTGAACGATTGGAATATAAAGGGAAATTATATAATGAAAAGTGCTGGATGTGACGCCAGAAACGTGCCATAAACGTGCCATAAACGATTAAAATTCATTGGATTCAGCTAATCGATCCATAGTCAGAAGATTCCTCCATTTAGTAAGTTAATTCACTTTTATTCCATTTTTAAAATGTAGAGTGAATCAGTATATAAAAATTGATTACTTTAATTAATACATACTAAGTGATTATTACTTTCAATATTAAGCAAGCCATTCTCTTGTTTAAGTAAACCGCATATATTGTATATCTATTTTAAAAACAGATTAAAACAAGGGGAAAATGAGAATGCTAATAAGGGGATGTTTCGAATCGCGTAAAGACATTCGATAGAGAATAAAAAAGATATCGCGCAAAATTTTACATGCAATGAGCAAGTTATTTAATTCAAACTTAAAAAAAAAAAAACTGAACACGAATTGAATGTTTGGCCGAAATTATAGTTTCACATTGGGTCTTTCAGAAACACATGTAAATCAGCGAGTAAGTAATGATTAAACAATACGAAATTTCACAATGAGCGCTCTTTAAAAAAACAAGGGATTCCAATAAGCCGCCTTCAAAACAATATTTGGGGTGGTCAAATTTTGGGATTCTCTCCTTTGATATTAGCTTTTGAAAAAAAAAGCATACCTAATCAGATTTCGAAACCTTGGAGCTATGAATTGGTAATGCGCGAATGATTGGGGCTTTAAAAAAGTGTTCAGCATGCCATTCTTAATTTTTCAAACAAGAGTTTCCTTATAAACATTACCAATATGAACCCGATTGATGACAATAATGAACATTATGAAGTTAATATTTTGAACAAACAGTTATTAAAATTTTATTCTCTGATGTTAAAAATAGAAGCGCAATGTTACTGATTTCCGGAGATATGGCGTGGAAAAATCCTCCTAGATCCGTTTTCCAGTTATTTTAATTGTTGTATATTTTTTTCCCGATATCTCAAAGAGTTTCGATTTTATTCACCTTTAATGTCAATTATTGTTAATACTAATTATTAAAGGTGTAATAGAATTGGCAAATAGTATTTAAGTATTCATAATTGGGATTAAAGTTGAATAATGTCAATTAAGAACAACTGATCTGATTCTAAAACTATTTTGAGCAGATTACCTCAAGATTTCCCTTTTTATCCTCTACTTTTTTATTTTTCTGTTAGATGTGGAAGCATATAGTGTCTTAAACAAAACTCAATTGCTAGCTTCTGTGGATGGCTAAAAAATAATGAATAGAAATTAGTCCCAGTCCGACGCTATCAGCTTCAAAAATAGATTAATAAAATCAACGGTTTTTGTGGACTGAAATTAATGGCATGTTTAGAAAACAATTAAAAAGCTATGTAAAGGAAAGTGACCAAAAGGAAAGTGACCAAAAGCGGGTCCCCATTTTGCTTTTGACATGTACAGCCAAAACTACGAAGTAAAAACCCATTGAAAAAATGTGGAACACTATCTAATAGTTAAAATAGTAAAAATAGCTAAGTTGCTTTATAGGCAACACTATTATAAACACCATAAAATAAATCATTATTTAAAAAAAAATAATATCATTTTAAAAAACTCCTCCAAAACCGGGCCATTTCATTTCATGATATTAGGGAATTAAAACGAGAGAAAATAAATATTGAATGAAAGAAAATCCTTTATTTCTTATAAAAACAATTACAAATAACAAATTCATAATTTGTTAATGATATATCAGGTGTTCAATTACTTCGAAGGCATCTTAGATAATAAAAAAAAAAAAATAAACAAATGCTTATTTTTCCATAGAAACTTTATGTAGTGGAAACCTTGGATCCTACAACAGAATTCCAAGCTGCGAATAAATAATCGTAAAAATACAGAGCCCCTTTGTATGTGGGCTCGCTTTAGAAACAGCTTGGAGCTCCGCGTTAGGACCACCTCATGTTTTTGGTTTTTTTTAATTAATATTTTTTTTGATAATTCTGCATGTTGACTACTTCAAACTTACACACTCATACATAGCTATTATAAAAAAGGAATAAGTAGATATAACAATTAAACACTCGTCTTCAAAATCCTGGTAGCATAAAAAGTTCCAAAAAATACAAAAAAGAATATCTCTCCATTGGAAAACAACAGATTGAGTAAACAGCTTGGGAGCTGGTCTCCAGTAGGCAGATGGATAAACTACTATCTGAACTTCTCACAGTATCGCACACAATAAAAATTGAGGGGGCCCAATTTAGGAGCGGGACCCGCTTTTGGTCACTTTGCTCTACTGTTGTCAGAAAAGTACGCCTATAAACTTTACTTGTGAATTGCCATAAATTCAACAAAGACAATTGTCAGTTATTAGGGCAATACAACAGATATGTAAAATCGTTTCTTTTATGCGCATAAATTTGCGATTTTAAAATATTTTTCCTTGTTCAAATGAAAATAATTTATCCATTCATCCCAGTTTAGATTATTATTTATATATGTCAAGTGTTAACGTTTCTCTTTGCTAGGAAAAGTTAGTAAGTTAATGCATATCGGATACCCTTCAACTCGCATATCAATTTTCGCATAGATTAAAACTGTTGAAATAAAATTAATTGAATAATAGCGTATATAGAAAGTTAATACTGTAAGGTTAAAAGCGAAGTAAACCATTCTCTTTGCTTATTATTTCATTCTATCAGAATTAAAACAAAGCAGTCAATTAACACCGAATTTTAAATATTATTTTGCAAGTTGAAATTAAAAAAAAATATTTCCAAAAGTATTCGGTTTTAAATTTTATTGACTATTATTCCCTCTGCTTCCTTAAATAATGGTCAATAAAATTGAAAAAAGAAAGTATAAATATAGATTAACAGATTAAAATCGTTTAAGTATTTCGTTTTAACATACATGTATTATAAAGTACTGTATTCCAATTAATAATAATTGAAGCCGAATAAACTTTTTTTATTAGTACTGATTGTTTTATTTTTTCCTTTGATCTTTAGAATTATCTTTTCAAAAATGTCCGTAAACATTTTCCTTTTTCTGGCTATTGCATCTCTATTGACAGGTAGGGTAAATTGTGCTATTTTGAAAATTATCAATATTATCTTTACAATTTAGATACGAGACAAAATTATCCAGACAATTTAGAACTGATTCAAAGTTTTTTCAAAAAAAACGAAATCAAAAAAATCTGTTTGAAATTTTCTTGTTTTAGAAAGTAAATTCTTAATCTTATGCGTTATAAAGCTGGTTATGCGAACTCTCTTTCAATTAGCAACTTTTTTCCGCCATGGTATTAGGTTGGTGCAAAATTAATGGCCAATGAATGTATAGTGACTACTTTAAAATGGAATAACTCGTTTCAAACAACACTTTATTATTGAAATAACATCCAGCAGAGTCAACACACTTTTTCCAGCGAGACACAAGCATATTTATTCTGGTGGCCTAGAATTCTAGGCTTCTGGAAGTGACGAAATCGTTGAAAGCAGTTTTCGCATCGTCGAGGTTTTTGAAGTATCCTCCACGCAGGAAATTGTCGAACAGATTTTTGAACAGAGGTGCTTGAAAAAGTGGTAATCAGTTGGCGAAAGCTCAGATGACTATGCTGGATGAAAGTTTCGTAGCCAAGATCATTCAACTTCTGTCGTGTGACCATTGCGACGTGCGGTTCAGCGTTGTCGTGAAGCAAAATGAGATCTTTCCGATTGACTAATGCTAGTCGTTCTTGTTGAAGTTTCTGTCGATTTGTTGAACGTATGACCGGGCAGTAATGGTTTCACCCTGATCCAGGAATCTGTGATGAAGGAGTCCGGTTGCGGACCATCAAACAGTCACCATAGCCTTTTTTGGTGCAACCTGGGCACGCACTTATCTAGCTTTTTCACTTTTCCAATGTGCTTCAAGTGGCGACCTTGAGCTTTTCGGCAACTTCTCGTGTGGATTTACGCGGGTCGGCTCCGATTAATGTCTTCAATTGGTTGTCGTCAACTTTCGATAAACGGCCGCGACCATCCTTATTTTCAAGGTTTGTATTGCCGGCACAAAATTTTTCAAACATCTGCGCGTTGTACGTTGAAAAGTTGTACCGTACCGCTTCAGCAGCATTATGGCAAAGTTTGAACTCATGCAATAAATGATGAGTAACTCTTGTGCAGACAGCATTTGCAAAATTGATCTAATCTTTCACAATGTAAGGAGTTTGATCAAGTTTTTAGTATCAACTTAAAGAGAAGAACTACAACTTTAAATGATGTGTCTATGGTTGTTAGTCGAGAAATAATTTGCATACCGACTCATTCACATTTATATACAAAATGCAATCGGCCATTAATTTTGCACCAACCTACTAGGTAAAAGTGGGACGCTTTCCTGTTATAGACTTGAAGCATTAGCCGTAATAATTTTTGAATATTTTATAGAAAGCATGGGTTCTCTATATCATAGAATATCTTTTAATTAATGTTAAATCTGAATGACACGACTATGAAAAGGAGAGCGACTTCCCACAAGTTAAATTCATAGATGAGGATATTATACAGTTCTAAAAAAAATCATAAAATATTCATTGCATGACTGTTAATGAAATAAAACCGATTCCTTAGCGAGAAACTACTACGGAAAGGCGGTCTAAATGTATTAAAATTATACCAAGCAATAAAAATGAGTTTATCATAAATTTTATCATAAATTTACAAGTAACGGAGTCATTACATTCAGCTTCCGCTATCTCATATTTGATTTATAAAATCTTAGGATTATGAATTATTAAAATCATTAATTTTGTGAATAAGGAACCCATAAAGTAAAGCAACACTTTGTTAGTAGGAGAAAAATGTATACTCTCTCCAAAAATAACTAGTCGTTCCTGGTTAAATTTTTAATTTCAACTGTTACATATAGTTACCAAGGAAAAATTACAAGATCTAACAACCGAGTTTTGAATTTAAATGGACACCCCTAAGTTTTTTCTTTCGTTGGAAAAGCTATTAAGCAAGCAGCAGCAAGAATCTCGTATGCCGAATACCTATGCCTTACCCTGGGTACGTCTTACCCTGTTCAGAACATTCCGGTCTACAACAATCTACGGTATGCATTTTCTCAACGATGTTTTAATAATGGTGTCTACAGACGAAGGGTGCGGGAGCTGGACAAAACGATCGCATGACCACGTTTGTTAGAAAGGCGAGCTAAAAATCGCATCTGTAGTCTTCTGCTCATACATACATTCTGAAGCAGTAAACCCGTCTTCTAAATCTCTTTGATAAATTAGTGTGCATTCACATTTGTGGCCTATTCGAGTCTCATTTTTCTGCATGAATGATTGAAATAATCCCATAAGAAATAAACTAAGATGATTTAAATATAAATATTTGGATGATTATTCAAAACACCTTTTAGCTAATAGAGGTAACTGCAGTTTTAATTTGATCCAACAATGGATGTATTAAATATTTCTTTATGAAAGGACTTTTCGATAACAAAGTGCTTTGGGAAATTAATATAATTTTAAATTAAATTTTCTTTTAGTATATGCCAGCGAAGACCATCAGGAATGCTTAGAACAAAATAAAGACAAATACCATGAATTTCAGACATGTGTAAAAAAATATTATGATGAGTCACATGGTGCAATGAATGCTAAAGGTTGCAAGTACGATTAAAATTTATTTTATATTTCATCAAATATAATAATGAAAGTTATTCTTAATATTACATTAATTTTATTTTAATTCTTCTTTTTCCCCTATCTGTTAAGTTATAACTATATTATAATTAAACTCCCATATGCTCTCATTTGTAGAATTTAATTTAATTAATTTAAGCACCAGCTATCCTAAGAAGAACACTCAAGGCCAAGTCCGATAAACGTCATGTATCATGTGGTTGGAATAAACCAATCGCGCAAAAAGCGAGCCTCCATCTGTCAGCCCTATATTTCTAGAAGTAATTCCTTTATCACGATGTCTAAACGAAAAGTCTTACAGAGCAGCTCAAAGCTCAGCATCATATTCTATAAGTAGCTTTTAATAAAAATATTGTAAAATAAATTATTTAAATACTATTTAAATTATACAAATATTATCTCTTTAAAGTAATTTCGCATGTTGCTTTGTTGCAATAGAAAAAAAAAGTAACCTGGCTAAAAAGACTAATTGGCTGCTTTGGTAACCAAAGTGTTCTTCTTAAGGTGGCTGGAGTAATGCATTTTATAAGTTTAATGTCCAGCTGTATTGTCAGTTTTTGTGAATGAAATGCTGCCAGAAATTGCATTAGATTCTATTCGCCATCATCATCTACAGCTACGCTTTACATTGCAACTGCCCTTTCCTATTTATTGCTGATCTTTTCAATGCTGCGTAGTTCCTGAATATGCGTAGGTCTATGTTCTTGTAAATTCTAATCTCCTCCTTTACTTCCTACATTTAGTAATTTACCTATCGTTAGCAGTGTTCATTTATCTCTCATTCCAAGTTCCGATAACCATAGTACTTTTTTTTTTTTTTTGCATTCTGACTGTAGGGTATTTGCTTTGGACGTTTTAGGAAGCCTTAGATCTTTCCTGCCTGATACAGGGATCCGAATTCTAAAATCAGAATCATTTACTTTTACTTCCTTCCTTAATGGAAAGGTGGTTGCTTCTATGTTTGGGATGCCTGAAAACTCTTTCTTGTACTTTCTCCATTTTCATGCCGAATAACTCGTTTGGTTCCTGCGACTTTAGGGCAGTTCCCCACCCCAAGGACAAGATGATATTTCGTCCTCAAACTCACACTTTCTTAATAAGGTCGCTAGAGCTTCGTTAGTGCTATCAGGAATCATCACGAGAATATCGTATGAAGTTGGCATTTAGGAGAAACAGATCTTGTGCGTCACTCATCACTACCCCTTGACCCACCCTTTCGTTTACGTCCTGAAGTTTCTCTATATGTTCTATTTGTGATTATGCATTCTGACTTATTTTACATGTTTGATGGTTCGAGTACAAATCAAATGTTTTCGAACATCAAACTTAATAGCACACAAAAATTAATCCCCATAAGAAAGTAGCGAAAGCTCTGAGTTCATCTATATTAACACCTTTACTCCGCACTTTTTAACTTACTAAGTTTTCAAACCCGCTTATCCGTTAGGATCGCAGGGGCAGCAGCCCTATGAAGGATCTCCAGCGATCGCGATCTTCCGCCATCAGGCGCATGTCCTCCCTGGTAATACCCAAACGACTCGAACCCAGATTCTCCATGTAGTCTAGCCACTTGGTTCTAGGCCGACCCCTTGGTCTCTTACCCACCGGCTAGGAAAATTTTCAATTGCCTAGGAAGACCAGTTTGCGGCATCCATATCACGTTGCCATACCAGCGGAATTGAGATCTATCAATGCGGAGAAGTAGCGACTCCACACTTAAAGACTCCCTTGTTGCGCTGGTGTGCACTCTATCTACTAGTAGTAGGGTAGCACCTGCCACACCTCTCAGAACCAGGTGGTAACCCGCGATCGCACACTTTTTAACCTCCATTTGTTTAATCAAAAATTGTTTTTCTCGAACTCAGTATTTAGAAAATATAAAAGAGCTTTCGAAGAGCTCTATCTTTCGTTTCTCATCATTTTTGATCTAATGACATAGCACATGCTATTATGTTGCTAGTTGAAAACGTTAATAGTTCGAAAGACCACGTGACTGCTACCCCCACAACTCCGATCCCACTGAACCATACTTCATAGTAATGCAGATCTTCCCTAGAGGAATCTGAATATCGAATTTCACCTCTTTGCATACCTACATCTTCTCTATATATATAAAACTGGATGTTGGTATACAGGAGATTGATAAAATCCAACATTGTTTGACCGATCACCATGAAAGTTGGCACATGTGTTTTTTGGTTGTTTTTTTTTGGAGAAGCTTTTTATGCTATCAATTTTACTTTAACTCCCCACTAGATGGCGCTACAGCACATATAAAGAGCCCGAACAGCGCCGAGTTTATCAGCTAGTATCATATAGACCAAATGGGGGGGGGGTCTAGAAATTTGGCGTCGACTGCTATGGTCATCTTGCGCCTTTTACACAAGTTATATCTGTACGCAGCCCGGGACAAACACAAACATCCATGCTGACGGCGGGATTCGAACCCACGGCCAGGCGGACTCGAGAACTAGAAAGCCTACGCCCTAGCCCTCTCGGCCGCCTGGACCAAATGGTCCCCTATAATTACAACTCCGACAACAGTGGTTTAATCAAAAGCAAACTAAATAGTGAAGTATGACATGCCAATGATAAGTCACATTTCAAATTTCAACCTTCTACATCAAAAAATATAGAAAATATGAAGGGACAGAAGACGGACATTGTATAATAAAGAATGTTATGATAGAATAAAGAATTCCCAAGCTACATATTAGACCTTAGTTTTTTGTAAATCTAATTAGTGTATTTAGGTCCTTATAAGAAAACAACTACTTTTTATGACAGTGTCGATGCGTTTCAGCTATAGCTTTCTTCATGGTTTGTGTTACAACAAATGGAACACATGTCCATATATTTAGAACAAAGAATAATAAGTATTAATTAAAGGCATTTGAAAACATACAGTATTTTTTCTCCCCTACTTTACAGAATTGCATCTGAACAAGAGAAGATGCCCTGCTATGACAATGAATTCTATGTCTGCTTATTAAAATCTAATGGAGATATTGATCCGGAAACCATTTGGAAAGGATCAAGAGATAGAGTATTGAAGGAATGCTCTGAGAAATCAAAGGCAAGCAAATTTTCATTTTTTAAGCAATTTAATATTTTAAGAAACAGTTTATACTTTCCATATTTTTGTAAAAAGCGGAATTTCCGAATATCATGTATTTTTCTGAATATTTTATAATTTTAAAATAATTTTTGTTTTCTTTTCATGTATGCAGGAGAAAGAAGAATGATAACAGAATTTCATTAAGCTGACATAAAATTTTATTAGGCCCTATTTTTATTTTGAGCAGGCTATCTACTAGACTGGTCGAAAAAAGTAAATGGAATAGTTCTCTTAATAAAATTAGAATGATTTATGATATTAATGGAAATCAAATAATGTCTCATAATTTTCATTTAGTCACATAATGCTTACAAGAAAACACTGCGGCTAAGTCCTCGCTGGTCATCAGGCAATATTGGCTTTTGGCCAATGAAAAACGGAGCAAAAAGTATGACTACCGGTTATAAGATAATATTTAAACCACTCCTTTCTTACTTGAAGATCATCCATCCACCGTGGTCCTATTTTGATAGAAAGTGCCATGCGTTTCGGGGTGCATCCGCTATTAATGTTGCTTCCTCATTAATCCAAGTACTGGGTGATGGAAGATTAAGAAGACGAAAATTGCTAATAAAGTCAACCTGGGGCAATTTAGATAACAATTATTTCAATGTGATATCAGCAATAACATCGGCAAGGTTCGGAAAAAAAGCCAAAGACAAATCATATAAGTGCATTAATTTATACACACTCCCAAAAGTAATTATGGATAACTTTTTTTTTTCATACCTTCAGTCTTCCTTTGCTAGGCACAGTGGTATCGTCCAGCATATCATTAATATGAATGAAATATTAGATAATGTTCAACTCTAGTTTATTATTAAGATAATGAACAAAACAAAAAAATCTTAAACACTCAAAATAGCAAGAGCGTGAATACTTTTGAAATTTGTATTCTATTTGAAAAAATTCATAATGGCACGACAACATAGAGCAGTGTATCCATTTGCCATATTTGAATTAAGAAAAGGCGAATGATAAAGAGAATAATAAAAAAGGAATGTATAATAAATGTAATAATAAGTTAACGAATGTAAAATAAATGCCAGTCAAAGATCGAGGAAATTAACTAATATTTTCAAACTAGATTTCTAAATTTGTCAAATTTACTGTACACCCAAGTCGAATCGAGTTTTGAAGGGGAACTAGTAAAGAATTGCGAAGGATAGAAAATTTTATTACACACTTTGTTTACACTTCAAGATTTTTAAAAAATTTTATATGAAATTGGTAAAGATAATTCACGTAATTATTTTTAATAATATTTTTTCTTAAAAACCAATATTGAGGAATAAAGATTTGCTTAAATTCAATGATAAAAATACACTTGAATTGAAATATAGAAAACAATATTGAAATTTACTGAAAAGTAAAAAAAAAATTATATTACATAGGAACATTTCTAAAGTTTTTTTTATTACTCAATTTCCACCCCAATTTCAACTATTTAAATTTTATACAATTATTAATTGTAAAAATTCAAAAACTATTTACGTATAATTAATACAATATAACTCCAAGACAAAAGTTTAGTAATGAGATTAATTCTAATCTCTATCAAACAAACTTCAAATTATACAGAAAAAAAGAAATATACTGATAAAGAATAATATTGTGTCTTCTCGATACATTTTTTTACAATACGTATTGACATATAAGTTTTGTTGTTGTTTTTTTAAATATTTATCATTTTCACACTGAGACAAAAGTTTAGTAATATATATCAAAAAGGTTAATAATAAGTGTTTATTTGGTCACAGCGCTTTTATTTTTTAGAACTGCCTGTATCCTACGTGGCATTGATTTAACCGATTTTTTGACACTTCTCTGCTGAGATATCCATCCAGGCTTCTTTTAGAGACTTCAGAGACGCTGGGTGTATCTCTCTTATTTTTTCTTGTTTGTTCTTCAGATGTTTCAATTATATTACGGTCAGGGGAATTCCCTGGCCATTCCAGAACATCAACCTCGTGCTGCCACAACCATTCCTTTGAAACTTTCATGAGCTGGTGCTCTCATCTTGTTGATATACAATCATTTTCAGGAAAATACAGCATTATTGGAGTTAGATGATCATCCATGTTTTCTTTATAATTTTTCGCATTAACATTGCCATCAATTATGCAAAGGCTTTCGAGACCTTCAGTAGTAAGGAAGTTAAGAGTGCCACAAACCATCACTGATTTATTTTTTATTTTATTTATTTTATTTATGTAAAATATATGGGTTTATCATTTACAAAGAAAATTACTCAGCAGAATAAAAATACAAATTACAAGCAAAGAATAAATAAAGAATCAAAAATATTAATGACAAATACAAGAATTATTTACAGTACTAGACGTCTTAATGCTTATCTTGGATCGTGGAAAATATCAAATCTATTAGAATAATTATTAGCCAAACTAAGAATACTTTTGATAAGTGAATTAAAGATTAGATTTGTATTAACATAAGAACTCGCAATAAAGAAAGTAAAAGTTGTCCTAGTCCTATGATTAGGCATTCTAATTGGGAGAAATTCCAATAAGGAAGAACAGCCATGGTTATTATGGATTAGGTCAAATAAAAAAAGTAAAGCAAGACGATTTCTTCCATTCTGGAGAGATTCAATATTTAGTTTGGACATGATGTCACTATAATTATGAAGAGTTTGAGAATCGCCATATCTAGCCCAAACAATTCGTAGAAATCTTTTCTGCACATTTTCAACTGCGCTAATGTGTATACTGTAGAAAGGGGCCCAAATAAGTGACGCATAATCCAAAATAAAGCGTACTAAGGTAACATAAAGAATTCTTAAAACGTTAAAATTCTTAAAGTCTTTTGTGTGTCTCGAGACAAAGCCAAGTATTTTATAAGCTCTCCTCACCACATTATTAATCTGAGGGTGAAAGGCCATTTTAAAGTCAAAAATGACCCCGAGATCCACAACTTGCTCCACCCTACTCAAATTAGAGTTATTAATTCCATAGGTAAAAATAATAGGTTGGTGCCGACGATAGAAAGAAACAACCTTACATTTACCAATATTGGGGGACATATTATTCCTCTTACACCAGGCATTAACAGCGTTCAATGAATTTTGGAGGGAAGCACAGTCACTGTGATCCGTAACAGCAAGAAATAATTAGAAATAATCTGCAAATAAAAGAAATGGAATATCTCCTATCGCAGTACCAATATCATTGATAAAAAGTAGGAATAAAAGGGGTCCAAGATGGGAACCTGTGGAACCCCACAAGTAGCAGTAAAGGGAGAAGCAACAGTTTATCTTTTAGTTTAACACTCATAAGATGATGAGTATAAAAACTGTAAGTCCTTTTTAAATTCATTGAAAAGAATATTGAACTATAAACAGAAACAAACTTTTTTGTATTCCGTCTAACCTTAGCAGTTTTTTACTTATCATTTGCGTGAGTGTTGCCGTTTTATTTTTCTAGAGAAATAGTAAATGAATCTATCGACAGCTTAGTAAGCACAAAAGATGACGCTGAATACAATAATTGGAGCCCAAGATGCTCTTAAACTGGGTATCACAACACATTTAAATCAAGTGAATGCTTATGTCGCTCTCTTTAAGGACTCCACAAAGGAGGAATACAGCACGATCTTATTTTTTAATAATCGTGATTTGAAATTTTTTTTGTTAGTTCGTATTTTGAGTAAAAGAATTTTTAAAATGTCGACCTTTGTTCATTGTAACAATTTTTTCTTATGACAGATGACAGTTTGACATGACGAGAAAATTAAGATCGCATTTACGACATCATTTGTCATTTCGTTTATGTCAACAAGAAGATTTTTCTTCTTATATCAAACCTTTCATTTTAAATTAAATTTTACCAAATTAATCAGCTACATGTCTTGAATTATCTAAGCGTCCATCTTAGGAGGAAATGTGAATAAATTTTTCTATAGCACGCGATCCAATAAGTACAACGGCATTTAATTCAAAATAAATTCATCAACGTAGAACAACTTTTTTATATCTTAGGATAATAATATCATCAGCGAGGGCGTTGCAATCTGTTTCATTTTTCTAGAGAAATACTAAATGAATCTATCGTCAGATTAGTAAGCACAAAGGATGACAGTGAAAATGCAATGATTGGAACCCAAGATGCTCTTACCACAAAAAACCCAGTTTTAAATATAATGTTTTTATTAAAAGAAAAAAAAACTACCCATGAAAAATTTCAGAACAATAATTTAAATTCACACGATGAATAATTTTAGATTTTATTTCTTATATACAACTAAGAAAGTCTCTATAATAATGAAATTTAAAAAATTTTGGTGTTATTGGCTTTTGTGGGTGTTACTTTATTTCTATCTGAGAGAATAACATCAGTAAGCGTTTATATTCTTTCGCCAAATTTCAGTGTGAATTAAGCTTTTCATATTTTATAATTCATTCCCTTACAATTTCAAATTTTATAAGAAATTTGATACTATCAATAACCTGAAATAAATAAAAGTAGTTCTGCTTACTAGATTTCAACTTCAAGATTGATTAATGATGATCATTTAATATTTTTAGATGAAGATAGGAAAAAAGGCTTTTATTTTTCCGACTTGTTTTGAATTAAATACATAATGGCTTTAAATTTTTGGGTCAAGATATGAGCTTATAAATCTTTTCTGTTTTTGATGTCACTCAAAAATGATTTACGGAAGCAACAAATGATTTATTGAAGTCATTAATCTTTAGTCTAAGAAACCTACATGTTTAAAGTCCATAGGGAGAAAATAAAATAATTATTACCCTTGAATACATGGCCTTTATTATGTTATTATTAAGAATATAGTAAAGTTCAATATAAATGTAACTAAGAGAAGAGCTTGCTTTTAAATTATGTATGATGCATCCATTTTGTGAGGAATTAGTATACAAAATTTTCAAGAAATGATTAAATTTAAGTAAATCCAACTAGTCTAGGGACTTATTTCTATACCCGCGTCCCGGTAAAAATGAACTAAAGTCGAAATGCAAATGCGTTGATTTTACCAAATCACCGTGTTGCTCCAATTCACCATAAGAAATAAACCCTTTCTCTTCGGATATTTGTTTTGTAAAAAGCTATAAAATTACTATTTGAATGCTGTTTAAAAGTAAATTGTTATATTTGTAATATGTTCTGATTTATTTTGAAAATATATTTCGTTGAAACTGTTATTTTGATTATTCCGCCAGTGAATACTAAATTGTACAGATTACTAATTCGATGACTGCAGCGTCATCTTTAGACGATATAATCAGTTTGAAAAATTCAGCATGTGTGTGGTCGTTTTTATTTTTTCACTAAATATTGTTGTGCATTTTTCCATAAATTGGGAGTTTCAAAGTTTGAAATTCAAACACTAGCAACCAAGCAGAGGCCCAGGAATAGTTTAAGTTTCTTTTTCAAGCGGATTGATACCAGCCTAAGCATGCACGCTTCGTTTTTAGTTCATAGATAGTGAGACTATAGCATCAAAAGAAACATCGATACATGTAGA
The DNA here is from genome assembly GCA_023313115.1 of Rhysida immarginata. Lineage (NCBI taxonomy): Eukaryota > Metazoa > Arthropoda > Chilopoda > Scolopendromorpha > Scolopendridae > Rhysida > Rhysida immarginata. Next base: position 70,641 of record JAHWFO010040150.1, read on the forward strand.
TAGTGGAAAATAATGTGAATGTAAATCTGACCACAGCTTGTCCATGAATATTTTGTTGAATAATTACTGAACTACTAAAAATGTTCCGAAGGTTTCCTTAAATGGCTCATTCTTGCCTCAACACCAAATAAAATGATATGTTGCCGTCAGTTGCCTTTCCTGCTTTCATCGAGTTATAAGCTGAAAAGCTAGAGCCGATTTGCAAACAGTGATTTGCTCGAAGTCACTCGGGAAAGTTAGTGTTATATGATGGACATCTTGAGATATTTTATTCTTAGGGATTTTGGTCTCCACACCACATGATACCCTAAATGTATCCTAAATGGAGGCACACCTGCATTGTCTTGGGTTACAGTATTAAATAACTACAGCAGTACCATTCCGAGCGTAATAAAAGGATGCTACGCTTGAAATGATAAATAAAAGTCATTGTACTTTAATGGAATTTGTTGGATGGAGAATGGTAGACCAATATGTTTAAATGGAGGAAAGAGAAATAGGAAGAAAGAACAAAAACATCTATGAAAATATATCCGGATGCTTTGGTTGCGCAATATTTCTGGCAGCAAGTGAAGTGTGTGGTATATGCTGACCTGGTTCTTGACATGTAGGTTTGGAGCAAATATGTAAGAAGTCTGAAATGCTGTTAGAAGTCAACCTGGAATTTTCAGAGTTTTCATCAGTTTCTGCTTCAATGTTGCAACTCTTGCATTACCACTGATGGCAGTCACTTTGAGCATCTGCTGTGATCGGGACGGTTGGAGCTAGTCGAACTCCATGACGATATTGTGGATTTACTGTGCGTTTCCGAATATACGTTCATCGGATATTTTTTGTTCTTTGTCGTGTCAGCAATGACCTAAAAGTTTCTCCCCAATGTATTTTAACGCCCTATATAGAAGATGAAATGATTACATTTTCAGAACAAATAGATGATTTTTGATTTAGTAGGGTTTTGAACCATTTCGCCCCCTTCAATGGGATATTTTATTGGACAGAAAACATTATACAAAGCAAGCAACAAATCAGCAAGGCATTGGTTCACCACTCCTTGGATAAAAGCAATCTCCCGAATAGACATGGATTGTCGAAAGGTGTTGTGAGGAACATCTTGCCAATAGCTTCCAATTGACGGGCAAAACGTCAATGCATTCTGGATTTGCCTCAGGAAATGCTCCATCACATTCCAATGTGTTCAATAGGAGAGAGATCTGGCGATCTGGTTGGCTAAGGAAGTGTCGCAAACACATAAACTATTGATGGAGAGGCGTACCATGTCTGGCCGATCATTATCTTCTTGAAAAGTCAGGTGCCGTAGAATGTTCTCCATTTACCGTTGTTCTGTCAAACTGCCACGAAGAGCTGTCAAGGGACCTGACTATTAAACGAAAGGGCATTCCAGACCATAACTACTTTTTGTCCGCTCGTATGGCATGTGATATTAATCTTGCACTGTGCGGGCCGGGTCGAAACACAGCGTCTGCAAAATTTGATTATTTTGTATAGCTGGTTGAAAGGTATTTCCATAAGAAATTTTAAAACGATTGTTACATTTCTCAGGGTCGATTTTAAGTTACTAAAGTTTCAGGCAAATAATTTTCCACTGTTTCTTTGGTTTTAAAGCTTTTCAATAACACTTAGATCAGAATTTGCAAAATGTCTTAATTGCAGTCTGAAAAATATCTACAAAGGGCAATCTGATAAAGCCAAGTTAGACATGCTATGAAGTAAATATGCAATCCCTTACGGGTCGCATTTGTTACATGTACTTCTAGAGATCCAAGTAGAGCTGTGAACTCATGTGAAGAGCAAGAGATTCCCAGTAATATTCCGAAAAGGTTACTAATTTAGAAACATGATCTTACGTTAAAATCAGAGCATTGATAAGGTTTATATAAGCCAAAATTGCATAAGACCATCCAACGAAAACGACAAAGTATGCTTAGGGTTGTTATTATCCTTCACGACAACACCGCAAAACAAACCATGAAGCTTTCCTACTAAATAAAAAGCAAATTCTTTGACGAGAAGTTCTTACCAAGTGAGCAGCCATTGATTGATCATTTAATGACATGGTCTTTAAAAATTTGTTTATTGTTCATTTTAGTTTCGTTTTTTAATACTCTACCATTGGGCTCCCATGAACTTCATCTACAGCCTGTGCTCGGCCTCTAGTAATTTTCATCTCTTTCACCCTAAAACAGTACCTGTTCGATATTCACTTACTGTGATATGAAGACACGAAAAATTGCAAAAAGTGGCTACATCAACAAGGATTTTTCCCATTCGCCTATCTTTTCTGCTTTTCTCTCCTCACATTTTATAAATATTTTTAATTTTATTTTATGTTATTTTATATTCTTATATATTTTAATTATATTTCTATATTTAGAAGATTCATTTATATACTTTATATTATTATTTTATATTACTAATTAAAAATTATATGATCATATACAAAATAAAATTATTAGATTAGGTTAGGAATAGACAAGAATTACAAGAATAGACATGCCTTGGACACACTTAACGTTTAATAAATTTAAATGCATAATTTATTTATTTATTTATTTATTTAGAAAGGAAAGGATGAATTAACCCACAGGTGCCAGTATGGTCAAGAATGAACGACAAGTAGGCCACTGAGGGGCATCCAACATATAAATAAAATACAAATGCTAACTGATTAATATGAGTCATGATAATACAGACAACAATAAACTAAACATAACAACAATAAATACGGCGTAGTAATCAACAGCTGTAACAAAGTTCGTTAAATTAATAACAAATGTACCGTAACTAATATAAACTACAATACCAAGTCGTTCTAACAAATTCTGTGTAGATAAGAATAGAAAATTGATCATAACAAAATCATATGCGAAAACCAGGGTCAAGATTACGGACATAACATAGGAGCTGCTTATAAAATTTGCTAAAATTCCTTTTAGAACGACGATTGGGAGGTAAATGTGACCAAAATCAGATGCCGACGTATGATAAACATCGTCGGCGATAATTATGTATTGTTAAAGGAGGAATAATTTGGCGATAATTATGTATTGTTAATAATAATTAATTACATAATTAATTAAGTTTAGTTAGTTATTAAAACAGTAGTAGTTGCAAAGAGACAAAAATACTTCTCTATTTCAGACAAAGTTTAAATACGGGAATTACTAGAATGAGTAATATTATCATATCCATACATTGTAAATGCACTTTAATTTAAATTCTAATAAAATTTAAAAAGTCTTCTACTAATCTAGTGAAATCATTTCGAATGGATGTGCAAATGTAAATTACTGAGAAACTGGAGAAATATATATTCTTAAAAATTTTTTTTAATTGTCTTCGGTTTTTGACTTTTACTTTTTATTAACCAGGATTGTACCTAATCTCAATAAAAGTTTTATTACATTGGTCCAGAACTCAAAAAGGGAGAGAACAGAAAAACCGAGCATAAGTCCAACATTAGTTCCAATATCACAGACGTATTTTATAAATGGGTATGCTGGATTTTGTATTATGATTTCAACTAAGTTACTTTGGAATAAAAAGAACATCAAATCACCCATTTTCGAAGAAGGCGAAAAATCAGCATGGATCATATTGTATAATGTTTTTTTGCACTGAGGAAAACAGTTGCAGTCCTCAGACGGAGATTTTGATAAAAAAGAGTAAAATATTTCAGTGGCATTTCTGGCTGTTTCTGCTGACACGCAGAAAGTCAGGTTACTGAATTCAGGCATATAGGGCAACCTGAAAGAATATGAAACAAACTGTCACTTTCTTCATTTAGAATCCAAAGAACACATTCACATCAATGTTTATTTTTAATTTATAATTCTTAAAGACTGCATGCTATGTTATTTGCTTGAATGTTATTTTAGTTCTCAATGAAAGAGACTGAGTTGTAATACCTGTTTGATATTTGTCCTAGTTTATTAATAAAGATCTCTTACATAATATTTTCACTGATTACCTGCAGTTAAGTAATTTGGGTAATTCTTTTTCCATACACTCGTCGCGACATTTCCAGTGCGCTTTCCTATCGATGCAAGGTTTTACTGAAGAATTCCATAATCGAATCTAAAAAGTGAACCAAATTAAAATTTACACAAGCAATGTTATTCTCTCCAATATAGTAAGAAATATGTTGATTATATGATCATCTTGTAAATGTAAAATGGGGCTCGGATGTGGTATGTATTTAATCGAATATAAAAAAAAATTCTTAAAATTTAAGATGATTTTTGGAACAGCATTAAAAAGGCTTTTAGGAAGCGAGTGGAATTTTAAAAATACTCACTCTCAATGCTAATTGAATTTACTTTTTTTTATATTATTATAGTTCTAACATACCATGCTAGATTGAAATTATTTCATCAGTTTCTCTAAATAGACGTATCTGCCACGAATAAAGCGGGTGCTTTTTTGAAATGCAGTTTTTCTTATCTTTATTATTTTATTTTATTAGGCTATAGAGATCTCTTAGATCTTTTTCATACAAAATGGTTGGTGGATTTTAAAAGTTATCCGCAGCTTTAAAAAGCATTAGAATTGACTTTGAAGACCCTAGCGAACAAAAAAAAAAATTCGGCTTGGCCTAAAACTCTGCAAATAGAAATTTCTAAAATTTTAATTATTATAAATAAAGAATTTAAAAACAAAACGCTGCAAGTAACAAACAAATGCTTTGTCTCTGTTGAATTAAATTTTGAAAAGAATTATCCCACTAATATTCTGATATGGTTTGTTGACGTATGAGACATGGGCAGCGTAAGAAAATGACGCAAGGATGAAGCAAAAACGTGTAATTGAATTCCTCCATCCAAAAAACCTGCATCCATTGACATTTAGTTGTTTATTGAACTTTTTTACAGAGATCAGAAAAGTGAAAGTGGATGGTGCAAACTTTACAAGGTCAATATGCTGGCTCTTATTCGTTACTATTAAAAATGCATAACCACTGATGGTGATTATGTCGGAAAATAATGTTTTTTACAATTTGCACTCTGAAATAGTGTTATTATGCTCTTTATATCTTTTGTAGTTTTCATGAAATAAATAGGAAGCATTGCGTTTGAAGCGATTCCTGTAATAACTAAACCCTCTTACCTCTTGCATTTGAAATGAGAAAAAGGTGGACATTCCTACTTCGGTTTCAATAAAGTTCAAGTAATCCATGCCTTCTTCTTCATGGTTTACATAAATCTTTATGAATATTAAAAAAAATTCATAGATTAAAAAATATAAAATTATTAATTTTTAAGCCTATATTTTCTATTCCTTTTACTTGTTTATGTGGAGATATTAAATAACTATCGAATCAATTTGAAATATACTCTAGTTGGGCATTAGCCTATTGAGGCTTACCTTGGTCACCAAGCTTGTTAGTAATAGGACAAACACAAACAACCCTGCCCGTAGTAGGAATCGAACCCAAGATTTGCTGGTCTCCAGAGCAACAACGCCTGCACCTTTGCGATCTCAGTTATGAACCAGCAATTTGTAAACCTTATTAGTTAAAGTAGCATTGAAAAAATTAAACATATAATTTATCATAAAAAATTTGATTCAAAAAACTGCCTTCATACCAGTTATATCAATTTTTTTTTAATTTTATCTGATACAATTCGAATAGAGCTGCTTAACTTATTCTTTTAGGGCATTTTTTAATCACTCCAGTTGCATTAAATGGAGTCAACCTTAGAAAGAGTGAATTTGATTAGTCATCATCAATGAAAGTTATGATTGAAAATGACACATCATGTTAAACAAGGTCAATAGCAGCAGACTCAAGAATTAAAAAAAAAATGTGGTTGACAAGTTTCTGTCAGTTGCAACAAACATCTCTCCACTCTTAGTACCAGATATGGTGAATAATAATGATAATTTTTTCTGCGTTTAATTTGGGAAAAAGGTAAAAAATTGTTTATTCAAAGTGTGCACCATTGCTAGCTACACATTTTCCCCATCTCTCTCGCAATTTGTGGATGCCCTCCCAGAAAAAACGTACATCTTTTGAGTGGTCCAGTCATTGAAATTTTTCGTGCATAGTCTTAATTGTTGAAGTGTTTCATGGAAAGTGTGTGACACTTCGATGAAAACAAGTGGTAGTTGAAATGGAAAAGTCTGATGAGTATGAGGTAGGGCAAGAGTTCATAGCCAAGTGCAGAAATGGTGTCTCTTATCGTTTTCGGTGTATGATGAGGTGTTGTTGTGCTGCAAAAATCACTATTCCGTGTATTTTAGCCGATTCTTATCCCACGAAATGCACAGCACGATATGGTTCTGATCCCAACAAATGCACAGCATTGTCTTTCAAGTCAAAATCACAACTCTTTAATCTTCTAAACCAACGCATACAACAGTCTTGCATTGGACATTGTCACTGTAAGTTTCCACAAGTATACGACAACTTTTACTGGCGTTTTTCTTTGGAAGAACAAGAAAAGCAGTAGGCTATGTGCCACAAATGCTCTTTATTTGGCTTGAAACTCGACATGTTTACCACACGAAAAAAATATGACGCTAACTCGAAACCGTTTAAACAACAATGGCATTTTGATAGATACAGTCATAACTCCAAAATGGCATAAGAGATATAGACTCTGAATAAACCCTTGTTTCCAGCGCCATCTCTTAAAAAATTAAGAATTATTAACCGTCACACCTGGTACCTGTTTTAAATGTGGGAAACTGGACATTTTGTTAGATTGGCCTATAGTAAGTGTTTTTAAAGTGGGAACCCTGGACAGTGTATTAGATTTGCCAATGGTAACTGTTTTTAATGTCAGAACCCTGGACCGTGTGCTAGATTTGCCAATAAAGAGATGATGTTCACATACCATGCAGAAGGGAAGTGTCACTTGATCGAGATCTGAAATTGAAAGCTTTCCCCACTGAAGAGAAAGATTGCCATTGGGCAGCTCTGAGGTGGGAAATTTCAAAGTAAATAAAGTGTTTTTGAAGTGCCATATGCAAAAAAGCAAGGCAGACAGAAGCCCCATAAAAGAGGCCATCTTGGTTTGATCTTGGCTAGATCCACCACAGCCAACAGAATATAATATTCCGGGATCAGTCAATTTGAAGCCAAGATAGGAGAAAAAGCAGAGTTTACCGTATCACCTAGTTTTCACCTCATCTTTATTCTTTGTTGCATGTAGTCTCAGTGACCTCTTGCCATCTGGTTTAAGTTTCACCAAATTGGCCCAAAAGTATTTCCAAATTCATCTATTCGACAAGCCTCTGCTATGCTTCACAGCAAGCTTACCGGGAAAAACCGCAAGATCTTATTATCTTTATTTCATATATTATTGTTTCAATTCTTATGTAATATTAGGCTGACAGTAGATGATCAGCAATGTACAATTCTTTTCATTTATTCTAGTAAATAAAATCATATTAAATTTACTCTTATAAAGCACCGACTTTGATTTCACAAGTGACCAAAGAGAAAAATGACTAATGGAGATAGGATATGATGATAAGAATTTGTACAAAGTTCAAATTCAAGGACAGACTATGTATGTTCATTGATACAGGATCTTAAGTTTCATTCATAGCTTCACAAGTTTGCAAAAAACTATCCAAGATTTTTTATCATATCTTGGACTTTAGTCAAATGAGTCTATGGTTGGTTGATTAGTTAGAATTTCTGGACACGTCAACGTCTGGGTTTTATCCTTCCACCAAACTACAGGTCTGTGGGAATTGTCTCTAAGTCAAAAAGGGGATAACATTAATTTTATTGAGACAGGGCATATATATACCATTGGAAATTTTCTGGTACATACCTGGATAATCGGCCTTATGAAAAACATGTTAGGGATAGACATAATTAGAGACAAATTTTCATGATTCTACAGTTATTAAGATGAGCACACTTGGTGATCAAGTAACACATACCGGGTGATTCAGTCAATTTCTGACCATTTCACTCGAATGACGTGCATTAGGGATAAACAATTGAAAGAATATGAGCGCCATATCGAAAAAATAGTTGGAGTTTGTATTGTTGCAATGGCGCTGCATGAAAATCGTATTGTTGAAAAATGGCGCCCACTTTATCAACAGAGTAGAAATGCAAGGTTGTCGAGTGGTATTTCGAGACAAAATCACCTGTAACATTGCAAAGAAAGTTCCGGAAGGAGTATAAGTGTCGAGACGCATCAGGCAGGCAAGCAGTCATGGATTTTGTCAAGCAATTTCGTGCCACTGGATGTGTTAAAGGCAAGAAAAAAGGCGGGAGCGAAGCTCGTGTTCGAACGGCCGAAGTTGTCAAAAATGTTCGCACAAGGTTGGTTCCCAAAAAATCTGTTCACCGCCTATCCATTGAAGAAGGGCTGTCGTATACCATGACGTGGCGAATTTTGAGAAAGGATTTACACCTGTTCCCGTATAAGATCCATGTTTAGTCAGGAGTTAACAGATACTGGAAGACAGAAGCGACAACAATTTGCGTTGGAGTTTGGAGCAGAAATGGAAGCCAATCAGGACATTGTGGACAATCTGTGGGTGTCAGATGAGGCCTTCTTCCATCTGTCAGGTGACGTTAATAAACACAACGTTCGTTTTTGGGGTTCCCAGCACCCTCATGAGATCCATAAGTCACCTCTTCATCCACGAAAGGTTATGGATTGGTGCGCGATTTCCAAAAGAGGCATCATTGGTCCGTTCTTTTTTGAGGGCACCGTAAGGTCACAGGCTTACCTTAACATGTTGGAAACCTTCTTCATCCCCTAAGGAGTAATGAATGGTTTCAACAGGATGGGGCTAGGCCTCACACCACTAATGAAGTGCTAAACTTTCTCAGTCAGAAATTCGGAAATCGTGTCATTTCAAACAGGTTTCCAGATCGATTCGGGGATGGCCCTCTACGAGTCCTGACCTAAACCCATGTGATTTTTATCTCTGGGGGTTCCTTAAAGACAGTGTGTGTTCACTACAGCACCAAGAACCCTAGACCAGTTGCGACAAAGCATCGTCGACTGCTGCACCCTTGTGGATGCAGAAATCCTGGATAGAGTTATGAACAACTTCACCATTCGGCTGCGAGCAGTTCAAAACGTTCGTGGTGGCCACATTGAGCATATCATCAAGACTTTTCCACGGGAATAAAAACTCCGAACTGCCTAAAATATCATACTGAAATGCTAAGTTTGTAAACATTAATGGGTCAATAAATCATAGTACTGAAATGGTCAGAAATTGACTGAATCACCCTGTAGAAAATACTGTATGTGAAAACGAAGAATGATTTAATGATGAGACTCATTTTCAAGGTCACTTTGAAGGTATGATTAAAATGTATTGATGGTCCTTGAGGAAACTTAATGTCTTCAAGATTTAGGCCATTTAATTAGCAAAGTCTTTGAGGTTGTTTGCAAAATCCAGGGCATCAAACATAACGACATACAAAAATTCAAGTGACAGATTAAAACTATATGTTAAAGTCCCATAAATGAAGAAATTAGCTTGTATTAAGGAATGCAGGCATGAATATAAAGATATAAACAATGATGATGATGCAAGAGAGAAAGGTGATGTGTCTTTGTACCTATCAAATAGTTGCATGTCACTAAGCTTTATAAAGAGAAGGGTGTTTTTGCTTTACCTAGGTATTTCCTCAGAAAGCAACCACGACCTGAATCAGAGTCTCAGTAAGGAAAATTAAATAGAACCTTGATAAATCAAATTTAAAGGGAAGAGCAATGCTTCAATTTATACAGGTCTTCGATTTATCGAGGTTAACTAAAATAAAATTTGGATAATAGAGGTTTAGTGAGAAATTTGACTACAATGCAAATTATTTAATGAAAATAGAAATTTGTTTGCTTTATATATAATCACGTACATTACCTAAGATGTAAATTAGAATTTAAAAAAAAAGTTTGTAATTTTTGCCTGCTTCATAGCATGAAGCATCTACATGTCTACAGTACTTCGCTTTCAATTGCGAAAAAGCAGAAAACAACACATTGCTGTTAGCACTACTAGGCTTTTCAAAGTAAATTTGTAGCGTGGCAATAGCATCTCTTCCCTGTTTAGTCGCGACTGGTGATTCTCCATAATCTTCTTCAGCATAATCATTTCATCTTCATCGTCCTATGGTTGACTGGCTGATTTAACAATTTCAGTAACTGACTAATTTGTTGTCCATATTGAAATAGTCTTCAAAAGCAGTATTTTCGACATTGAAGTGGGTCACAATAGAGTTCAATTCTGCTTCCGTGTTCATGACAGGCACTGGATTTTCAACATGGAATGAAACCCCACATGCTTTCAAACAGCTCCCTGTGGTTTTCTGATCCACGTTCCTCCACTGCTTATGATTGAAAATAAATCAGAACTGCTTATGAAAATTTCTAATATGGAAGAGATAAACTGATATCAATTTGATTTAGAAGTCCTGATTGACAAAATTCGATTTGTTGGCTTGGTTTGGTTGGTATTAACATCCCTTTGAACTACTATGGTCATATCAGAAAGGCATTATAGGGGCCGCAAATTTTGCCTCTCAAAGGTTCTCTAACGTGCAGCCGACAAACGACTACACGGGACCAACGGCTTTACTTCCCTTTTGAAGGAAGTGCGTGATCTCAGGATTTCCCCCTGAAAAATCCTCGTCGTCCTCGGCCGGGATCGAACCCGCGTACTTGGGCATCAGAGGCGATCACGCAACCACTTAGCCACCGAGGCCAATAAATTAGATTTGTGGGTGAATGTTAACTTCGATTTATAGAGGCTAACTTTCCTCCAAAATCGTCCATTTATGGAAGTACTATTACTTCTAATTATAGAGGTTTATAACCATGAAATGGAAAGCCATAAACTGAAACTTCGAATTAGGGAAGAATTTGATTTATCGAGATACCACTGTAGTTAAAAAAATTAAAAATCATTTACAATAAAACAAGTAGCTCAATTTTGAACTACGTTCAACAAACAAAAATGTGACAGCCATCAAGAAGTGTTAATTAACAGATATGTTTTAGGAAGAAAAATGTAAAACAGAAGAAAACATGCTGCTGAGACTTAGTAGGTCTGTAGTAGGGCTACAATGTATACCTCTTTCTGACACAAAACTTAGTTATTCTCAAATTATTAAGATGCGTGGAACGTGGAATGGGGTCATTAAAGTATGTACTTATTTGAAACAGTACTGTGCAGAACCAGTTCCGTCCAGAAAGAGACCTGTACCAAACTGTACTCCAGATGCCATCTGGCATATTCATTGTCTTATTATCATTAGAGAATACCAGGACCTAAAGGTTAGTAGCAAATATCATAAAAGTATCCAAACAAGGGGGAGGCAACAGTTAGTACAACAAGATCTCAATCCAGAAAGCAATCCCATTTTCGCTTCTCTGGTAGGGATTGTGGATCCAGCATGGCTCTTAAAATTCGTCACCACATATCGTAATTAACCTTCCATACATGACTGGTAATGAAAGTCAACTTATTTATACCTGTCTAACTTCTACATCCAAAGAGTCGCCTGTAGATTTCCAATAATGGCCTATTTGAGTTATAGTTCCTGAATAGGGATGAGTTGCTGAAAGTAATATGGTCATAATTATATCCCGTAAGTAAATTTTTACGGATTTATTTGTCACTAAAATCTTATCCATCCATATTAATTGTTTTTATAAGCTATTTTTAAATTAGTTTAAAATATAAAAAGGATATGGTTTTAATTTTAGCTAGCCTGATTTTCAGCGTCAGGTCAACATTTTTTGTTTTAAAAGAACAAGAAATAAATCATACACAAAAAATATACTGGATATTGGATTATACCGTGTCTAAAAAGTGATAGTTGACTTATTAAATAGGTCTGGCATCCCAAAGTCGGCTGTTTTGGATTCCAGACCAAATGATTCATGATGTATGTGCAGTAAACTGCAATTTGGTTGAAAATTCTAGTTTAAATTGACATCAATTGTTTCTAACGAAGGTTGATTTTGCAGTCATTTTCCAATGCGAGACCAAATAAAGTGTATTTAGCGAAGAGTAGCCTTAGAAAGAAGCCAAGAACCAGAAATAGACCTGAATAAACTGAAGTCAAGTTTCCGAATCATTTTCAAATGCAGCCACTATGGGCTACCAGATGAACATATTTTCATTTCCCATGGCAAAATCTCTAAAATGGAATTTATAAATTAGATCTTTCTGGCTAAACCAAACAGGGGCTGGCTTTTAGATACTCACATCAATCACACAGTCAGTTGCTGATCCAAACAATGATTCTACTTCTTGTCTTTCACGGATTCTTTACCAGTGTGAAAACCAGAAAACTACTCGTACATAGATGTTTTCTGCACAGAGCGTCCTTCCCATAAACTTTGATCAACACTTCGTGCATTCTATCACTGTTTTCCGCAATTTGAAGGATTTCATGTTTAGAAATAAAAGAACAGCATCAAAAAGTGAATTAGTGGATATTTATTAAGTGAACAATACTCCTTAATAAATATCCAATAGTATTGTTCCCTTTTGATTCTGTTCTTTTATTGATACGTAGATATTTAGCAACAATAGAAGGCCTAGTCTCCAAGTTCAGAATTAAAATTGCCGTTGTTTCATTATTGTTTGACACCAAAGGCACTCATGTGTGGTTACGCATAGTTCATAAGTGGTTATATATTGTTCAAATCAGAATAGGCTAATAGATACACATGCCCGAATTTGCAAATGTATTTTCTTCCAGATATTGGAGAATTTTTTGCTTTGCACTCTCTCTCACTAGACCTTATAGGCATTATTTTATTTATTTTATTTTATTTTATTTTATTTTATTTATGGTAATCCAATACGTCCATCCAGGGCCTGTATGGCCTGAGGCCGACGAGTTGGGTCCTTGGATGGACCTGGATTAATGACTGCTGTAAGGATCGTGAATCACTGATGAGTCGCCCAGAGCAATTAGGGAAGAGCAATTTCGAAATTCGGTTTTCGACAGATCGTGACTTTTTTTAGGGTCTCTGAGGGGCGGTTCACATTCAGCGAATTCCCGGTGTGAAGCGAATTTCCGATTCCAGTCGTTTTCTAGGAGTCACAAAGCCGCGCGTATTAAAATGCGGACCTGTTTCCATTCAGCGGGAACAAAGCGGGGAGCTAGGTCATGTATACAGGGTGATTCAGAAAGGTAGGTGAAGAATTAAATACCATGTACAGTTTGTAGCGGGGAAAAAAATTCTTCCTATAAACATGGGTCCGGAAATGCATCCTTACAGAGATAATGCAACTTGTACGAGGTAGGAATGACATTACAGTAGGTGTTCAAAATGCCGACCCTGAGCCTTGATGCGGGTGTTTAGTCTGCGGACGAGATTCTCGCGAATTGATGGGGTGATCACGGTCTGGAAAACGCTGTTGGTAAATCCTTTCCGCTTCAGTAGCATTACCCTGCGCCTCGGGGTTAGAACATGGCCCTTTCACAAAGTAAAGAAATAAGTGTTATTTCTTTACTCTAGTTGCTATAGATTCTGGGACTGGAGAAATGCTCATTCGTAGCTGATTGGCTGCGTATTCGAGGCGATTTCTGAAAATTCCAACACGGTTGGAATTCCAAAACCGGCGCCCTTGTCACCTCTAATTACTCGCCTCTAATTACTCGCTTTCTGCTGCGAATTCGCTGAATGTGAAATGGCTCCGGCAACAAGCCAGATACGGCGCATTCGACACGAAGTGGCTGAATGTGAACCGCCCTAGATACAGAAAATCACGGCCAGCTGAAGCAAGCTTACAGGCGAGCGCCATTCTAGGGGAGGCGGTAAATTGTTAATTTTCCTATTTGTTCCATCCTAGTGCCGGCCCTTCCAAAAACCCCATATCTCGATGATGCTATGCAGTTTTTAACAAGTCATAAGAAAGCAGTGGGAATTCATCACTTTCAAAAACACAAGCTTCTTGAACTGTTTTGTACTCTTTCCCCTTGTCTTTTGACTTAGATAGAGAGAACTGTAAGTAATGGATGCAGATTTTTTCTAGAAACACATTTCAAATATCATACTTTTAGAAGTGTGTTTTCTGATTGCATTCGAAATATATGTACTTCTTTCTTATTTAATTTCTTAAATTCTTTTTATTATTGTATGGCTTTCTTAATTAATAATTAGGATTTTTCTTCTAGTATCGATTATTACCTCCTTTTAATTTTGTACATGCTCCATGGGGCATATTTAAACTTGTAATCCCTTTGCCTTCCAAGAATATGAAGAGATCCATGCCCTTAAAAGCAAAACGTTAATGGTTACTTTTAAAGGGTTAAAAATATCTATTAAAATTACTAAACCACACAAACGTATGCATACAGGTATTTCTATAATGACTTATACTATAGTGCCCGGCACGAAAGAAAAAGGAAACTGGCGTTTGCGTAAATGAAAAAACCTCGTTTAACCGCTCAAACACGGAAAGTAAACGGGGAATTACTTATTACTGATGCCAGGAATAAGTAATACACCGCTTCTAGTTCGTTTCTGATTGGTTGAACGAGGTTTTTTCATTTAGGCATGCGCCAATTTCCTTTTTCTTTCGTGCCGGGCACTATAGTGCTCAATGAAATTTTTATCACACTGAAATTTCACAATTTTATCCCTATTGTTGGAAATTCATTGCCGATTCCTTGTCTTTTCCGTTTCCTTGTCTTCATAGATGGGCATAGCCAGGATTTATATAAGGACGGGAGAGTAAAATACCCATTTGTTGTTTCTAGAAGGGGCAATTCAATTTCATCCAACGTCAACTCTATCTTTGCGAAATGAAGGCAATACATAAAATCCCTAAATTTCCCATTTCATTTCACGTTTAACCATCTCATTGTATCATTCCCTTATATGATTTTAGGACTGGTTCGTGCTATTTACATTGGCTAAGTTGACGATGTGTCATATTAAAGTCATGGGCGCAGTTACGGAGTATTCCCTCCCTAAAATGAAGTAAATTTTTATATAAATATTTGATTCTAACAAATAAGAACTCTAACCCATAATTCTCTCATATATAAATTGACTTGCCTCCCTCCTAAGGTAAGCGGTTTATTTTTAATTATCATATTTTTAGTGGGTATCATGCCTCCCTGTACATCAATTCTGGCTACGCCCATCCGTGAAGACAAAAAAACGGAAACAATAAAATAAGATAAGGAAACGGCAGTTAACTTACAGCAATAGGGATAAAATTTTGAAATTTCATTGAGCACCAGTGTATCATTCTCAATGGAGATTAGACCCAATAAATGACAAAAACACACCTGCCTTTGAGCCAGTTTCTTTATGCTTTCATAGAAGCCAGTATTGTTCGATCGATTCCAAATTTTTTCAGCTGGCATTCCCTTTTCTATCAAATCTATTATATCCACCCTTGCATTATTTGGAAGTCGATTCTTCTTCATATACGTGGCCCTGCTGCTTTTAAACTTTCGGGCATTGCCACAAACTGTTACATCTGGGAATGTAAGATCCTTATACAATTCCACTTCAATGTTGTTAACGCTTGGGAATGAAAAATAAAACATAGTTCTATCATAAATTTGATAAGCCAAAATTGCCAGACAGACAAAGGATACTAGCAGTTTGATGAAATATAGAAAAAAGTATCTCCAACATCGTTGAATCTTGCGAGAGAATTGAAGTCTTTCTCTTTTGAAATTCATTAGCTTCATGCATTTACAAACTTTTTTGTAAATGGGGTCGTTTAAATGAAAGTGTGAAGTTCTTTTCTTGCTTTTAGTGGAAAGCAAATGGAAAAACTGGAAAATAGACAATAATGACCATCCTAAAAATAAGCCAAAACTACCTCCAATGTCGCACAGTAAAGCTATTGTGTCATACGATGAACTTTGAGTAATCCATGTGAAGCCAAATTTATTCAGAGTGATCTGCATTTTTGAATATTTTTGATTATGTATCATAGGCATTTTATATTTTAGAGCATAAATTTTTTTATGGCATGCTCTGATACAATTGCATTCGGTATCATCCATACTAAAATAGAGTTTTAGTATTGATTTGTACATCGATCCAAGTGTCTCATTTACGTTTTTCATATTGATAGCAGAGCACATTTCCAGTCCAGTTTCTTCAGTTACAAAAGGAAACCTAAAAAGAGTTAAAAGCATTTCCTGAGAATGTGAGTAATTTTCTTTTACATTCATGGAATTTTTTTCTATAATTATTTTTTACTTATTTATTTATTTATTTATTTATTTATTTATTTATTTTAAAGGAGGTGTCTCAGAGGACATGATGAGAAAACCTGTTGGCAACCAGTATGACATTACCTATATATGACATAGCCATTTATAATCTTCTTTATACATGTGATGTTATCCCTTATACATTTAGGTTAATACACTTAATCATCGAACTTCTAATTTCTAATGCGATATTTACCAAGCATCAACAGACCTAAGCAAAAATTTGTTTTTGCAAAATTTCCGGTTGATTCTATTGAGTTCAATGAGAAGAGATCTTGTGTATCTGCAATCAGTCAGTTTTAGAAACCATTCTGGGACATAATTAGCCATATGAGATACGAATTTGGTGGTGCTCTAGAGCTCTTCTAGTTTCGCATGGCTAGAAGAGCTCCAGAGTGAGTAAGCCCGTCTTAAGAGCATTATAGGCCCCCGGACAAGCTAATATTGTTTAGTAGTAGTAATATTTATTTATGGCAAGTCACTTGACATTATGCTCATGGGGTCCAAGGCAAGTGTCCATGTGTTAAGATGACGTCGAGAGTGGGTAAGTTTAAGCTATCACAAATTTGATTGCTGTAGCAAATTTGTCCAGGCAGATGGAAGTTCATATTGTTATACGCGATGATCAGGTAAAAAAGGAGATTTAGGCCAGAGGACCATAGTTATTTCATAACTAAGTTTAGTTAGAATGAGCTTGCCTTTGCCATGATGACTGCAATGACCTCTTTCTTTGTTAGAATTCTCCTGAATTTGCGCATAAGAAAAGTCATCTGGTTTATTAAGTAGCGGAAGACTGGAGCTACTTATTGTTTTCACAATGTCCGTCTGTCTGTCCGTCCGTCCCCTTCATAATTTTCGCAATTTTTGAGGTAGAAGGTTGAAATTCGGAATGTAGCTTACTAGTGTAGGTTGATGTCCACCTTCACTATTTAGTTTGGTTTTGATTGGCCCACTGGGCGGAGTTTCGGGGGCGGAAATTAGAGGGGACCAAAAGTCTACGCGTATTTATGCATATAAAGGAGTGAAATTCCGTATGCACATTCCTCTAAGCAAGTTCAATATTACTATGAAGTTTGGGCCAAATTGTCCCAGTGGGGTCGGAATTGTGGGGGGTGGCAGTTACTTGGTCTTTAGAACTATGGCAACATATGGCATGTCATATATCACTCGATCGGAAATGATGAGAAACGAAAGAACATAGAGCTCTTTTACACTTTCTAATACTACGTTCGAGAAAATCAATTTTTCGATTTAAAAAATTGGGGAGGGGGTTAAAAAGTGAGATAAAAGGGTAGAAATAGATGATCTCTGGGCTTCCGGATTAACTTCTTGTCTGATTAATTAAATCAACAACATGCGGAGTCTAGTTAGCCTGGGCCAAGTCGGGAGTCTAGTTGACCTCTTTAGGTTTTGTGAATTTTGCTTTAGGTTTGTTTGAAATGGGTTATAGCTGCAGCATGTGATTAGGAGGCTTGTTTTATTTATCTGTGTTCATTTGTATGAGAATAGCATGTATATTCATGGAGATATAAAGGTTTCTTTAAAAAAATAGAAATTTTTTTGTAAGTTTTTTGTTTATAACATGCAGGGTTTTCAACCCAATGCAATGTCATTTTCAGGAAACTTGACAAACTACAGTAGAGACAATATCCTGCAATCAGAATATTAAAATATTAAATATTTGATGATATATGAGCATTTTTACTAAATAATGTTTAACTGCTCATGCGCAAGGGTTACCAAAATGTCTTTTGCATAATGTATTAGCCAAATGTATAGAGTTACTCCGATAAAAAGCTCAAGCAAATATCGTGAAAATTCAGAAAGATATCTCCGATAGAATGAGTTGAATTTCAGTTGCTCTCAAAAATAAACAAAACGATAAGAAGCTTTCTCCAAATTTTTATTTTTGGGCCGGACACCGGTATCAACTTCTTCTCCTTAAGTAGATATGAAGGCATACTGACCTCTTATTGAGTTCACATCAGCTTAAGGAGAAAAAGTTGATATCCATTTCTAGTCCAAAAATAAAAATTTGGAGAAAGCCCCTTATCATTTTGTTTAATTTTGAGAGCAACTGAAATTCAACTCATTCTATCGGCGATATCTTTCTGAATTTTCAGGATATTTGCTTGGACTTTTTAAAAAAGTAGCTCTATACATTTGGCTAATAAATTATGCAAAAAAACATTTTGGTAACGCTTGCGCATGCGCAGTTAAATATTATTTAGTAAAAATGCTCATATTTCATCAAATATTTGATATTTTAATATTCTGATTGCAGGGTGTTGTCTCTACTGTAGTTGGTCAAGTTTCCTGAAAATGGCATTGCATTGGGTTGAAAACACTGCATGTTATAAACAAAAACTTCCAAGAAACCTTTATATCTCCATGAATATACTTGCTATTCTCATACAAAAGAACACAGGTAAGTTAAAAGAAACCTCCTAATCATATGCTTGCAACTACAACGCATTTCAAATATTTTTTCCAGGGTGATCCAAAACATTATTTTTTGTTCAATTTGTTGCTGGTTCCCTATTTGCCTTTGGGACAAATCTTTCGTTTCAGTATACGAGGTGTAACATGCTCTTTACGCCCCTGAAGTTTCAGGATTATTCTTCAAGTATTTTTCTAGATATTCGACAAAACGTCTAAATCGAAAGGTATTCCTATTATTCTATCCACCCTCTGTATATTTCCAGAAAATTCCCCATTTTTGGAAGACTCCTTCGTTTTTATTTACGGAACCAGGTTCCTTACTTTTTTATACCAGATTGTATATAAGCTTTTTTTTTTACTTACCTACATTTAAATTTATCCTTATATGTGTTTGAAATGCAAAGGTTTTTACACTTCATATAAGTTTCTTTTGAAACACAGGGACTCTTAGGAGAATTTTCGAATATGTACTGAAAATATCATTAGAAGACAAATTTTAATCCTTAAAATTAAATAATTTTCATATAATTTAATCATTAAGTTCACTGAATCTTTCAACTGCTAAACCATTATTAAAATAATATAATTTTGAAATTCTATTCTTTCTTTAAAATTCTAACCAAAAGGCAACGTTCTGCTTGCTTTAGGTACTACATTAAAGCAAGTAAAATGCTCTCGTCGTTGATGAAGATCACATGTGCAAGTTCATCTGTCACCATGTTGTAGAAAGAACCAAATATTTCTAAGTCAAGAACTTTTTATGACTAAATCCTAAGCAACAGAAACAATTCTTTGAAGGGGGTATCGTAAAGTTTCAATTTTCATTTCGAAATGATCACAGGACCAAAGTGCTAGTGAAAGAGATGCTTACAGAATGAACAACATTGGTAATTGATGACATGAAATTGTTGCTATAATTTCACAATTTTTTCCTCACAATTTGCAACTTCTGAAGTGTCAGAAAAAAATAAATTCATAAAATCTGAAACTCTATTTACAGAACCTTATAAATATGAGTTAATTACATAAGAAAAATATTAAATTTTATGTTGTGTCCATGTTTTTTTGATAATTGTATAGTTATAAAAAAGGCACAATTTAAACATTTTTAGCAAAGTGAGCGTAGTGTATTGTTGAATGAGATGAATCATTCTCGCATTGGGGAAAATGCTTGCTGTGTACTTTGTTTCACCTCTTTAAATGTTTGGATGGTTCGTTTGAACAATGCTTTTAAATTGTTGGGATGGTTCCGTTGCACAATGCACGTAATAGACAGATGTTTCCAATGCATGTGTGTCCAACAGCTGCACGAACAAAATAAGATCTAGTCTGATTTGCTAATGGGAAACAGGTAACCGCATTCCATGAACTGGAGAATGCAACATGTCTATCATGCAGAACACTGCAAACCGTTTTCCAGAGGACATGAAGATGAAAAAGATCAGTACACAAAGAGCCCTATACACACTCTCCTGCAGTTTATGGAGACATGCCAATATTTGCTGCAGTTTTTCACACAGATATGGCAAATGTTGTAAGGCACTGCACTGATGCTAACAGAATTATGGAATGCAACAGAGTCGATTAAATTTCATTTCTCAATTCACATCTTGACTTTTTTTTAACACTTAATTTGTACAATATGCCTTTTATTTGGTCCAGTGGTTGCATAATGATCTATTTTGCTGGGTAAGAACACAATAAATAAAGGTCTTGGAACAGCAAAAGGAACCTACGCGTTTCGAAGTAATTTCATCATCAGACCAGTGAACGACTAGTAGGTTCCATTATTAAACACTACCTTTTGCTATTCCAAAACCTTTCTTTATTATGTTTTTTAATTTGGGTTGGTTTTCCTCTATTTTCCCCAGTCTTTGCAGAGAAATCACCAACCTGTCTGATATCAGATGCTAATATCACGACAGAGCAAATCAGGACATTGGACCAGAATTGATATACTTTTCAAAGATTGACAGTCTGTAAGTTCAGAATATGGCCCTGCCAAATTTTTATTGGTCATTTTCATAGAATATATTCTGCATTCGGCATTTTATTTCTGTGGTCTTCAACTACCAATGAATCAGCAAGCTTAGAGCTTTTACATTATATTATAATTTATCTTCTAATTTTTTTTTCAAATTTTGTATCTGCATAAAGACCTATCAGTAGATGAAAAATTGTTGATGGATATTAACAATGAGTGAATGGAAATAGGTCAAAAGTATCTACTTGAATAATACTGAATCTACGAGGGGCGTTCAAATTTGAGCTGGACTTTATTTATTGTAAATTTCATTGTAAAAATGTAAAAATCCAAATTTTCATTGTTGAGATTGCAATTACCGCCTATCATGCAAATGCAGCGCCACTCATCCGGTTGCCATGACAACCGATTGTTTGTTTAAACAAAATGGCGGACAACGATGTGTCGACCAAAGTGGAATAATGAATAATCATCAAGTTTCTCCACAACGAAGGTGTGAAAGCATTGAAATTCATCAGAGACTTCAAAAACAGTTCACCGAGTCATGTTTGTCTCGATCATCCGTCTTTACTTGGTGCCAAAAGTTTGAATGAGGACGAGAATCCACCGTCAATGAATCTCATAAGGCAAGGCCAGCAACTGTTGTCAATGATGGCATCATCGCACGAACAAATGAGCTGATAAGGGACAACAGGCGGATTCATGCCCCAGAATTGGCTTCAATAGTGAACATCAGCACTGTCAGTGTGGAGATCATCAACCACGATAAGCTGAAATTCAACGAGATCTGTGCCAAATGGGTCCTTAGGCAACTCTCCGAGGATCACAAAACCACGCGGGCGGAAATCTGCCCCATGCTGCTGTAGCGATATGACAGGGAAAGTGAAGCTTCCTAAGGCGTGTTGTGATCACCGACGAGATTCATCAAAATAATCCTGAAAGCAAGCTAGCACGGAGTGGGGACACACTGACTCACCACGACCCAAGAAATTCAAGATGACACCGTCGGCAACGAAAGTGATGGCGACTGTATTCCGGGTATTTGCCTTATGGTACTCTGGACTGGGTGGCAAGGGGGTTAACCCCACACAAACTATATATTCCAGGACATTAAGGGTATCATTCATGTCGATTTTCTGGAAGAACGTCGAATCATAAATGCACCCTACTACTGTGACATTTTGAGGACCTCCCTGAAGCAGGCACTAAGGAAAAAGCGACCAGGACTCCTGATCAGTGGTGTTTGTTTTCTGCAAGACAATGCCAGACCACACACAGCTAAACTGATTATGGAATTCAAATGGGACATCTTACCATATCCTCCATACAGCCCGATCTCTCCCCTTGCGACTATCACCTTTTTGGACCATTGAAAGAGTTCTTGTGAGGGCAGCTGTTCGGCTCCAATGAGGAAGTGAGAAAGGCTGTCCTGACTTGGTTTCGACATCAGCCTGAAGATTTCTACAGAACTGGTATCCAGATGCTCCCAGAATGCTGGAAAAAATGTGCAGAGAAGCAAGGAGAGTTCTTTAAGAAATAACTGGTGTGTGTGTGTGTGTTTGAGTTTTCTGATTTTATAAAACATAAAGTCCTGGTCAAATTTGAGCGCTCTTCGTAGAAAACAATATTTAATTCTGATTTATTTATAAATATTCATCTCAGTAAAATAGGAATATTTTTGGTTAAGGCAATAAATACACTGGCTTACATTCTTCTCTTCAAATTCAATAAAAACATGATTTCCAATCGATAAGGTAATAATGTTTGAGTATTCAGAGGGCTCCCCGTAGTCTTGCACCGTTATCTAAAAAGGAGAAACCATTTACAAATTTCACAGAGATTAATCGTAGTTTCCACTCTTCCTTGAAATTAGACGATGCAAGTAGCACTTTTTAATTAAAAAACTTAAAAAACACAGAGGTTGGACAAAATAATTCATACACCTGTATTTTGGCAGAGTTCATTACAACTTTTTCTGATATCCACACGAGGAATGGTAATCCCCTATTTCTTAATAAATTAGGGGTACTCTTGCTTTTTACAGAATTTTTGTTTCGGATGTCGGATGTTGGGATTTTTTTTTTTTTTAGCATGCACACTCGTATTGTTGTTGTTCATTTTTCGTTGAAAATGATCTCATCCCTATTATCCAAAGTGGCTCAGGTTTCGAAAAGATGTGGGTCATGCAGGACGGAGCACGACCCATCGTACCAATCGTAGTCCTGGAAGAGCACTTTGTAGAGCGCATTCTGGCTTTGGGATACCCAGAGGCCTCTGGAATGGGAATCGCTTGACCGCTATATTCTCCTGATTCGCTTGACCGCTATATTCTCCTGATTCGCTTGACCGCTATATTCACCCTTGTGACTCATTTTTGTGAGGGAATATTAAAGGCAAAGTTTATGCAAATAAACCCGAAACCATCGCTAAGCTCAAAACAGCCATTCAGGTCATCGAAAGCATCGATGTCTCGACACTTCAGCGAGTTTTGCGGAATTTTGCTCTTCCGTCTGCGCCACATCATAGCCATTGATGGCAAGCATATCAAACATGTCATAAACTAAATCCGAATATCTTTAGTTACTTTTAACATTCGAATAAAATTTTTGACCTCAGTAGTTTTTGAAAATTTGATGTTTTATTTCATGTAGTTCAATAATTGTCACTCTGTATTATTTTTAATTTTTAAACATTAATTACAAATTTCTCCAATTTTACCTTTGTCCAATTCCTATATAATACATACATTTATTTATTTAATATTAAATATTTATATTACTTAAAAAATCTAAAATATGATAACTTCAAAAAGTTCCTAACATTAGCATGAGCTGTATGAAATGGTAATCAAGATATGGAAAGTTGGTAAGTTCATGAAGCATCAACATGGCCGGATCACTCCTACCAAGTGTTTGTGAAAAAGCTTACGTTGATGCGAAATGAAAAAAAAAATGCATGTTTCCTGTCATTGCCAACTCGAGAAAGCAGCAGTAGGAGGTTTTGAAGAATGTCTCCAGGGACAATTCCAAAAGTTTCATGAATGTTGACAAAAAAAATATTTTACGGCTGTGTTGGGACACGGCCGCTAGTTAAGTCGTAGAATACGTCTTGTGGCTACATGGCGAATAAGGCCCGGCGCAAATGAGGCAACAATGTCGAAGCAAATTGTGTCGAAGGAACACGTTGCTTCGACACAAGACGTCAGTAGAAACATTTTTGTTGCTTGTTTTGAGGCAACAGATAGCGCAAATGTGGAAACCATTTCGTTCAACAGAGCGGCACCGATTCGTAAGCAGCAACAATTAAATGATGATTTGAGAATGACGGCGAGGATCAAGATGGATACCGTCGAAAACATCGAAAAAATTACAGTACTTGCTTGTGTAGGTATTGTTTCTGTGTCATTACTTAATCAGCCATGTTGTTTGAGCACGCGAAATGCAAGAGGTAGAAGCTCATTGGCTGTTGTCAATCACATGATAGAGTGGTGGAGGAACCTCGTTGCCTGGATTAAACCTGGCTTGATCGAGGCGACGGCAACCAGCGGTAGCCTCTACATGTCGCTAGTATGTCGCCAGTATGTTGCTAGCAACCATTTTCATTCCACAAGCGACCATTCCATTCGACCGATTCAGTCGCCGTCGCCTGATTGTTGCCCCATTTGCGCCGGGCCTAAGAAATCATTTTGTATAACACAATTTAAAAATTTTAATTTCTGACAAAAAATGTTCAATATACTTGCAATATATCATAATTTTTTAACCAGACTCGTTATTTTTAACCGAATCTTAATTATAAGTCATTCACAACTTACAAATCAGTGGTCTGTGATAAGAGAAGTATGATATAATTGTCAACAAACTAGAATCAACATCAAATTTGTAGTACTGCCACTCAATGTAGTGGGTGATTCGATGGGCATATAAGCTAAATTGAAACGTTTCTTCACAAAGCCAAGAAACTGTAAGTTTAATACGAGTATAGCATCTACATTGAAATCTCCAAATATCATAATTTACACATCAGTATCCACCTCCATATTGTCTTTGATAGATGTAGTTGCTGGTGAATATTTCATCATCGCATTGAACAACAACATTGCCATACCAGGTATCGAACATTAGGATGATTTTAAACAATGCCTAGTATAAATCTCACCACACTTTAACCATGCAAATATTACCGATACCAGCGTCAATCAGTCATATATAGTTTGACCGGTCTATCAGTGTATGTTCTCATTCGGTAAAAGAGTTAATATTTCTGAAGATCGCAACACCGCCTGCTTTCCTGTAACTTATTACACCATGTTTGGTGAGTGCATCGGATCTTATGCAACCAGACTGATTCATTTGTGTCCTCAATTCGAATCCATCTACATGTATATGTACAGGTTCACCTGCATTCATCCAAGTCTCACTTATTGCCAAATAATCAGATGTAGTAAGTACTGTGCATACGCTACTTAATACTGAGATTGGTAACTATAACGTTTAAAATATTCCTTTGTTCACTGGAATCATCATCATTGTTGTAGCTAACAGTATCGTTGTTTGTATTTTTTATAGAAAATTTTTTACGCGTTTGGTGAATGTTAGCAGCATGTGCGATTCCAATCTCTTGTATTCGTCTCTGAACTTTTTTATCGAAGGTGCTTGACTCTCTGGAGTGAGATAGCAGTTACAGTAGTCTTTTGAGTTACTTAAATATAATCCATCTATACTGCTTATTCTATTCAATACAAACATTAACAGTTGATTTTATTCTGATATGTCATAATCATAGAAGATACGATCAAATGTAGCACCTTGGGATTTAAGTGCCGTGATCTCAGCGGTTGGCACCAATGGGAACTGTTCACGTTTACATTTGATCGTGCCACCTAAATTTATGTTTGCTGTACGTATAGTGATCGCTGTCCATTTCAAAGCATCATTTATGTTGTCTTTGAACTTGGAAATCAAAGGTGGCTTAGATTTGATTCGTGCCCATTTCTTCTTTTGGCAACTATAACCTTAAACGACAGATGCATTGTTTTTGCTGATATTGTAGATGTTGTTCACGCGTTTCTTTCTTTTCGAACTCACAACCATAACCTAATACACTCATCTCTTTCACATGTTGTACAGGAGTGAGGACCTCGTCATTGTTTCATAAAAAATTAGCTTCCTTTTTTACGGTCCCTTGTGAGTACACCGATCGCACCGTTTACAAATCCGTTGTCCACATCGATATTCACTCTCAACATGTACGGTGAGTCAATAGCCAAGCATGTAGGATATTGCGAGCCTCCTTATTCGAGAATATCCATCTTGTGTAGTTTTGTTCTTGCTGGATCTAATTCACTTCTGCGGCCATAACCATTAATTTTATTACTGGCAAAACCACTTATTGCACATGATAGCATTCTTGTTGGGAGCTTCAGCGCTGTTGTTGCGATGAAACAGCCTAACTACATCGGGCAAATTTTCCATGCACCATTGTTTACTTTTAAATCTTCTCTAAATCAACTGCTTTCTCCTGAGGAAGCAATCTTTCACCATTGCCGATCTTAGTCTAGTTGAGAATATTTCATTACTCTGGCACATCACTCGTGACAAGTGAAGTGAATTGTCGATGATATTATGCATCACTCGTCTGAACTGACAATACTTATCTCATCAATTATTACACATTTCACAGAAAGGAATTGGCAATGATATTGTTGTAGCACCTTAGGAGTAAATCCACTGACCCTTTTGTTCTGCGGTGTTATTCTAAATACAGAGTGTACAGATTCTATACAGTGCAGAGTGTTCCCGTTCAAGTTCACTGCAGCCTTACCAGTGAACGCACAGACTATATAAGCACTAAGAATTGTATTCTGCCGTTGTCCGAATCAATTTACGGTTTAATGTTTCCATGATTAATTTCTATCATAAATATTTTGCCATTGCCAGCAGTACGGGCCAAGTACACTTGTATGCATTCGCTATCGCGTGTGCATATTCTGGGTATAAATTCTAAAATCAACTCTCTCCGTTCACATTACTCTGCAGATGTTTGGACATCACATTGCTACACTTTCTTACAAGTGCGATAGCCTTGCCGGTGTCGTATTCAAATTCATCGTTGTTCTCATAACCCGCCTCGCCAACAACACTTCGCATGTACTCATCTTTCATTTTGTTCTCTTTGCAAGTTGTTTGCAATGTCGTCGTCTTTCTTGCACAGTTCTCTAAGTTTTTCCATCAATGCATCTATATCTGTTGCTTTCGTATTCTTTCCTTCTGGCTAAAATGTTCACCTCGTTCGCATCGTACAATTGGATGAATTTGTGTAAATCTAATACATCTACAACTTCATTGCGAAATGGATAGAATAATGTAACCATTTCAGGCTTGTAATTGATTGTCATCGTTGCTATAATGACGGTATCTAATCACTGTGCCCACATTTCTGCATTTATATGTATTGATGTTTGGATTAAAAATGTCATAGGCTCCATTGTTTTCATTATCAATATTTTATTGTTCAGTGGCTTCATGGCCATTTGTATCATCAACATCTTTTCTCTTGATATGTCTTATATTCATTACCGGTGTATACCATGCAATAAAATGAGCTAAACTTATGCTATCTAATTCTGCCGGTCTCTCATCATATTTTTGATTCATAGATTTAGCCTGTTGAATTTTCATCTAAATCTTCTTTGTCCATCACTGCACGTCTCTACTTAGCTTTGTGTGTCTGTTCTGGCAAAACGGTCGAAATGTTGGCGACTAGTCTACAAATGTGGCTCATCAAATGGTTGACGCAGAAGATACTACATCCCGCGTCTTAGGCACACATCTGCGTGTCTAATAGTTTTAAATTTGTTCTACAATGAATGCACAGCATGAAATCATTCACATTGGGCTGATGAAACTGATGGAGCAAACATATCACACTACTGTTTTATGTGGGTGCTTTAAGTCCTTCTCAAACTAAAATCTATTATAAGCATTACATGAATATACAAATTCATTGTTAATGAATATA
Source organism: Rhysida immarginata (assembly GCA_023313115.1). Taxonomy (NCBI): domain Eukaryota; kingdom Metazoa; phylum Arthropoda; class Chilopoda; order Scolopendromorpha; family Scolopendridae; genus Rhysida; species Rhysida immarginata. Next base: position 98,297 of record JAHWFO010040150.1, read on the forward strand.
AAACGAAATATGAATTCAGTCTCCCAAATTTTCGCATATATGTCGCTCCTTACTTAAATCATAGTTGATGAAGATGCTGTTAATGTTGACGGTTATGGCTCGTTATGGACTTCCACTGGTTGAATTCTATCACTTCATGTAGAAACGTTTATGTCATCAGATATGTTATTTGCGTCGAACTTTCAGTTATTGGCGCATTTGTATCGAGTTATAGTTCATCTTGGCGGCGCGGCACCTCAACTTTGAGGCGTTCCTGTTGAGCCCATTGACGCTCAACATCGGACATCCGGGTCTTTTTGGATTCCCCATCTCTCGATCTATATTCCTGTGACGGTTTCTGTAATTTTTCTCGTGTTTATTAGGCATAAATTTGGAAATTCTGTAATTTTTTCGAAATTTCCAAACCTCGAAGGCCGATATCTTAGACGCTATTAAATATTGAGGTTTAAGTTTTAAGCCATTTTATAAAGCGCAGAAAGATAAAACAAATGACACCTCAAACGTCGTGGTAGCTTAAAGGAAGTCGGAGCTAGACTAATTTAATATCCGCCATAGAGCAGATTTTCTGACTCAACTTCGCACTGCGATTGCGTCAGCCAATGAGGTCAGCACGAAATCAGTGATGGTCTAAAACATGCTTTGTTCTATACTCTATCGAATGCGATATCGATCATTTTTCTATCATTAATAGTTTTCACGTTATTAAAGTTTTCGTGATCAACACTTTTCGCGATATTCACGATTTAAGCGTAGCATCCTAGTCTCGAAACGTAAGACGTATTCTACGTCAAAAGTATTGCTACCAAAGGGGAAAACTTTGAACCAAATGTTAATATAAATTATTTCACTACAGATTTTTTATAAGCAAATGAATTTGGACACTTTTTGAAGCTACATTGTTCAATCACGTTATTATAACCAATAGCTTAGTAAACAAAATATGTACCTTTGGCAACACCATTAGGTGCTGTGAAAGGTGACTGCAGATATGTGTGATAATACAGATTGTAGTGCATCCCTCAATGGATTCCTTGATCCATTTGTCTGATGTGATCCCTAGATTATTGACTGCATTCAGTGGTTCCAATAGGTTGAAATATTTGCTGTCACTTTGATAATAATCATGTTCATTTCAAAGTCTTTTAAATCATGTGCCTTCTCATTAATTTCACACGGTGCAGGGACGCTAAATATCCCACTTATGTACTTTCAGTGTGATCCATCCACACAATGGAGAGGGCGGTATTCCACATATACTTTGAGGAGATGGTCATAATAATGCAATTAGAATCCGAATACAGGTGCAGAAGAAATTCCTGAAACAGTCGAATAGGCTATAGTACAAAATGTGCTAGAGTCATAAAAGTCAGGTCTATCTACAGGACAGTACACACACTCAAGTGAATAAAAATATTCCCAGCGCTCCTAAGGTAAATACTGAGAAGTCACGAAAACTAACTTTTAGATAGAGAAAAAATTCTAATTACAAAATTGTAGACTGTCACTGATTTAGCAGAAATCAACTCTGTATAAAGAAAACAAAAACATAAAATTCGTAAAACAGTGAAGAAAAATCCATGTATGGACCACATACAGTATAATACAGTACATGTAAGTCGAAGTTGGTTAAGTAGAAATTCTACTTAAGTTGAATTAAATTTGAAATCCTCTCCCCTACATGAATTAAAAATAAGCAAATACTGTGGAATAGAACAACCAAAAAGGGGAAACCTCTAATCCACAAGGAATTAGAGGTTTTCCTTTTTGGCTATATGAATTTATACTAAACATTTCGTCAGGTAAAGTCGAAGTATTTTTTGATTAATTCCAGATAAGTCGAATATATTTTAGCCAAGAAATGTTAGTAAAAGAAAAATAATGTGAGATGGCCAATCAGAGATACACTTGATAAGATTTACTCTTATATTGATGAACAACATTATCAGATTATGTTAACAACGTGAATCAGGTTATCGTGAACCCAATGGTAACAATTTAGACCGTTATTTTAGAAACGAGAGTGTATTTAAGAACATGTGGTTATTTGTGAAGTATATTCTTCAAAATCTTATCCACTGAAATCATGGCCCAGAACTCAAGTTGAATACACAAACAATAGAAGTGAAATTGAAGATTTTTAGACTCTATGATTTTAAAAAACTGATCTCGCTAAAGAATCCAACCGTCAACAGGTATAGTAATGGCCCCAAAGTTATATATCTAAATAAGAAATTTGAATATTTTTTAAATTTTATTATTAGTGAAGAATACACATTTAATATTGGGTTAGATAAAGAATTGCATTAAAAGTTGGTAACGAAGCAAGAAAAACAATTAGATTGGATTAATGTATAGTAAATTAAAGTAAATTTAAAATAATATTTATAGTTAAATTTCGATAAACAGAATGAACTTATTTACACTTTTGATTTAAAACAATGAATGGAGGATCGAATTAATTGGGGCAGGGTATGAGTAAGACAGAGCCAGACAAAGATGTATCTGAACTTTGGAACCAACTCTTGAGACAAAGAGATGGGCGTTGCGATATTGGTTGACACAAAACGCACCCAAATTTCCAGTGATCATCTATCGTGATTGGCTGCGAGTTCAGACAGAGAAATTAAGTGAACAGGTAAATAAAAGTGTTGTGAGATTAGTGCGAACAATTGCTCGTTATTTTGCTTCTTTGGACTTTCACTGTCATGGATCTTCGCGACCACTGGAGTGAGAAATTTTAAATTCCATTATTTCAATGTTTCATTGTTATTCTTACAAAGTGCACACCACCTAAATTTGCTTTATTTTACGCGTGGTCTTTTTTTTATTTTAGATGACCACTCATAGGTAAGTCATGATGTACAGAGTTGGACAAAATAATATGAATACCTTTTATTTTAGACATTTCGTCTAATATTTAAAAAATACGTGACTAATTATCCTGACACTTCTGGAGTGTAAAGAGCAGGTACACCTCATATATTTCAGCAAAGGTTTTGTCCCAAAGGCAAATAGGGGACCAGCAACAAGTTGAACAAAAAAAAATAACGTTTGGGATTACCCTGTAAAAAATAATGCTTGGAATGCAATACAATGCTTGAAATGATTATGAGGCTTCTTTTACTTGTCTGTGTTCATCTGTATGAGAATAGCATAGATATAAAGGTTTCATTAAAAAAATAGAAATTTTTTGTTAAGTTTTTGTTTATAACATGCAAGGTTTTAAACAGACCTTAATTTGAATTTTATTAAATTTAAAAGAGTTGTTAAAAAGTATATTATTAAGACACAAAATATTACAATTCTTGTTTAAAGGTTTGAAAATAGTAGAATAAACAAATTATCTGATGATGGTTTCACAGGAGATCCCGAAATAAGTTTCAATATGAAAAGAAGAAAAGGAAAAAACGGAAGCCAAACTACATGAAAAGTGTAGAGGAAAGAAACATAAGAGAATGTTGATAGTAAAAATCCTATTCACTTAATCAAGAGGATTCAATTTATTCAATTTAAGTTTATACATATTTGGGAAAAATAATTTATTTCTTAAGAAATATATTAATACAAGATTATAGTTTCACGGGTTGAAAGGCAACTGAACACCGATTCTGCGACTAGGGAACTCTGTATGGAGGTTGGGCGATCGAGGAGAGGAGCCAGTGTCTATCCTGTGGTTTTCAATTTTGTAATGGCCTATGTGATGGTCGTGTAGTGTGTGAATATATCATTATACTCGTATAATAAATTTTCTGAAGCTTTCCTTTTATCACTTGCCAAATGATCTAATTTAAATAATTTAAAAAATCAGATTTGCTAATTTTTGTCTCCTTCCCAACCTCAATAGTGTAATTAATTTCTACCTTTTCATCTTCAGTCTCATATAAATCCCCAATAATTTTCTCTGTATTAAAAATTAATTGCTCACCAGAATAATTCATCATTCAAACAGGTATTGAATTCAAGCTGGAAACCTTACCCAAAACCTTAGCACCTAATAAACCAAATTTCAATTTCTCTGTCCAAAATGGGGTCTGAACCAGTCACGAACGATAATTACTGATCTTCCGATGGAAATTTGGATGCAATCAACATCGCAACGCCCATCTCTTTTTCTCAAGAGTTGATTCCAAAGTTTAGATGCGTCTTTGTCTGGTTCTGTCTCACACTTATTCTGTCCCAATTTTTTCTAGAATCAAAAGTGCATATAAATCTGTTCTTATTCTCGCCAAACATAAGCCAATTCTATTTCATATTAACCCCCCCCCC
>JAHWFO010040150.1:102662-178898 GCA_023313115.1 Rhysida immarginata
AATTTTTTTTAGATTCATGCATTGTCACCGACTTTACGTATGTGTACAAAATTTCAGCAAGATCGGACTAGTGGAAGGGGTTAAAATATTGATCACAAGATTTCATCCACCAAATATGACCCAAATGGCGAAAGTTATATAAACGTTGTAATAATAATAATAATAATAATAATAATAATAATAATAATAATAATAATAAAAAGTAAAACAATTCATCAAAAATCAACAAAATTATGAGAATTTTCATCACTTCAAAAAAATGGAATATTAACAACACTGCGTCAAAATAATGGAATATTAATACAATTAATAAAAAAAGAACAAAGGGCAAAACTATCAAACTAACACTAATACTTGGTAAGGACACCATTGGCATCAATGACGGCGCGAATTTGTTTTGGAAGAGAATGAATCAGTTGTCGACTTCAGTGTTCGACCAAAACTTCTGTTTCAGTTCTTGAATTGTGTGTGCTTATCGTTTGCCTGTTTGCGTTTCATGATTTTCCATAGACCTTCTATGGAGTTCAGGTCTGGGGAGTTAGGGGCCAGGGCTTTGTGTGAATATTCTGTTCCTGTAGCCAGTTCTCAGTTGAGCGCGAAGTGTGAGCTAGGGGTTATCTTGTTGAAAGAAAAAGTCTGTCTCCATATAAATTTTCGGATGATGAGACAAGAAACGCATCCAGTATTTCTGTAGGCCAATGAATTAATCGTTCCTCTGACGATTACAAGCTCTCCCGTACCCATGGAGCTCATGCAGCACCACCTTGGAAACTTGACGTTTTTGTTCATGGTGCGGGGATAGTGCCTCTTTTTTAGTTCGCCATACTCTGCTTTCTTGGTCACCGAACGTAGACAGAATCGGGATTCATCGCTGAAGTTCTCAGGAGTCCAATTGGCATGAGCTTTACACCACTTGAGTCGTGCTTTGCGTTGAGTTTTGTTCAACATAGGTGTCTGTTTGGCACACAGCTGTTCATTCCAAATTCAGATAAGCGCCGAAGTGTTGTACTTAGGGGTACATCAGTCCATCCTTACGCCACAATGTTAATAACTTTTGATGATTTTAATCGATTATTAGATACAATTTTGCGCACTCATCTCTCTTCAAGTGTCGTCGTTGCACGTTTGTGTCCACGTTTGTCCCGACTTGTTTAAAAATCCAAGCCGGAATTTGCTTTTTTCAAAACTTTGGAAACAGCACTTTCAGCAATATCACTTCGTTTGCGACCTGATTTGTGCAATTGGAGTATCAGCTTACGCTGGATTAATGACAGATCATTTTTGGGTGACATTTCTCAATAGATAGTGAATTGAAATTCTTTAGCAGCCGAAGAAGAATGTGAATTATAGTATAAAGTAACAAAAAGTATTCTAGCTTGGAAAACCAAATGGGATATCCCATTTCAGAATATGTAAATGGGAATATTCCATTATTTTGACGCGGTGCAGTCAATATTCCATTATTTTGAAGTGATGAAGAATCTCATAACTTTGTTGATTTTTGATGGATTGTTTTACTTTTTATATAGATTTAAACCCTATACAGTATACGTTTAGAAATAAAATTTTGGTTTCATTTGACCAATTTATTCACACGTAACATGAGACTATTTTACAACACGGTCACTATCCAGCTGAATATTCCATTTTTTTTAAGCGCACGAGTATATTAAACGCGTTTTCTTCACGAATAATAAAATTTTAAAAATATTATTTAAACATATAACAAATTTATTTATTTATTTATTTATTTATTTATGTAATCCAATACGTCCATCCAGGGCCTGTATGGCCAAAGGCCGACGAGTTGGGTCCCTGGATGAACCTGGATTAACGACTGCTGTATGATGGTCGCAGCAGTGGCGGGGGGGGTGAAGATCTTATATCACTGATGGTCGCCCATCGAGGCCCTTATATGAAATTAATACTCTATTACATACATGTCATTAATAATCACATGAACCTTAATCCAGCCTCGCTTTGGGACTGTCATTTAAGTCAATTCCTGATCCCTTGACAGTTCGACTTAAGTAGATTACACAGTATTACATTGTAATATTCACGTATACACGAAATTGTTCCTATTTAATATTAGTCATAAGGATGATTGAATAAAATTGAACACAACAATGACTAAATGCCACTCCTATTATTCTCTTCTCCCTCATACGTGTATTTTTCTCCCCCATTTTAAGAGTTTCATACTTTTGTTTTTTTATGCAAAGAGTGGATTTCTACGAAATTGATGATACTCTACAACTTTAGAATTTTTTTCTCTATTGTGGCTTAAAAGTTAGTTTTCTGAACTTCTCAGTGCTTACTGGAATACTTTTATTTAATCAGGTATGGGCACTTTCCTGTAGATAGAAGTAATTTTTAAGACTCAAGCACCATTTATTCTAAAGTTATTCGACTGTTTCAAGAATTCTCTCTACACCCTGGGTAAATAAAAAGAGGATACTAGTATATAAATGAAAATGATAATGAAATGATTGCTAACGAAGATTGATGCTAGAGCACAGGTGCCATTTTCAATCTCGAATGTCAAGATGATTTTCCCATCCTTTACATGGAAAGATTTCTCTAAATTGAATAGATAATAATTTTTCATCAGAAAAGAAAATATTTAAGAATATCAGATCCATTCTTTATAAAGAAATTAATTTTTTTTTAAATTCTACTAGTTCTGGCTTTATATATTTGAATGATTTAAAAATCTAAATTTACACTGCCCTGCCAAAAGTATCTAGCCACCCCTATTTTATTAAAGATTCAAATCCCATGATGTTAAACATCTTTCACTTTTGAGTAAAAGTAGTGGAAGAGCAGCAGCCAAATAGCCGTGAATTGCCCATCTTTCAAACAGGAGTTATCATTAGTGGAAAGTCAAATTCGCGAAATCAGCGCTTTGGTTACTCGTCTTCAATCCATCGGACATGATGTCATGATGTTGTGCAAACATACGAACAGAAAGTTGCAATAACAAAAGCAAAATGTTCCGACCGAGAATCATGTCGAGAGATACACTATTAGCCAAAGTATTTGGATCCCCTTGTTTTATAATTGGAGACTCCCGGAGCACATATTAATAGAATGTCAGCCCACCTCTTACATCAATCACTGCCTGCACATGTCTGCGAAGACTTTCCACCAGGTTTGATAAATGGTTGCAAGCGTCATGGCAGCTGAAGCGAGTCTGGCTTCAGAACATGGACAATATGGCTGGGGACATAATCTGCATTCTAATTCGTTCCGGTGATATTCAAGAGGGTTTAGATCAGGCTCGCGAAGGCCAGTCCATTTTTGAAACACCCATGAAAGTCAAACCATAGTCACACAACCTTTGATGTATAGACTGAAGATTTGTCATGTTGGAAGAGAAACGGGCCTTGGGAATGCAGCAATCTCCAAAATGTCAAGATGCAGTAAAACTTCATAAGAAGGGCGTTCGTAAACTTTTGGCAAGGCAGCATATATCGCTAATGAATGGGAAAGTCGGTCCCTGTACTAGTCAAAACGAGTCACTTTCCGGATCGTACGACAATCTTTAGGCACACTATGATAATTCCAACATTATGGAAAGCCTGCAAAATTAACTTAATTATGGAAATTATAAATATATATAGCTGTCAAAATGCTCGAGGACAGGGGGTTATCCATTTAACAAGGTTCGCGCTTATTCGCAATTTACGCATCAAAAATTGCTAAAATTTGACTCGTTATTGTTTGATCAGCAAGTTAAAGGATTCATTGTCAAAAAATTCCGAATTTATCATTGTTCTACAAGGTGTCTACAAATGTAAGACGGCATTTTGCTAGTATATCTATCTGTTTTTATTGCGTGATTGCATTGACAGTTACAGGCATATTCCCAGACTCATTACTTTTCTCGTTCTCAGACTGGGAGCATTTTACTCGGTAAAAACATCAGGAAACTGTGTATCCGATGAAATTCACTTTTGGTGGATGAAGCACTGCAGCGAAGCCCGGGCAAAGGTAGAGACGAATGTTCCATTATATACGTACAGTGATGGCCAAAAATTTAACACCTATATTGGCTTATGTTGTCTGTTACCAAAAATTCTTAACCAGTTACAAAAATATTTACACCAATAAAAGAATTAAGTGTGAAATGATCCAACAAATAACCATGCATGTTGAATTCAAAGTTGAAACAAAGATTTTTTAATCTTTTAGGTGGCTTTCCTATGGACAAAAGTCTAGCACCATATACAGAATAAATAAATACATTATACTACATCATAGAATCAGCATTTGGTTGGGTAACCAAAGTTTTTAATAACGGCTACACATCGTCTGTGCATGGATTCCACTAAACGTTTACACCGATCTTCTGCAATGTTCTTCCATGCTTCTTTGATGGTGTCGAGTAGTGTAAGAATACTATTGAGTTTTTTTTTTCTTTAACAGCCCTTTTAAGATCAATCTATAGCATTTCTATGGGATTCAAACCTGCTGACTGAGCAGGCCATTCAATAACTTTGATATATGATTTGTGTGTAACCATTCTTTGACATGTCTGCTGGTATGTTTCGGGTCATTATCGTGCTGGAATGACCCATGTAAGGGGCATATTATCATCGGCATAAGGAAGCATAATGTCCTCAAAGATGGATTTCTAAACAAAACGATCCATGATGCGATTTATATGATGGATTGGGCCTACGCCGTGCCAAGTAAAACAACCCCACATCATCACATTTGCCCCTCCATGTTTCACGGTTGGCTGTAAACACTGTGGCTTATATGTTTCATGTTAATTACGTCTGATGTACTTTCTGACATCACATGCAAAGAGCTGTACCTTTGTCTCATCCGATCACAGCACGTTTTTCCACTGTTGTGCTGTCCAGTTGAGATGGGCACGAGCAAAAGCTGACCTAGCTGTTCCTTGTCTTGAACGATCTCTGACAGAACCAGTGTTGTTGTACCGGTGAATTGTAAGTTAACATGATTTGCTGCAGTTAACAATTTTGGCAATGGCATCAAATGTTAGTCCTTCATTGCGTAACCGTCTAATTTGTTCACGGAGATCTTGCGATATGTTTTGTCGTTTTCTCATGATTGCTGGTTAAAACACGTACGAGTGAAATTAAAATTGTTGCTTATACAATGTGTATATTAAAATACAACAAACTTACAATGCAGAACCCACGTTAAGTCGCAAACACGTTAGGGTGCTAAACTTGTGTCCAGCCAATTACTTAAATATTCTGAAACATGTTCCCCCCTTTTCATAGTGTATCTTCCAAAAAATAATTTTTTAAAATACTTTGTTTCAGACAGTCTCATTTATTTTGTAGCAGGGGTGGAATTAACTTCTGAGCCTTGATTTTTCAAATATTGGCAATATTTCTAGAGCCATTTAGTAGGTGCTAAATTTTTGGTCACCACTGTACATGTCACAATATCGCCAGGAGATACCTTAAACTGTACCCCTATCTCATTCAATGCGTACAAGATCTGACTGAAATTCTACGAAAAACGCTTCTACTTTTGTTCTGTAATCGTGAGCCACATTGAAACAGACCCAACCTTTCTGAATCGCTGGATGTTCATGGACGAGGTGACCTTTCATATGAGTGGAAAAGAAAAGACTCATAACACCATCATCTGATCTCTGGTTACGCGAGAACCCCATGCCTTCTGCGAGTATGAGCGCACCTCCCCAAAGGTATATGAGAATTGGCATAGCCGGGCCTTCTTCTTCACCTTCTGCGAATACGAGTATAGAGGGAATTGTGTATTGCCAAAACTTTAGGGACCTGGACAATATCAAGAGGAAAATCACCACAGCCATTCCGAGCATAATGTTGCAAATACTAGAAAAAACATGGGAAGCAATCCCACACTGCATATTAACTTTATATTGTTAACAATGGCGCACATGTTCAAGCTTAAGAAAACTAACGAGACTAACGAGACAATATCTGTAAAATTTTAATGCAATAAAAACCGGAATTATAAGCAAGCAAATTACCATCATACATTTTGTATAAGAATGAAGGAAGGAAAATATTGAATATGGACTTAGTTATTGAACATTTTCTAAAATATCTTTAAAAGTGGATGTGGAAATGTACGAGAAAAGTCTGTACATATATGCATAAGGAAGATACAAAATGTATAACATCATAAAGTGAACATCAATGAAATGTGTATCATTAACGAAAATGACATCAGAGAAGTGAGAAAAATAATAAAACACTTATACAAAAGTGACGATTAGACTCTTGTAAATTTTATATTTTATTTGATTGTTATAGAACTTTGGATTATATTTTGTTTCTTTAACAAAAAAGATATATACTGTATTTTTCGGACTATAAGTCGCACTTTTTTCTAAAATGTTTGCTTCTGCAAAGTCCTACAGCTAATACAGCAAATGTGATTCAAACGTTTTTGTGTCGATCGTTTTAAAAAGATCGTTTAGTTACCAACGTGGGAGATGAACCACAGCATAAAGTAAGGAAATGCCTGTACGGGTGAGGTACGGTGGGGACTTATGAACCCTGACACCACTATGGAAGCTGTGAAGACCTTACGGGAACCCTGAAAAGCGATGGCTACTGAGGCTCTGGTAAAGCCAGCTTGGAGGCTCTTAGAGGTACCCCTCCACCAAACTAGGCCGCAGCAGGCCAGACTGACTTGGTAAAGATTTAAAGACACCAAAGGGATTAAATCAATGAGAAATGGCGAGGGCGCAGCACACTCAAGTATGCTACACGGAATGTGAGAGGGTTAAATGAGAAAGAGGTGGAATTAGAAGAAGAAATGTTCAAAAACAAAATTCCCTGGTAAGAATAACGGAAACCAAGATAAAAGGCCAAAGATGTGAACTATTGCATAATGGATAACAGTGCATAACAATGCTCATGTACTCAGGAGTCTCCCATAACGAAAGAGCTAAAGCAGGAGTCGCGTGTGTGATAGATAGTGATCATAAATAACAGGTTAGGGAGCGGTCCTTCATAAACGAAAAGATGACAACAGTATTAATTGAAGAAGAAATAATAAAGGAAGATATCACACTCATTATTGTCTATGGACCAAATGAGAATGCAGAATTAAAGGATAGTTTTATGATACATTGCAGAAAATCGTGGTTGACTGTAAAATCCAAATTTAATGATAATAATAATAATAATAATAATAATAATAATAATAATAATAATGGGAGACCTGAATACCATTGACCGTTTTTGAACATAAAATTTATATTTCCGGCAAATTAATTTGCATGTTAATTTATTAATCCTCAATTTTGAAGCATTCTATATCTATATTTTAATTTTTTTTTAATTTATTAGCCTACCCCCCTGCTAATTAGCCTAACTCTTGAAAGACTTTTGACCAACTTTTCCCTTACAAGAAATTATTGTAATCATAAAAGATATTCGAAATCCTGTGAAAACTAACCTGTTTCAACAACAGCACAAATAGCATACCATGTTGTTTCATTTCTATAATACAGGTTTAATGCACTGCCGTTTTCCTGAATAAATGAAAAATATTTTAAACATTTTGAAAACATAAGATGAATCCACTTAACAGTAATATTTTTTAGATCTTACAGCTAAAGAAAAGTCGATTAATGTACGATGTATTTTATTCTTGCGATTTAATAATACTTAATAATAATGGAATAAAAGATATTTTTAGTTTTAAAGAAACATAAAAGCAATAAACTCTACTTAATGAAAAAAATTATTAAGAACAATGCGTTTTAATTATCTTCTTACCGTTATTATGTTTGCTTCTTCAATAAGATAGTCGCCCTTCAAAGTGTTCCAAAAGTCTTCTATTTCGACATCTGGTCTTTCTAATATTTCATTGAAACCAGAGAAACATTTAACTGCGTCCTCTCCCTCTGTGTTGCCCACCTTCTCTTTTCTATAATCCATATATGCCCTAGTTTGTTGGTTACACAACGTTAGCGAAGGTGTTGCAGTCTCTTTTTCGTTTTTGACGATGAAATTCGTTGCAACAGGGTAAGAGAAATAGTGCCTAAATCTGTCGTAGGTTTGAAAAGCACAGCCTGCCACACTGAATGCAATAATTAGGCCCCAAAGCACTCTAACTGCGAAGTTTCCATCGGAATTTGCAACATATTTAAATCCTTGGATATTGATGTCGCTATCTTTATGGACTTCGTCATAGTAGTGAATCATACGACGAATGCGTTTATTAAGAGCGTGATTTGGAATTTTTAGACGCTTCATATTCTGAGAATGTTGTGTTGATACGAACTTGAAAAGAAGGTTTGAAATGATGGTCTGTTCCAATTTAGAGGAATAGTCATCATGTCAGAGTATAATCTGATAAGGGGAAAATGAAGTTCGCGATCATTTATCATTTTGTGTAAGAAAAGGCGACCAGTCATAGATTATTCTGGAAAAACAAAGTTTTTAATGAATGTGCACTAATGTGACTTTATCGAATCATTTTAGCGTGAATCTTGAGGAATATAAATGAATAATGATCGTGCATATTTATGATGGTCTGAAGTTTCTGCCAAGATATTTTCAAAACAAACAATTATGGCAAGAATTTTTTAAAAAAATTTTAAAGCTTACAGTCGGGATTATCAACAACATAAAATGAAAGTGAAGTATATATTCATCGACCAATTTATTAAGAAACCCCGCCCGCCGATGTGCAATGGCTCATGCCCTCGATGCATGTTCAGATGATCTCAAATGGAACATAGAGGGGATAAGTGCATCATAGTGCATCTTTGCATTCGGATTATCTCAAATGGAATATAGAAAGGATAATGGCATCATAATGCATCTTTACTCAATTCCAACAGCGAACCTTATAGACGTTTCACAGATCACTGTTTCTTCTTTTCTTGGCATTGCCAGGTTCCTTGATCAAAGCTGATCAGTGGCTAACTGGTAATGATTATTTAAACATCATAACTGATTTGTTATCCCAAGATGAAAGAACAGGATAATATCCTAATCATATGGCCTGAAAGAATAGACAGAACACACGGCAGACTTTGCAGTGATCGATTGGGTAGCACAGTCACCCGACCTCAACTAAATCAAACACTTTTGGGATGATTTGGAATAGACGGTCCGACTACTACAGTTTGAGTTTTCAGCGTAGTAACCATGAGGCGATGTTTATCCCTCCACGCAACCTCTGCGCAAACCGCGGTTGAATGCCATTTTGGCCAAGGGGTATGATTTGACTGATCAAAACAGTCCCTTCGTTTATTCAATTTTCTATTGGTTAAATGCTCTTTTCTTTAAGGTCAGCCCAGGATCAATGTTGGTTAGATTAGATTAGGTTCGGTTAAGACCCAACATAAGCAAGATCAATAATTAAGAATCAATTTTCCTGACTTTGCAATAAAAGGCAAAACCGATCACAATTCTGTGTTTCCGTTCCTGTTATGTACTCCAAGACCTCTATCAATTTCAACAAATAATAGATATTTAATAAAAAAATAAAATAAAATAAATAAATTAAAAATAAAATGCTGACGTTTTGGATAGAGGCTATCCTTTGTCAAAGCAGAGAGGATAATTCTCTAAGTAAGGAGAATTATATTAAACAATCAAGATTGGGCTAAAAATACATAATTCTATAGACTTTCTCCAAGAATTCATATTTAATGTAAATTTAATATTTGAAAAACCCAATATCAAAAATAAACTTAAAAAACCATAAAAGGCAATCAAAAGCTTAACAATTTAAAATCATATGGAAAATTTAAAAGATCAGCTCCCCTCCCTAAAAACAAGGAATGTAACGAGCTAACAGTAAAAATATTCTTTGCCAAAACCTTACAAAATTCTTTAATTTTTTTTTAAATATTCCTACATGTTAACTTCTTTAATACAATAATTTTAAGTTCTAATGCAAATTACTTTTCCACCTTGTGAGTTCCATGATGAATAATTTCTTGAAGTAATTTATAATGAATAACACTAAATCAAGAAGAATATCAATAATTTTGAAGAACAAACATTCTTTGCAGTGATAGAAATAAAGATTCTCTGATGATTTCATTGGTAAATTTTCATTGATGATAATATTTCAAGTTCCAACAAATTTTTTTTGAATTTTGAGAATTGAATGAATTTTGAATTTCCAATCAATTTGAGTTATTTACCTTCTTGAGTTTGTTCTGTTTAACTACAACTGGAATTATCCCAGGCAATGCCGAGTGCCTCTGCTAGTAGTCTATAATTTAGCGCATTACCTTTATTGTATACAATTTATGTTTGGGGGGGGGGGGGGTAAAGATTTTCCACATTAGCCACAAAGGGGAAAGGGGGGTAAAATACTACTTTTAGGACAAGTAGTTTATAGATGATCCTTAAAGTAATTTTGAGGTGTTTCTGTAGTTTAAAGTGTATATACAAGTGAATTATTTTATGGACGTTTTCGAGATTTGCAGAAAAACCTGAATGACAAAACCAAAGGATGTTTGGAGCAATACAACAGCTGCAAAAATGCAGGGTGAATACAAAAGTCTGAACCCCCCTTTTATTTTTTGAACCGAAGCTGATATGTCAATTTTGATGAATCCAATGAATAGGAAGTTGTGGGTGGCCTATCCCATGGTGTACTTTTCATCATCCCAAATATGCAAATTAGGACACATTCAAAATTTATCTCAAAAACCGTAAGGGATAGAGAAAAAAACCCAATTGCAAACTTGTTCAACATAAAAAAACAAACAAAACAAAAAAAAATCATCCAAATCGGACCAACCAATCACCCACAATCACGTGGTGAACTGTTTGTAGCTTACAAACAGTCACACTGCACAAGGAAAACTGAATGTTGATATTTCCACCATGTAAAGCATGCAAATCAAAAAATTAACATAAATTACCAAACTCACATTCACTTTCATGCGGAAAAGCAAATAAAAGGCATGTTTCAACACACAAAAGACAGAACAATTCCAGGATGGTCAACATGTTCACACTCTTCCGGAAATGGTCAACATGATCTTCTGCTTCAGAGAGGCAAGAAGAAACCTACATGCTGCAGTTAGGTTGTATCGAGACAGATACCCTAACGAACGTCATCCATCTCGTCAAACAATGCGTCACATTATTCAAAGATTCGAGGCTACAGGGAATGTTAATGCAGAACGAGGACGACCAAGGGCACAAGGCGACGAAGATACAACAACACTAGTTCTGGCTGCAGTTGCTGCAAATCCCCACACAAGCAGCAGAGCAATTGCTGCAGGTGTTGGGTGCCATCAGAGAAATGTTCTCAACATTCTATACGCACATCATTTTCACCCATACCGTATTCATTATCACCAGGAGTTACTGCCATTGGATTATGTTGCTAGGACCGCCTTCTGCAACTGGTTACTTACCTGCCTGGATGACAGGTTACTTACCTTCATCCAGGTTACTTACCTTCATCCAGGTTACTTACCTTCATTCATGAGGTGTTGTGGACATATGAAGCCCAGTTCACCAGGGATGGAGTTATCAACAGGCACAACCATCATCATTGGGCAAACGAAAACCCACGTTGTCTGCGAGAAGCAACTCATCAAGTGAACTGGAGAATCAATGTGTGGTGTGGATTGTATAATGACACTGTGGTTGGACCGTATTTTTACGATGGAACACTGACTGCAGAACGCTACCGGGCTGAAATTCTCAACGTGGTAGTCACAGACTTCATTGACAATTTGCCATTGGCCTCGTATCAGCGCACGTGGTTTCAGCATGATGGAGTTCCTCCACATTACGGGTTGGTCGTTCACGAGCGTCTAAGTGAGATGTTTGGACAACAATGGATTGGCCGAGGAGGACCAGTTCGTTGGCCACCCCGCTCCCCTGATTTTTTACACCACTTGACTTTTTCTTGTGGGGATACCTGAAGGACAAGGTTTATGCTACGCAGCCCGCCTCACTGAAGGATCTGGTTCAACGAATCCAGGAAGCGTGCCGAGGAGTGACACAAGCCATGCTTGCCGATGTTTTGGCGTCAGTTAGGTTCCGTGCCCAATTGTGTTACGGTGCCCACGGTCGTCACATCGAGCATTTTGTTGATTAACTTTCTTTTTAAACTGTTTGAAGTAACTTGTTTGTGCAGTGAGACTGTTTGTAAGCTACAAACAGTTCACCACGTGATTGTGGGCGATTGGTTGGTCCGATTTGGATGATTTTTTTTTTGTTGTTGTTTGTTTTTTTATGCTAAACAAGTTTGCAATTGGGTTTTTTTCTCTATCCCTTACGGTTTTTGAGATAAATTTTGAATGTGTCCTAATTTGCATATTTGGGATGATGAAAAGTGCACCATGGGATAGGCCATCCACAACTTCCTATTCATTGGATTCATCAAAATTGACATATCTGCTTCGGTTCAGAAAATAAAAGGGGGTTCAGACTTTTGTATTCACCCTGTATATCTGTCCTGTTTATCTAAATGTATGAAACGTCCCAGATGCTATGTTAGTTCGGCCAATTTCAATCAGGCAATTTTGACCTTTCTGATGCCCCTTGTGCAGTTCTGTCTTAGATGACTTAATCAATTTTCTTGGACCTGAACACAGCGAATCATATCGACTGTCTCTTCCGACGACAATAAACGGCAAAAAGTAGTTTCAAGCTGCTTCGTTATGTATTGTGCATAATGGCCCCTGCATACGCGAATTGCAACACAAAATGCTTTCTCGTGTTACCAATTTGCTCGTATGACTCTACAAGCAACATCAACCTAACTTCCATCCACAGATGATAGTTGCGACATTTCATCAATTTTTTCACAGACTGGCTTGTTCGTGTTTATAACCATTCTCATTGTCGGTCTTTATACAGTACGGACTGTATAAAGTCGTGGTACATCAAGCCCCCCACCCCATCAAAATTTCGCGTCTCACGATTAAGCGACCACATTAGATCGACCCTCCTGAGTCCTCTCCCCTACCCCCACAGGATCAAATGTTTGATCCCTGGAAAGTAAATCACTGTAGAATAAATAACAAGCAGACATGTATTTCTAAGAATACATGTACTGACGAAAAACTTGTGGAACCACTCATCGAAGACTTCCGCCGTCATGTATTTGAATTACCCTGAAGTGTCAAGTCATGGAAGCCTCATATGCAAATTTTCAGATGTCACATTAATCACATAAAAGGTGTATAAATAGGCAGAGCGGCATCAACGCAGTCAATTTAATTATTAGCATTCGTCTAAAACATCTTGTAACGTGATTATGGCTAAACAACGAAAATTGTCAGAGTTTAAACGCGGAATGACATTTGGAACAAGATGCACGGGACATATTTCTGAAGTGGTGCGCACATTCAATATTTCTCAATCCACAGTGTCAAGAATCCACAGAATGCCTCATTTCAGGCATTACCACCACCTACCATGGACAGCTGCTAAATGCTCGTGACCAAAATGGTCAAAATCTGAGCAAAATGGTCCTTCATAACTGACAAACACCACTGCATCAATTAACAGCTACAGTCAATGAGGGGCGTACTAGAAACGTGTCTGAGGTCAGTGGAGCGAAATTTGGCATTGATGGGATATGGCAACAGAAGACCGACAAGAGTACCTTTGGCTGGGTATGTGAACATGTTCAAACGCATAGCTTGGTCTGATGAATACCGATTCAATATGATGGTAGGAAACAAGAGTGGTGCAGACCACATAAGGCCATGTACCAAAGTTGTCAGGAAGACATCGTATAAGCTGGTGGTAGCTCCATCATTGTGTGGGGCATATATACATGGTACGGTTTGATCCTCTGCTCAAATTGGACTTATCATTGGGTAGGAATCATTATGTCAAGCTGCTTGGTCACCATTTACAGCTTTTCATGTACTCAACAACGATGAGATGTTCCAGGAGAACAATGCACAATGACACCAGGCCAACATTAATCGCGAATGGTTTGAGGAGCATTCTGAACAATTCCAATAAATGGACTGGCTAACTAGATCGTCAGACATGATGAACCCCATCAAACGTTATTATTGGGACATCGAATCATCCATTTGTGCACAAAAGCCTGCACCTGCTACATACACACAATCGAGAATGTATGGCTGAACATCTCTTCAGAGAATTTCTGCCGACTAGTATAGTCCATGCCATCTTGAGTTGCTGGAATTTACTGGCCAAAAGGAGGTTCTATATGATATTGAGTAGATATTCTATGACTTATGGCATTTCAGTGTATGCTTATTACAAATGAATTACATCGGAATAAATTCTATCAGATAGTTTATGCTTATTATCAGAAAAAATGGAAGGATAAATCACACGACCTGTATTCGAACCAGGAAGCGTGACTATCACGCTCGTTGCCTCTACCAATTGAGTGTTCATGGACAAGGTACAATAAGACTGTCTCCAGGTTTCCTAAAGACTACAATTTTGAGTGTTTTGATTTCTGATTTTGCATTGATAGCAGTTTTAGGTGAACGACATATTTCTAAGTTGGTGTGAAACTGCGGTAAATGTTCGGATGGTTCCTTTGTTAGTAAATTTTTCAAAAACATTGTAAGGAGGCTAAAAGGATGGTTCTCGTTAGTAAATATACAATGTGTGTGAAATTATATCGCGTTTGGACAATTTTGAAATAAATATAATTTCAAATGATACAAATTATTTTGAAACGTGTAAATGGGAAAAAGTATGGTCATACATTATAATACATGTGATCGAGAATGTGTTAAAATATTTCTTACTTGCTTGTCTGCAATAAATATTGTCCATTTTTATTTTCAATTTTTTATTTGTTACAAAGAAAGAAAAAAAAAAATTCATCCCATCACATACTGCAGACTACACTGACAAGAAGTATCACCCAGATTCACAATCACAGAATACCAACTGCATCACGTGTTAAAGGGCAAATGACACTAAACCGGAAGTTTTGAATACTTTGCTGATACTAAATTTTATTTTTTTTTTTACTTTCATTTTTAATAAAGAAATCAAAATTTAAATGCCAGTAATATAAATTCATTTCGAATTTTGTCAAAAACTCCCGCAAGAGCGTTGCTTATGTCAGCTTAGCCAAACTGAAGCCCATGAGATTTACACGCCATGGTGCAATTTACAGGGCCTATAAAGATGACATCATACGCGCCTAAAAAAATGCCCCATTTCGCTTAATTGTTGCCTCTTTATTAAAAATTTTGTAATTCATCCATAAAAACTCTTTTTCTATTTTTTTATGCTACATCTTTACTGATTACACTAGTCAACACACATTTTGTGACTAAGACCACAAAGTGTTCTTAGTAGTAATTTGTAGGTAGAATCCAAATCTGCTTTTAGATTTTTTCTATCACGTCAAGTTTCCAAGTTATGCACATCGAGACTTCTATGTTAAAGTAATGGGAGTGAAGAGAAGCGGCTACATTATTAAAGTATCCATATTTTGGGGCCATAAGGAAATTTACCAGGCCCCAAACATTGAATGATTTAAAAATGTTTCATTGTAAAACAAGAAAGCTGTGCATGCTAGAGAAATTTAAAAATTATATTCGTAATCAGCAGAAAAAATACTACCAAAAAATCACCCACTTTCATTTTGTCACAAGAAAAATCTTAAATTAATAGTGTTATTTAATATCTCGATAGCGATATTTTGGGTGTCAATCCCCCTTTAAATCACTGATGAAAAATCAGTTAATTAATTTCATATGAAATACTTCATTGAAATACAGGGCATCCGAAAAATCCAGCACCACAGGTGAACTTCAAATATCTGTTTCGTATGACCATGGCTGGATGAAACCTTTCCTGAACACTGGATTGGTCCCAGAGGACCTGTTGAATGGGCTCCACGGTTACCAGATTAGAATCCAATGGACTTTTCATTCTCGGAGGGGAGTATCTTAAATCACGGGTGAATAGTGTGAAGATTCATGATGTGGCCCATCTAAGCATCAGGATTGAGGATGAATGCCATGCCATGGACAATCATGTTATAGTGCCTGGCACGAAAGAAAAAGGAAACTGGCGCATGTGTAAATGAAAAAAAATCGTTCTACCAACCAGAAACTAACTGGAAAAGGGGTATTATTAATTCCTGGCATCAGTAGTAAGTAATGCTCCGATTCCTGTCCGTTTCTGATTGGTAGAACGAGTTTTTTTCATTTACACATGCACCAGTTTCCTTTTTCTTTCGTGCCACGCATTATAAACAACCTGAAATTCCACCTACAAATCTGTCTGAAATTCAACGGAGGATAAGTCGAACAAATACTGTGATTTCGCCTATGTGCAGAACTTTTTGGACATCCTGCAGAATCCTCGTGTACGAAAACCGGACTAGCACATACAATTTACATTAAAAAAAAAAAAAAAAAAAAAAGGAGATGTGGGAAATTAATTACTAATATTTTTTTTCAAAAAAAAGTTTTTTTTAATACATTAATTAGGAAACAATTTCATATTTAATAAAACATTACAAAAAAATGTAGACATTTCAATCTGAAATAAAGCTATGTATAAATCTTCTCTCGTGAAAAAGGAATGATAAGGTTTTAACCCATGTAAGTGAGAAAAGAAAGATGAATTGTTCAAAAATCATTTTGGTTGCAGTGGGGTAATGTGAAAATTCTAAAGATGAAAACATTTTTGTTAGCAAAGGTCTATTATTATATTTCAACATTACCACGATCATTAAATCATAAAGAACTTCCTTTTTTTGACGTCATAATAAAAAGTAAAACTTTTTCCTGGCACATTGTGCATGCCAAAGTTGATGATTTAAAACAAAAACACCCATCTAGAATACATTAAGATGATAATTGGGAAAATAATGTTCCTCCCTGTGAATGTTATGTCTTCTCTTCAAAATCCATCTGCAAAACTTTGGAGAGATGAAAACGCCAACAATCTCTTCTGTCACCGAAGAGAAATTTTCAAGATGACTTCCCCTAAATTTATTGAAATAGATTTGAACCACTTCACCTTGCAATTTACAAGGTGGACTTGTTGCTGTGTTCCATATTTTCACCAAGAACTATTAATTCAACTATGTGTTCGTTACCACGGAGTACTTTAACAGAAGTACATGCACATAAATTTACAATAACTTATGTTCACATGAGAATTAAAAATAAATGAAAACATAGAATTTTCTCATGATCACCATTTGCCTCGCTTTGACCAATCTTTTGGAGTCCAGTGTAGACACTTTGAATCAATACGTTGCATTCGTTTCTCCATGCTTCGCTCATGTGATTCCACCATGTCTTTTGCCATTGTCATTATGTATTGGCCTTTGTAATAGTTAATAAGATTCAAATGCTGAAGAGTTGAAATGACATCTTCCTTTTTGATGCTTGTCAATTCTGAAATTTCACTTTTTAATATGGAGAAATAATTAATCCATGTTAACATAATAAGTTAAACAATATATTCAGATTTATTATATTGTGGTTATAAGATAAAATCTTACTTTATGGTAATCTGTGGTTTCTCTCCATTTTCAGTTGGTTTCAAATTCACAAGAATATCCAAAATAGTCTGAGACCAATAGCTACGATAAGATAATAATCCTAGATCGGACAGAGGTTTCTCTGGAGACCCAGTCTTACCTTCAAATTTTGATAATTCATAACCTAGAAATGAATAAATCCTTTATATAAAATCAGCGACGGAGGACGTTGTCACAACAAAGAAAAAAATCTAACAATGGGTTATTTCCCGATTATACAAACGGGTGGGTTCGCTTCTAGTGAAACAAAGGTACCGTAAATGCTGTATTTAGCGCCAGACCTTAAATACCGGCCCGCCTGCATTAAGCGCCTGGGGGTCCGCTGATTTTTTGCAAATAAGCGCCGGACCTTCAATAACCGCCCGAGCGCTTATTTTAGTTCATTTCATGGATTTTTCTTCTCTTGCTGCTTTCTCACGGGAATGTTTGCTCTCCCAAATGCCACTGCTAAACCGGAAATTAGATACCAGAATGATCGTCTTCTAATTTCTTGCTTTTAATTTTGGATTCAGTCAAGCAACACAGCTGATGAAAAACAAAAACTTCACAATTATAGCATCAATTTTAATCTCGCAACAGTAAAGTAGGCAGAAAACCATTCTACAGAGGCTACAGCCAAACAGTTTAGCATTGATCCTAAAGGGAATGGAAAAGATGAAGGAGAAGGGCGAGAATTTTGCATAATAGTATCCATCACAATTGTGCAGAATTTTATAAGCGCTGGACCTGTAATACCGGCCCGCCTGCATTAAGCGCCTGGGGGTCCGCTGAATTTTCGCAAATAAGCGCCCGGGCGCTTAATACAGTATTTACGGTAGTGTTAAACAAAATTGTTGAAAAAGAGGAGGGGGGGAGGGAACATGAAAGCTAAATTGTTACTTGATATTAAAAGTTATTTACTTTATTTAAATTAACATTATTAAATTATAAAAGCTTCTATAGTTTTCTTCATCAATTTAAGAAGTTGAAGAGTTAATAATAACTTACTAAATTCTATTAATAATTTTCCATATCCTTTCCTCTGATATGGTGGAAGAGTTAAAATACAAGCTACATTGTAGTCTTCTGTGGATTCTTTCTCCTGTAATTCAAAATGGTAGCCAGCTTTAAAAGTGACTTTTTCCCCCTCTAATTTTCCAAAAATAGGAAGGCAAAATAATATACCTTAGAAAAATAACCAACTATGTGAAATCCCCTATTATCATATTCGGTCATCACATAAAATAAAAATGGATCTGTGTCATAATAAAGAGTTTTGTGGTCCAAGAATAGTTTAGCAAGAAGACAAAGGTTTTGTGCGTATATCTGCAAAAAAAAAATAAAAATAAAAAAATAAAAATAACACACCAAAAATACATTTTTCAATCTTGTATCAAGTTGAAAAGTTAATATTACACAAAAAACATTAGTCTCCGATATCACTGAGTAAGGCATTTCATTTAAGAATGAATGGAAAATGACCATAAAACTTGGATAAGGTGATATGCTGTGATATACCGTATTTTGGTGAATATACCCTGCACCCCTGTATACACAGCAAATCTCCAATAGTTTGTAAAAAATATTTTAGAAAACCCACACTCCTGTATACCCTGTGGGGTATCCAATAAACAAGACTCAAAAAACTTCGGGATGTCAAGATCCGGATAATTCAAGATCCGGATATCCGAATCTTTTTTTCGGACCTAGATCCGAGAAACGGATCTTGGATCTGAGATCCGAGGTCCGCATCTTAGATCCGAAATTCGGATCCTGTATCATAAAATTGTGTATATGCAAATTTTTTTTTATATATGGACTCAACTATTGCGATTGTGATAGCCTGAGTCGTCCTAATTAGTCTTAATATGCATTCAGTTAAAGGATCCGAGATCCGAAATCCGGTTCCAACGGACATCACTAATAAAAACATTGTTTATGAACATAGAGACAAGTTTAAAGGCTTGAATTATAGAAGCCAAATGTAATTAAAGAATCATGCTCGCAAATGTTCAAATTGATGACCGTCATTGTCCAGACGAAGCTGATAATGTGCACCAATGGATTCGCAAACGTCACGAAACAGTTCATTTGGAATATCGTGACATTGTCTTTCACTTTCCAATTTCAATGCATCAATTGTTCTTGATTTTGTGCGATAAACTCTGTCCTTGAGGTATCCCCATAAAAAGAAGTTCATTGGCGTGAGATCTGGGGAACGTGCAGGGTATTCAATGTTTCGTGACGTTTGTGAATCCATTGGTGCGCGTTATCAGCTTTGTCTGGATAATGACGGTCATCAATTTGAACGTTTGCGAACATGATTCTTTAATTACATTTGTCTTCTGTAATTCAAGCCTTTAAACTTGTCTCTATGTTCATAAATAATGTTTTTATAGTCATTCAAAGTGTTAGTATATTTTTTGAGACAGCCTGTATTACTTAAAGCATCAGATTAATAAATATAATAAATCATTTCAAACACTAAACTCAATTAAAATTCATAATAATTGTATTGGCAGTATAAAAACCTACAACATAATTTACAACATGAAATCACATTAAACTACAAATGATGCCTATAAGGCTTCTTTTCTGGCTTCTATTGACAACCAATCACAGCCCTTCTGGACCTCATAATACACATAATAAGATGGTGGTTTGACACAAATGCATCAGTTGCATATTTTGTCTGCTGGATCCTGCTAATTTCTGTGTTAAGTTCCCAGTTTCTTGTTTTGTGTTTTCTTTTCCTACAAAATAAACTCTTCTTTCATTTCTTATTCTTTAGCTCATTCTATACCATTTTATCAAACTGCTAATAAAATTTTTATGAAATATAATAGGGTTCATTACTTCATTTATTTAAATTGTTACCATCGTATTTCACGGAAATATTAGAGAATGTGTGGTTCAGCATGTCATTCATAAAAAAAAAAAAAAAAAAAAAAAAAAGTGTATAACCTGCAGGATATATTTGCAAAAATACGGTAATAGAAAATGAAGGCCATAATAGATATAAACTTGAAATTATTTTTTTCTAATACACTATAACCAACTCAGTCGAATTGGTTTCTTGCTTTCTCATGCATTAAATCGCTTTTTACAGGAATCTTCTCTAGTAAGTTGTTTTAATTAAAATTTGTTTTTCATAACATTTCTTGATGAAAATGTTTTTCACTTATCCACGCTTATTTAAAAAATTACTTCAAGTTAATGGACGAAATTTGTATAAATTCACATAGGGGAGGGGATTAAATACGACTGCCATAAAAATCATCATGGCACTGCCTCTGATTACTATGACTGTTAGTTTCATGTACTGTATTTTTCAAATTATATACTTTTTTTAAATTAAAGAGAGATGTTTGGGTCACTTGCAGGGATGACAGGACTAACTACGGGGAGGAATATTTTTGCAAATATTATCCATGTGGTCGATGGCATTAAACATAGGGAAAGGGACCCAGAAACGCAATTTTTGTTGGGTCAAAGCATGTCAACTAGCAGAGGGGAAAAACTCTGAATATCCAGTCGGAATTCGCAGATTTGGCTTTGTACATTTCTATATCTCCAATATGACTGTTTTCAATAGATCTTTGATTATGGCCATGACATTGTCTTTCTCTTGGTAAGATGATTGGTGAAGTTTGATCAATTTTTTAAATTGATTTTGCTTAGACATTAATATGTTTGTTGTCATGATATTATTCCATTATATAAATTATATTAACAAGGTAAGACCCTGTTTTCAATTTTTGTTTTATTCCAGGGTTCTTATGTCTTGTCTTTCATTTCTTCTACATCTACTATTTTGAAAAGAAATTCACCTTTAAATATTATGTCACTACATATGAACACAGAACCAAAATACAGTATAACTAAAGTACAAACCTTATTTTTCCTCCCATCAATTTCAAAAAATGAAATAGTTCCCTTCCTATAGATTTCATTGCCTGGTGGATGACGAATATTACATTTTATCTATAAATAATTTGAAACCAGAAAAAAATCAATATACATGTACTTTCAGAACTATTAAATGTGTTTGATTATAAAGAAAATAAATTGCAATAAATTGTTGTGTTTTCACCAAACTTAAAAAATTTGTTATTGGTAGCTTTAGCTAAAAGCTACTTATAAGAATGCACGCTTGGTCTGTACATTTATCCGGCCGGCCAGCTGCCTTTTGCACAATAACTTGAAAGCTTATTAGCGAATGCCTTAAAGAACAACTCTATCTCTTTGTCTTCATTGATAAAATTGATATCAAATTTATTTCACTTCAATCACGTGTGTCCATTTTATTAGAAGCTTCAGCAAAAAAGCTGCTTTTAAGAATGAACACTTGGGCTATACGTTTATCCAGCTGGTTGTTCAGCCATCCGTCTGCCGTTTGCACAGTAACTTGAAAACAAATTAACTTTTTTAAATTCTGTTTTCAGAAATATGACCATCAAGGTCGTAACTCGGCTGTATAAATTTTTCAGGATTTTTCGTGGATCCCTTTAAGTCGAATTACAACAGTGACTGTAAAGAATACCAAGATAATGGCATCTAATATAACAATTGACTCGTCAAGAATCAATACACTGTTATTTTCTGTTTATCTTTTAAGCATTGTTGAGGTGAGCATGCACATGTGATGATCGCTTTTAAATTTTGACTTTTAAAATGTACCTTGCTATTATATTAATATTATGAAATGACAACTATCAACAGTGCAGATATATTTCATGGAAGCCGGTTATTCCTTAACAAGGCAAAGAAACTCTGTCATTCAAATTTTTTCAGAGTAAAAATACATTAAATGTGCATAATTGAATAACTTACCATATGCCTTTCCAGGCACTTTCTACTTTTGGCAAATTTCAAACAGAATTCACATAAATAAATACAGTCAAAATGAATCAACTCCTAGAAAAAGAAATATTAATTAAATCAATTTTATGTAACCTTTTATACAACATCAGGAAGCATGTTAGTATTTAGTTCATCAATAAATTTTATAGCTTTACCACCTGTGGATAAGGAGCAAAATACCAAGGCCTAATGCGATGCCTTCCTAACTCTATCATCTCAATGTTTTTCATTCGAGTTACAATATCATCATGATGTGCAACTAAGCTTCCTGTCATTCGTGGTCCAGGAGACGAATCTTGAGATTCCTATACTCCAAAAAAAATTGTTTTAGTAGAATCTTTAAAAATTTACATTTTTCTTTTTCGAAGAATTAATTATTGAATTTATATTTTTTGCTACCTAGTTAAGATGTGCCAAATTTTTACTAATTAATTATTTTAAAAATTACAAAAAGATTGAAAATTAACAGCAAATAGTACAAGAGGCATTATTTGGATAAGATTAAGAAGAGAAATTAATTAGAATTAAAGTTTGAATTTTGCAAAATAATTATTTTCAGCCTAGCTCCTGAAATAGGAAATCAGGCTTATGCATTCACCAGGTCAGTCCGTTTCTGGGTTTGTCCCCCACTACTAACTTTTGAGCCACTTGTCGTACGAATCTGAAATTTTGTATGGAGGAGGATATTTTTAAAATACAAATAAATTTTTTATCAAGATCAAATTTTGTGTTAAAAAAATAGTAATCAAATATGGCACTTGCGCATAAACCTAGATTGATATTACTGTTCCCAGGAAACTAGGCAATAAGAATCATTAAAATAATAATACCATACTGCCCCAAGAATAAGATTACTTTGAATGTACAGGACTCGATAAAATATTTTTGCAGCAGTAAAAAACTGACTATAAAATTCTAGCAGGCCAATAACAAAATTCACTATCTGGCATTAACACAGTATAAAGTAGTGTTATTTCAGAAAGAAACAAATTTCCAAATTACCTTTAGCTGTTTCTCTTCAGTGAGGCTTATGTACATGGCGAAAGCATTGCACAATTAGTCCATTACTATCAATACATTGCTGATATTTGTTCAACAATGATTGCACTTTATGAGTGTTGATAGTGTCCATACCCAAGCAATTCCTTTGGTATGTTTTGATTTGTATCTGCACAGAAAATGCACCTTCTCAAGATGCAGTAGACACAGCCATTGGACAGCCATTGGAAACTGCTTCACATATTTGTAAAAATTATAGGAAGTTCAATGTGGTCAATAATAAAGCACATCATTAAAAGGCTTTGGAATTATCCTGTAAACTGTTAATTTAAGCAGTCCACATAGAGAAATTATTCATCAAAATTCCCTGGAACCTCAGCTTTTCTTTGTAGAAAAGGAATTCACGCAGCTTAAGTAATTTTGCCAATGACTATGTCAAGTGACTATATGTGCAATAGCCAATGGAAATAACGACAAAACAAATAACTTAAAGAAAGAGGCAATAAAAACTTTGAAGCCATATACAGGGTATCTCCAAACTCTTTGCCCTAACTTAATAGGCAGGTAGAGGGGATGTATATGAACACTTTTTTTTTGCCAATAAACCCATGATCGGAATGACTCAGAGTCCAACAATGACACATTGAAAGATCACCTAGCAGACAACAAATGAAGAGCCATAGTATCTAATAAATTTATTTATCATGTAGCTTACAGCAAAGATTATCACACTATGCATTCAAAATAGCGACCACCTGTCTCAATACAGGCCTCACATAGCTTAACATCAAACCGTTCAAACGTCAAAAATTCCCCAGGCATCTTCTGAACTTCTGCTGCAGCAGCTGCCATATGCCCTACAAAATTGTCCACTGTTTCCATGGGTGTTTCATACACCACATTTTTCACATGGCCCCAAAGGAAGAAGTAAATGCATGCGGGGTCAGGTGGTTGTGATGACCAGTTAATGGGACCTCCACGACCAATCCATCCTGTCATTTTGTAAAAACATATCCCGGCAAATCACCAAAGATATGTCCTCCTAAAGCTCTAGTAAAACATTCTCAAGGAAAATGCTATAGGTGTGTCCAGTTAGACGAGCAGGCATTGTTGAAATTAACAATGTGTTATTACCAAAAAGTGTTCATATACATCCCCTCTACCTCCCTGTTACAGACTGGGCAAATAGTTCTGAGATGCCCTGTATATCTATTTGTCATAAAGAACGCAAGGTAACAAACCACAAATAAAATCGAACAAAAAAGTACCTACATTTTAGTAGCCATCTTAGAATATTTCTGGCATTTCTCTACCAGGCTTCCAGTTTTGCCAAGCTCCGGTTATTAAATTCTTAATAATGACTTTTTAATTTTTATTTATTTTTTCCTGCGTATTATATACTGAAAATTACAGTACATGTAATTCAATCCTAAAGTCTATTTTTTTTTTTACAAAAATTATACTTTTCTCTTCTTAAAATTCTAACAAATTTCTACTGCTTCATTATATTTTTTTTAGATTTGCAATTGTAATATGACCACATTTTTTGACATCTCATTTTTGGTATTTGAAAAAAAAAATGTAAAGAAACAAAAAAAAACAAAATAATAATAATAATAATAATAATAAAATTAAAAACATCTTATACTCAGGGCAATATGGTAAATTTAAATACAGCTCAATAATAAAAAAATAACAAACCACCCAAAATCTGGTTGAAACATGATCCATTTTAAAGAAATACTAGTGATACCTAAGTATTCAGTACTCATGGAGTAAAGAATGAATAAGTGCCTGAAACTGTGGACAAGGAATACAAAGAACAAACAGAAACCATTACATGTATTCCACAAAGAAATTTTATAGTGGTTTCAGTTTGTTCTTGGTATTCAGCACTCCTTGAAGTACTTAATTAAACCCTATGCCTAATGCTTAGTAAAGACTGGGAAAATTTTTCGCACGCTAATTTGCAAATAAAATGGTATCAATACTCACTTCATTTTCAATAGGAATTTTTCTTTTGCGACCTACACTGGCTTTCTTCTGCATTCCTCCAGAGGTTCCATTCTGTTAAATAAAACAATTTCATAGAATAGTTTTAATTTAACAACCTTACCAGGAAGACCTCTTTTATAAATCCTAATTAAAAAAAAAAAATTAAGAAACGAAAATAAAATTTCAAATTATCTAAATCTTAAATAAAAACTAAACAAGCTTTCTTTATAATCAAATTCTTAAGTGTTTATATGCATGGCCATAAACATTCACGTCAGGTAATATACATAGTATTTCATGTATATACCAGGTGAATAAAAAGTCTTGTCACGAAAAGGAAAAAAAAACATATCAAGTATTTTTTTGAATGCTATTTAATACTGCCAAATTTAGCTCCCTGCACCCCTCGTAGATGGGAACTTTGAAATTTTAAATGGGAACCCCTATTTTTGTACTTACAGCTCCATCTACAAAAGATTTTAAAAAAAGTTTTGGGTAAAATTAATAAATTTTTTTTCATAGCATCCGAACCTGCAAAAAAATTGGGGGTTCCCATTTGAAATTTCAAAGTTCCCATCTACGAGGGGCACAGGGAGCTAATTTTGGCACTATTAAATAGCATTCAAAAAAAATACTTGACACTTATTTTTTCTTTTTTGACAAGAAACGTATTTTTCAAGATATTAGACCATCCCGTATATGATAAAATTTATGAATTGTTTAGCTTATGAAGCTTCTATGTTCTCACTGGATAGTCAATAAATGTTCTCATTTTGGAAAGCAGACTACAATCTCCCCGTTTTCTGAACAAAACATAAATGTTTTGCCGATTTTTACCATGTGACAATATATACAAATGAAGCATACTTAGAATATCAGATTTCCATGATGAAAGGGAAGCTAATTAATCCTGGTTAATAAAATAAATCCAGGTTAAACCAGATTTATAAAAATTTACTTTAAAAAATTTTTTTTGCTTAAAAAAAAAACAAAACACATCAAAGGAATAATTTATCAAGAGTATGTTTATTCCTTTCTGCTTTAATCCCGATTTGGCACCTTGTTTAGTGGTATCTTATTTTTAATAAAATAATTTCTTTATTATTGCTTTAATAAATAATTAAACCTTGTTTTTAATCCCAATTAACCAACGTCCTAGTTAATAAAGAATTCAAACTTCTTATATCAAACAATGGGTAACACAATATTCCTTAAACCTAATGTAAATTTGTACAAACCTGACAGACAATTTATAAACCAGTCACACCAAAAGGTGCTTACCATCATAAGATTTATCTCTGGTGAGCAAGGTCGCGAGCCATTTTTTTCTAGTTTCTTTGGTGTAAGGGCTGCATCCTTCTTTGGGTACTGAATCTTTTTTGTATTTAATCTATCTTCTGTTACCCACTCGTCTAACCGTTTGTTAACTGCAATCAAATGCAAAATCTATTTTAACACAAAATATGGCTTCAAACAATATTTTCACCTAATTTAAACATCACTCTCTGAAATATATGGTAATGTAATTTCAACAGTAAATGCTTTGCACTTGACATTTTTTTTTTGACTAAATACAGTAGAGTGTCAATTTTCCAAACATCAATTATCCGAATCCGTAAAAACAAAAATTTTCCTCAGCCTATTTTCCTCTACATTATACAGTAGAATCTTGATTATCTCTCAGGGAGGAGGACCAGGACAATGACTAATACAGGAAATGACGGATAGAATATGAACACGTTTTGACAGTTTAAAATTTATCATACACACAATACATGCATGTCTAAAAATGCATGTCTAAAAATTAGTCATTTTCCTCTGCTTTAGGGAATTTCTAGCTTTTCTTGACATTTGATTGCATATATTATGCAAAAACAATATTTATATTACTTCAAGAGTCTGCTTGATTTTCAAACCAACCAATGCATTTTGCTATAATTGTTTTGGCTCCTGTGTAAAAGTGAAAACTTTAGTCATGCTACTGGTGGAAGAGTGACGGATAATAGAACGAGATGGATATTCAAGTGACAGATAATCAAGGTTCTACTGTACATGTAAAATGAAATTGTTTATCCATCAACTATGTCTCTACATTTATTTTCCTTTTTTATTTTATGTTCCTATTACAAACTGCCTTTGGAAATGTTTAGGCTTGCAGTATATTTACACTCTTCTCTTATGGTTTCAAGAAAAACTAATACAAATGTCTACGTGTTTGATAATCCGAACCATCTTAGTTTATATAAACCAATGTATTTAATGATTCGGATAATCGACGCTCAACATTTTTATTTCCAAGTAATAAAAAAAAAATGTTGTTGGAGCAGATTTAACGTTTACTTTTAGCGATGAAATTTTTGGAGTAAGCACTAGAATTCATTTACAAGAGAAAACAGTCTGTAAAAATGAAATACTTACAGTCAATAAAATGGACATAGTACATCATGTGCCCATTATGTTCTTTTAAACTCAGTATTTCGGCCAAAGCTAAATAATGACAAAACTCAACATATTTAATGTTTTCAAATTAATATATAAAAAAATTTCTAAAAACTTTTCAAGACAAATACATGATATAAGGAAATGGAATTAAATAAGAAACATAAAATGCTCTTACGCCAATCGTTACTGCTTCTCATCCGAACAGGCATCCTGCAGCCTTCAGTAACCGCCACCTAGGCAATGCAGAAACATACTGATATTTAAAGAAATAATAGCACTTTAAATCAACTTACCATAAAAGCACGATCCGAGATCGGAAATGTAAATTAAAGCAGTCTCGATTTAAAGCCTGATAATTATCTAAAAATTTCAGGTAAAAGCAGGCTTCGAATAAAGGCCTGATCTATTGGGATACAAAATCCATGTTACAAGAAAATGACAAAGAACATTATAATAATGAAACAGTCATCTACAGCGATTCCAAAACAAAAGGCAATAATCTCTACTAGCAAATTTTTTCCGTTTGACGTAAAACTTTAAAATTTCGTTAATAATAATTTTTTCCACCAAGTTGCAGGTCAAAATATAATGAATTGTTCTTAATGCCAAGTCTTGAATAAAAGCCTGTCTCGATTAATGGGTTGGGGGGAGGGGATCCAAGACCGTTTTTACATAAAGAAGCCTAGGCCTCAAATCGAGCTTTTACGTAATCACAAAGTAAATCATTTTATACACTATTTAACAACTTCATTCTAGTTTATTTAACTAGCTTAATATCATAAACGATTTAATTCTGAAAGATGAGCAATCGGTATAAAATAACGTATTTAAAGCACGGACAATATTCTTATTAAAAAGTGTACACAAAAACTGGTATTCTCTTTATGGGAGAAGCATGGTTAGGAAAGAGGGGGAACGTTTGAACTGGGGACACCTTTGAACACTCTAAAAGATTTCCCTTGAAAAAGAAAGTATTTCTGAATATAAATGACAACAAATTATTATTGCTTCAATGCAACCAAGGAGCCAAAGCTTTACCAATTTTACATGCACACTACTGTCTGAGCAAAGTATGTATTTTTCTCTTTCTTGAATCTAAACTTCAGGAAATAAAGTTGTAAGCTTATTGTTGATAATCCTGTATCCCTAATATATTTTTAACTGATTGTTTAATATTGAAATGAAGACAATATCTTTAGTTTATAAGCTTTGTTTCATTCAAATGCTTAAACCTAATAGAGTACATTGTCATAATGCTAAACTCCATACGATGGCACCATTGAACAATTGTAAAATGTTGACAATATTTATAGTGTAAACTTTTCTTTTTATTATGGTCATCTTTCAGCACAGTTATTTTTTGATTTTGTTTTGTAGAAAACAAACATAACTGGAGGGACCCAGTGTGCTGTTTTAACTATAAGCTTTGTTGGATTTAATTAAATAATAAAACTTTAGTAATTTTAGTAAAATGTTGTTGTCTTTTATTTTTATTCCTATTATTTTATGTTTCTTAAAGATATGCAGTTTTTGATAAAGACTCTTTATAATTTCATATTTTTTTCTACTTGTCCAAAGGTCCCTTTACATGGGGCAGGTTTGAACAGAAATATTTCAAGTTTTTACAGTCTTACAACACATTTACCTATAGTGCCCAGCACGAAAGAAAAATGAAACTGGCGCATGTGTAAATGAATAAAACTCGCTCAACTAATAAGTAATACCTAGCTTCCAGTCCGAACGAGTTTTATTCATTTACACATGTGCCAGTTTCCTTTTTCTTTCGTGCTGGGCACTATAATTTGGAAAACTTTTCCTTTTTGGCTTATATGATGAAGAAATACATTTCTTTTTCTCATATAACATTTAAAATACAATTTGACCTAATGGATCCATTGGACTAGTATCGCTGAATGCACAATAATATAAATAAAAGTCCAAAAGCAATACGGATCTAATGTATTTATTGCCGACGCATTTTGGTTTACACCATCATCACAGGCATTTACAAAATTAACAAGTAGGAAATGCAATAACATCGAAATATATAGGTAATAAAAATAGGTTGTCCACCAAACAGGGATCAGAGGTCATGATTGGTAGATTGCGACTGACAGGAGGACTTTGCCTTATAGTCCTCTGGACTGGGTGGGCCGGGGCTTGCCCCATTCAACTTTGACAGGAGGACTTGTAGAGAGCTCACCTCCAGTTAACAATGTCAGGAATATCAATTAGAAAATCGATAGTGGCGTCTCTATTCAAAAAAAAGTTTGATTATTCAGCAATATGTCATTATAACGAAGATGTTTTCTAATTTCCATTTCTATTTGTCTGGCAATCCTTTCTGTGGTTTTCCCAATGCAAATGGCTGTCATGCATTCTTTTATTGGTAGCTTCTTGTGTCTTTCAGAAACAAGGTGCTCAGCAAAGGCTGATTTCTCGTCTTTATTCAACCAGGATCTTCTTGGTATCTGATGATAAAGGAACGTTTCGTGGATCCAATATAATATATCCCACAATCAGGGCATTCTAGTTTATATACACCACAATTTGAAAACATTCTGTTCACAGACTTTTTTTTCTTGGGGTTTAAAATATATCTATTGTTGTCTCCGTTTTGTATGCTATTCCTTGGTCATGAATAACATTGGCAATCCTTCTAATATTGAGGTCGGTGTAGATAAACGTAACCTAATCTATATTTGGTATATCATCGTTGTCCGGTTGGTGTTCCTTTTCACTTTGTTGAAGATAGATTTGGTGACATGTCTTGAGAAATCATTGAGCTTTGCTACTTCATATGTAATGGCAATTTCGTTTCTCTTAGCTTCTTTGGTTATAAGGTATGTCAACACCCGATGAAAACTGTATCTGATAGCAGCAGTCTTGTGTTGCACAGAGTCATTGGAACTGAAGGGAATAAGGTTCAAGGTGTGGAAGCTTTTCTGTATATTTCAAATTCAAATTTCTTCTTCCTATGGTTTTTATTGATTCGTATGTCCAGAAAATTGATTCCTCCTAGATAGTCTTTCTTATAAACACATTAGTATCCGCATCGATCATGGACTTTTATTTATATTAGTATATAAAATACAATAACTGTAATTCAAGTAAGAAGAGTGTTAATTTTCCAAAAAATTGTTCAATCATGCCCCCCACTCGCTTAACTTTAAGCAATGCTCCAATTTATATATCAAAATAGTAAAATGACAATGTTTGTAATCGCATCAACCAAGATAAGGCATGTTCACTGAAACGTCATACATTGTTACTTTATTATCAAAGGGTCAAATTTAGGTGTAATTATTGGTAGATATAGGATTAACAATGGCCCGCTATAGGCGATGTAACGATAAATGAACAGGCTTTGATATCTCGGTGGTCTCACTGTAATGCTATGTTCGCAGTACGCCTTGATCACGGATAAGTAACACTGTTACTAAATCGTGGTTAGCTAACGAAGCACTTTCCGT
Organism: Rhysida immarginata; assembly: GCA_023313115.1. Lineage (NCBI taxonomy): Eukaryota > Metazoa > Arthropoda > Chilopoda > Scolopendromorpha > Scolopendridae > Rhysida > Rhysida immarginata. The sequence continues at coordinate 133,907 of JAHWFO010040150.1, forward strand.
TCACAATGCATTCAAGAGAAATGATGGTTACCAAGCAAAATGACATTTTCACCGATTCTTTTTTCGCAATTGCGTCAATAGATGGCGGTGAGGGTAGCAACTGGCTTCCTTGGGCGTCAAATACTGCTATTAGCGAAATTAACATGAATGGAGCAGAACTTTCTATATGTCTTTGTACACGTGGCATTTACGTTTAGCCTTTCTCAAGCCTGAAAATTTTTCTCTCCAAACATATACGCTTTGGTTTCGTCTTCAGACCACTCGCTTAGGTGCTTTCGCTTGATCGCCATGTTTAATTTTCCTGTTCGTTGATGCTAACCAGAATATGACGTCACTAACTGGGTTTCTGAAACACAGTTAACCGACTCTTAACCAAGCTCTAAACGCGGTTAGGTAACCGAAGCAGGCCGCACAATTCTACCTGATGGGATCAAGGGTTAACAGTGGGTACTTAACCATGAATAAGGCGTAGTGCGAACATAGCATAATAGAGAAATAACAAACTGAAACCATGCCTATACATTATGAAAAAGCATTGTTATTAAATTTGAATTTGTTTTATTTCAATGTCATAATGATAGCAGGCTGTATAGTTTATAACAAAGTTATAATATACAGGGCGAGTCTGAAACCCTGTCACGAACTTCGCATGCGTACTCCCCATGGCCAAATAAGAAACAAATGTCCTATCAACACGGGTCTGAAACTCAATCGTTAACGAGAAAAATGGCGTCCAAATGTGGGTGCCCCTGTGAGGTTGGCTGACGAGTGGACCGCGGAAATTGTCGATATTGGCCCCTAGTGCTTCCGTGTAGAACGCATAGAGGCTCGAGTTCACTGCAAGCGCAGGTTAGAGGGAAGCTATGTTAATCAACACTGACACCATTGAGGAACGTTACATTTCTCCACGGGTATATCACATGTTCAGATACACGACCATTCATGTACTATAATGCTTTGTTTTGTATTGTGAAACGTGAGCCTGAAAATGGAGGATGGTTACAGCTTTATTGTAAAACAAAACTTACAGGGGCACCCACATCTGGACGCCATTTTTCTCATTAACGGTTGAGTTTCAGACCCATGTTGATAGGGGATTTGTTTATTATTTAGCGATGGGGAGTACACATGCGAAGTTTGTGACAGGATTTCAGACTCACCCTGTAGAATGATGATTATCTTATGACTAATAAATCACTAATTGTCTCTATGACTGTATCAGGAAATTAAATCCAAGCACTTAATGAAAGTGCAATAAACAAAAAGCTGCATTATGTCTAAACATGACCTCCTCTATTATTCCAGACCTATTCTTAGCGTATATGTTCTTCATTGTTCAAAGACGGTCGTCAAAGACGCACCTAGTGAGAAAACAACGCAAAAGGTATTGTCAATTTAAAGGGCAATTGGCTAATAAATCTCCACGCTGGGCAAGTTTTCATGATCTCTTTTTTGAATGAATCAAGGATTAAATTAAAAGCTAGATAAAATAATTCGTGTTAGTTTCATTCACTAATTTAAACTGACAACGGTGCACTTAAGCGCTCGTGTGGGAAAACCAAGTACTAAATTTTGTGTACGGTTTAAACAATAGATATCAGCTTTTAAGGTTGGGTCTGAAGTAATAATGGAGGTCATGGTCTAAAGCAGATTTTACCCATAGAGTTGCTATATATAAACAAGGCTGTGTAAAATTACATGAGGTCCAAATGCCAGTATGTATAGATATTATCAATAGCCCTTGTGATACATCAGAGACCTAATGTTTTGCATCTAGTAAATCCTCACACAGCCTGAGCAGATGATTTGATGCTTCAGATCAATAAGTAAATCTTTTTTATATTGCAGATAAGTTTCAAAGTTTCTTTAAGAAATAAAGCTATGAACATTGGTACATGTGTATATTAGGTGTATGTACACATTCATTCACATAGTGAAGAGTATTTAATATTTATAACAGGATTATTTTATAGTGACATTAAAATGTGTGAAAACGTTTAGATGAGCATATATAACAGTTTGGAAAACCGTAAAGCAGAAACAGACTATTTCTATTCATATTAATAGTAATTTATTTCCTTACTATCATTACAGTCATCTGATTTTTGCTGGTTCAATAGAGAGCTTTGTATGGCTATTCCAACATCTCCCAACAAAACGTTGACAGGCTCAACTGTAGAAAATCGGTTGCCGAAAAGCAAAGTAAATTAGATGCTTTAAATATTTTTTTTATTCCCAAGTAATTAATCATTCGCCGAATAATTCATTTAATTAATTCAGATCCATACACTAGAGCAGTCGACGAAAAAAAATATTCTCCAATCCCACCAACACTAGCGCCATCTCTCGACAAGTTTATGCAATTTTCATGTATAAAAATGGCGGTCAATAAAAGAGCCAAACCCAGTCACATTTAAAATCGTTTTTACAAACAAATGACTTCACCTATATTAATATTATGCCACCAGGACTAATAACATAATCTAATAAACAATTCTGTCTTATATTACATATACTGAAAGTGTCTAAATTTAGAATAATTACAGTGGGTTCTTGGACGGTTTCCTTCTCGTCTTTGTCTTCAGTCATTTTGCCCGATTATTTCCAGAGCGAAAAATAACATTCCATTTGTTATAAAGATGTTGTTTTTGAATTATATCAGCACAAGTTAATGGATATTTTTGTGGTCTTAATTACTTTTTAATTATAATAAAATCATAAGTAGTAATAAGATTAAATTTTAAGTTAAGTAATATTTAATTTTTTCCTTTATTTCCAAGTTCTGTATCGCAGCGAACAGCCTTCTTTCCTGTTTCGATTTTGCATGGTTTCGCTATGTAGAAATGACCACGTTATTAGAGTCGGTGGAGCCTTAAAACGTATGATGCTTTAATTACTGAAAACAACAAGTATAAACAAATTACTGAAAATAGCTTTAATAAAGGACAGGATCTCCCCGAAACGGTAGCATTCTTTAACAATTTTTGGCTAGGAGCTCATATTCCTGCTCTAACGCACCTGGACACTTCCAGAGAACGGTTGTCCTCAGTTTCTAATATTATTTTACCAGGTATACCGCTGATTTTTTTAATTATAGAATTACACCAAAAATAACATATATATATTAATAATATTAATATTAAATATTAAATTTTATTCAATCAAAAAATCAACAAAATTACAATAAATAACTGATGCTTTTAGCTCAGTATTATCAGCATATAAAATAAAAGTATAAATAAAATATATATTTTTTTTTTCTTAATCCGTGGACAAACTGTGGCTTGGCGAAGGATCAGGTTAAAGTAAGAAAATTTTTAAATGCTCAAAAAGACTGCTCATGTATTTGCAGTATGACATTATATAGACAAAGTGCACGACCCATCATCAGGTCCAGGATCACATAGCAAAAGTATAATATGTCTCCTGGGGTGTCAAAAGGCTAACCATGCCTGATTGCAGCTACTCTTGATATATAAGGGTCGTACAAATGAAAACAAAAATTATTTATTTTATCCAAAGTGTATACAAGGAATTAAAAATACTCTCCAAATGCGTTAAGGCATTCATCCCACTGTGTAACAAGGCGTGTAATTCCTTTATGGAAGAAGTCTTTCGGTTGCGTGTGGAACCATTCCAAAACCTCTTCCTTTACTTCATCGTCCGACTGAAACCTGAGGCCTTTCAGATGTTTCTTCAGATCCCCAAACACGTGAAAGCCAGGGCTGTAAGGTGGATGCTGCATTGCTTCCCAGTTGAACTTTTGATGAGGTCTACCGTCGCGTTGTCGTGGAGAAGAAGCACTCCTTCTGTAAGAAGTCCAGGACGCTTGCATTTGATGGCCGCACGCAGTGCCGCAATGTTTTTCCATATCGTGCTGCGTTAACTGTGATGCTTTTTTCAAGAAAGTCCAGTAAAATCGGGCCTTTGCGATCAAAAAACACGGTCAATATCACCTTCCCCGTGCTGTTTGCGATTGCTTTTGATTTTTTCGGGGGTGGTGACCCATAATGCTTCCATTGACAACTTTGACATTTGCTTTCGAGCTGGAAATGAAAGCACCAAGTTTCATCTCCTGTAACGATTCTGTCGAGAAAAATCTCTCCTTCCTGTTCATAGCGAGTCAAATGTTGCAGGGACATGGCCGTTCGAACTCCAGGTTGTTCTGATGTCAAATGATGCGGGACCCATTGTGCACAGATTTTTCTGTAGTGCAGATGGTTCCTGATAATGGAGTGAACAGTTTCACGACTAAGGCCAGTTTTAGCAACCACGACATCGATTGTCACTCTTCTGTTTTCCTTTAAGACAGCGTCAATTTTGGCTTTGGAATCATCCGTGATGGCGCAGTTTACTTGTCCAGGTCGTCGATCATCTTGCAATAACAGTCCCTCCGAAAACCTCTTGCTCCATACCATAACATGATTGAAGGTTAGGCAGTCATTTCCATAGACGTTCTGCATATAACGATGAATTTCAGAAACTGAAACTCCTTCACATGCCAAAAAACTAATTACTGTTCCTGTTTCTGTTTCGTTAACTCCATTTTGTTGTTTGGACAAAGCGATCACTCGCAGAGCTTCGAAACGCGAGCTATCGTTCTTTCTCATGTGATGAAACACTTGCAACCTATTGTTCAATTTGCACGTGGGGTTTCGCAATTGTTGAAAACAAAAACTTACGAGCCTACACGTCGTCTTCCCCACATACACACACACACAAATTTTCGTTTTCATTTGTACGACCCTTATATTTACTTCAGTTTTATACATATTTATCAAAAATCATATTTTCATGGTTTGATTATATTTTTTAAATACAGTAAAACCTGTGCTAACGACCACTTTTGCTTGTCCCGCAGAAAGTTACATGGGAGATGTGTTAGCATAACGACCACCTGTCTAACCGCGACCAGCGACCGGTATTTTCGATCCACTATGTATTTAAATCTATACTAACATCCTGTCTATAACGATCACTTGCGCAACTAATAAGGTCCTAACCTAACTGCCAATTATATCAGTACACTATTCTTTGTAATCAACCAGTCAGAGTCAAGAGATACAAAAATGCTTCAGAAATGCATACAAAATGAAAGTCTGCATTTGGACAATATTGTTTTCAAAACCAAATGATAATGTAAGTGATGTAAATGGTAAACACTGTTCTTCCAAACTGTGAAATAAAATTATTATTGCTTTGTTATTTGCATTTAAAATCTTATTAAATTATTTCTGCCACACCATGTATTTGCTTACGTACATTTGCTTTAATTGTATGCTTCGGAGGGAAAATTGAGGACAGAAGATCAAATTGTAGAGTATGTTTTCCAAACTCAATTATAAAATGTATTAAAGAATAGCTCAAGATAGATCCGTGAGGTTTTAATTATACGCCTTACCTCAGATGTTAAATTATTGATGAAAAATAAGAAAGAAAATTCCATAGCCTGGGTTCAAACCAGGAACCTTCAGCTCATGCTGCCGACACGCTTACCAATTACAATTCTAAAGTTGTAAATTGTGTAGTTAGTTATCTATTGAATTTTTCAAATATTCTTCAATTCACAGTGCTTGAAATCAAGCATTAAAAAATATCAAGATTTCAATGATGCATTTTTCATGAGCTGGAGATGCAAGTTATCTCTAACTAGTACCTATTTATGGGTTAGAGGCATCGTTTGACTAAGATAAAGTGAAAACCATATGAGTTCAGTGGAAATCAGGGGGAAAATGATGACATAATCAAATAGATAAAATGAAACGGTAAACAAAAAATAAAATTTAAAATGAAATTCAATTAAAAATGGTGTGTACTAAGTTTTCTGTCTAGATCATGATAGGCTGTACCTGCCAATTAAAGCGAAAGAATGGAGAAAGGGCCAACTTGTAATACTGTAGCACTTATTTTCTAAATGACAAGTGATATTGCAATCAGAATCTATACTATTTTCCAATCTATCTTCGCAGCGTTGGAAGTTGTTACGAGTTTAATCACCTCCTCTTTGAGAATGTGTTATCTCGCTAAAAGAATAAGTTCCTAGGATGAAATGGCATTTCTTAATTATTTTGAAACCAAGAATCAAATTAATGTTTTTATTCAATTTCAAGTACTTGTGAAATTTAGAAGTATAATTAATGAAAAATATGAAATTTTAAAGATAATTGGACTCGCGCATGCTCTTGGCGGTGCGCATTTCCTGCTTCGTTTCCAGTTTTCACGTGTTTTCAGTCAGTCACCATCACAGATAGATCAGTCAAGAGCGGGTGCGGAATACTACATAACAGTAGCTCTACTGAGTAGTCGGCCTCGTATTTGCATAACACTTCTAACACTGCCAACTTAGGTTGAAAACAGTAAAGCAGTAAAGTTCTTGCTATTCACTTTTTCCATTAGTTCAGATAAACTTGAGAAATAACTGAATAGGGAAAAACTACAACTAAGGGATGAGAAGGTAGAATAGTTTTATTTTAGATTGAATCATTCATGGAGTCAGTAAGCTTTGTAAATATCCAAATACCTTTGAAAAATGATTAATTAGTAATGAATTGTTGTATTGTGATTCAATTAATTTATTAAAAAAAAAAAAACAACTTTCGTGTTACTTAAAAGTATTTTGTATCAATTTTTTTAGTATTTCTTGAATTTAAAATGAGTGTCACCGTTAAAGAAGAAACACCTGAAAATGTTCAAGAAAATCCTCCTGCGACAACTTCAGTTGAAGCCTTAGATCTTGAAAGCCGGTAATTTTTAATCATAATCAAGTATTTTCAGAGAATGTGTGAATCAATAAAATGCCAATTTTAAGGAATTCCAGTATTCCAAATTGATGGTCTTGGGACTGTATTTCTTAACAGAATTAAAAGAGGTCTTACGCTCTTTATACAGATGGATGTCTCTATGCCAAATAAATGCAATTCCAAATTCAACTATCCCCCTCCCTTATTTTTTTTTCTCTAGAATTATTGGCTTATGTCAAGAGAATCCAAAAGGGATTAACGACAAAGTCCTTCAGAATGACATGCCAAACATTGATGCACGGCAACGTGTCATGGCGATTAATCGTCTTTTATCTCAGGTATATCTAATTTTGGTAGGAGCTTTTATAATATTTCGATCTTTTATTATTTTCAGTATTTTTATTTCTTTGACTATGCAGGGTCGGATTGATCTTTTTAAACAAGGAAATCAGCTGTTATACCGATTAAAGGATCCAGAGGCAGCTAAGAAAGTAAAAGGGGCAGATAATGAAGAAAAAATTGTTTACCAAATAATTGAAGAAGCTAGTAGTAAAGGTAATAATGTTGTTTGTAAAAAATTTTCTTCTGTTATTGTTACATTATTTTCATTTTCTGTACACAGTACACTTCATTAGAATATGAATATCATTGTGGAAAATATCTTTGTGAACGAAGCTGGGTCACACTTTTTCACGGTTCAAGAAACCAGAAAGAAAGAAAAAGATCAAATGACCTATTGCATTATATCTGAATTCACTATATGAATTCGGATTCATTATAATATTGTATTGGTTATTATGGGTGCTTTCATTTTATTATTGATCATGTCTTTTTTAGAATCTTTAGTTTCATCAATCCTTATTCTAGTCATATTGTTTTTAATTTCTGAAAAATTGTAAAAAAAAAAAAAAGTAAATAAATAAACAAACAAACAGCACTTGCCCTTAAAGATATGAATTTTTGCATTTCATTTAACTGTCTAGAAATTCCTCAAAAATTAATTGGCATTTTTATTCATGATTATAATCCTTCTTTGAAATTTGTGTGTAGATTCAAAATTCAGAGATTAAAGAAACTGCATAAACTCATTAAAATTATCAACTTTATCAGTAACCAAATGATCTGATCCCTTTACTATAGAAATTATTTATTAAGAATTATATTATTCAGATTAATTAGCATTTGAAAGCATGTCAATGCCCCATAGTCACTTTTATAGTTGACAACTTTGAGTACTTGTTTGATATATTTTGGAAAGCAGATTGCCAAATATGGATATAATAAAATAGTCATCAAAATTTCTTGTATCTTTGTCATTTCTTTCTTGTCTCGTACTTATGCCTTTCATATTAGGCATGGTGATTAAAAAAGGACTTTACAAATCTAAAAGAAAATAGAAATTTATTTAGATAACACACAGATCGGTTGAGATTGTAAAAAATGTTGGATCAAATAGGAGACATTCCTAGATGACATAATCTTTAGCCATGAGTCAACATTCAGTGGTAAGGTGAATCCACAAATACAAAATCTGGGATACCAAATAACCACGTCAAACTTTTGAGAATGTTCGTAACAGCCCAAAAATGAATGTTTTTTGTGTCTAATAAATTTAAAGTGAATGGTGTATCTGGACATGCTCGAAAATTCCTCATTCCACAATTAGTTGAAGATGTCTAAATGGCTGCCTCCACTACCTACAAGAAGTGCACCATCTCACTTCAGCATCGAAGTTCTAAATTTCCTTGATAACTGATTCCAAGGTTAATAAGGGTATTATAATGATACCATTAGAGCACGTGCCATTGTACCAATTTCAAACTGGTCTGTGCGAAGATCCATATTTATCAATTAGCGAAAAAATATTTTGAAAATTTTTCACATGCTTTGAGAAGATCAAGATTGGTAGTGCATTGCTTGAGTGCCCGGCATGAAAGAAAAAGGAAACTGGCGCATGTGTAAATGAATAAAACTCATTCAACCAATCAGAAACGGACTGAAACGAGGTATTACTTATACCTGGCATCAGTAGTAAGTAATGCCCTGATTCCTGTCCGTTTCTGATTGGTTGAACAAGTTTTATTCATTTACGCATGCGCCAGTTTCCTTTTTCTTTCATACCAGGCATTATAACTGCATGGCCATCTCAATCGCCATCTTTTGATCTGCCTTGATTTTTTCTTTTGGGATTTTATTAAAAAAACGAATATCTACACCTTTATCTGCTTATATTCTCGAGCTGAGAAATTGAGTTATAGTGCATACAGTTGCAGAGTTAATTCCCAGCATAACTGCATGAAATTCACTTCAGGCAGGATGTTTGCCGTATCATGAATGGAAGTCACATCAAACGAAAATGACCGATTCTGTAGGTTATCTGAATAAATTTCTGTTTGCTTTTAAATTTGTAAAGTCTTTTTGAATCACCCAGAAAGGCAATAAGAATGAAATATATCTAAATAGACATAGATACAAGAATTTTTTAATGACTATTTCATTATACCCATATTTTGCATTTTATCATTGTTCTGATAGAAGAAAAATTTAAGATATTGAATAGAAAAAAAATTCAAAATAATAAACTAAACAATATGATTAAATTTTGATAATGAACTAGAGAAAGTGGAAATTTCAATTAATTGTTTTAATAAGGTTGTTTTATTTCTGCTTAGGTATATGGATCCGAGACATTCGTTTTAAAAGTAATTTGTCTCTTACACATGTTAATAAAATTTTAAAAAGTCTAGAGAGCAAAAAACTTATTAAAGCAGTCAAATCAGTAGCAGTTAAGTGTTACATTTACATTTGATGAAATATCGTTGTTTCATGAGAAATTATTTCATGTGAAGTTCATTAACATTCGCTTTTTTATTGCTATAGGCATCCAAGAAAAAGGTTTACATGTTATACAATTTGGAACCTGACCAATCCATAACTGGAGGTGCATGGTATAGTGATCAAGATTTTGAATCTGAATTTGTTGAAGTTTTGAATCAACAGTGTCTTAAATTTTTACAGCAAAAAGTAAGACCTTTCTTAAATTTAAGATTATTGGATTTTTGAAAATACTTCTTAGTCCTTACATTTTGTTTCATCACACTTCAGGCTGAAAATGCCAAAGCAGCCAATCTAGATCCACTAGCACAAAAAAATTCATCTTATGCTTCTTCAAAGGAGATATGGAAATATATTACAGAATTAGGCATTAGTAAAGTAAATTTTACATATGTTCAAACTACGTACAAAGTAATTTAATAAAAAATTTATTTTAAATTACTATTTTGTTTCTGTTTCACTTGAAACTAGGTTGGCTTATCAATTCCGGATATTGAAACAATTCTTAACACTTTAATTTATGATGGAAATGTTGAAAAGACTGTAATTTCATCATCAGGAAGTTCAGAAAGTGAAGGAGGTTGTGTGAATGTTTATCGAGCCATTGAACATCTTCTTCCACCTACTCCACTGATGAGAATGCCTTGTGGGGTTTGTCCGGTAATATTCTTTCCATTTCTTTAAAATCTTAGTTCATGAAATTCCATATATACTTGCCTATAAACCCTATTTGATCACTTTGATCTTTTGTGTAAACACTACTTATTCTATGCCTTTCCTGTTTTTAAACCACTACAAAAAGTAAAGCTTAAAATAATATACAGAAGCTTACAGAATCTTTTGTGAATCCCATTTGGTAAATTTTACTCCAAGCACATATTTTGGGGGAGGGGATTAAATATACACATGAGCACTACTCTAGTTGGAGAGAATTGAAGATACCGTAAAAGTGCAAACAAACGCCACGGCAGTTATTCGGTTCGGAGCAAATTCAGTGCGGCACTTATTTCTCTCAATAGGTAGAAAAATGAAGTAGTGAAAACTATAATTTGCAAAATTTTAAAATAATGTACACTGTTTATTTAACAAATGATACAGTCATGAATTATTTACAATTCTTTATCAAAATCTGCATCACCTTCACTTACGTCAATCACAATTTCGTGTTCGCTATCAGTAGCATCACAGATTTGAGGCGTTGAGACTCTTTGCTCCGCCAACATTCTACATCCTTCCTCCATGTCTGAACCTTTTAAGCAGATTACACAATTGTCCTCACTTCCGTCAACTGCAATGGCAATACCATACTGCAAAAATGAACATCTTCCCTCGTAATCAATACCAAATTCTTCAGGTAATTCTTCCCTCGCAGTTGCTATCCACTTCAAGACATTCTCCAGAGAAGGTGCTTGCATTTTTTGACTTGATGTATACTCGTGTTCACCTCTTCACATCCTTTCATCAGACTGCTAGAATGGGTCTGCCAATGAAATCACAATGCGTTTACAGTGCAGTATTTTAAACATTGAAATCAACTCAGTGGTGACATCGACAATTTCAATAATTGTCGCGGCTTTTAATTGAGTGCGAGTCTAATTACCTTCAGTGTAGAATTGGTGCAGTGGTAAATAATATGCATCGCATATTTGCAGTACGGCGCTCGTTTGCACTTATAAGAATTTTCACTGAATGATTTGTTAAGTAATAAGTATAAGGAGGAAGTCGATATTGTTCCATTGTTCTGGAGATGTTCTCAGGGAATGGAGACATTTGCCTGGAAACATTCAGTTTCAATCTATGCTGATTCCATTCTTCCAATTTCTCTCCATCTTAAACCACCACCTAACTGATGAGGGGGAGCCAAAAAGTCAGTTATTTTCATTGGGTATTTCTACCCATCTTCCTCTGGCCCCGCCCCTCCGCCACCCCCTGTAAATATTGTTATACATTATTCGGTTTCATGTTTGAATAAATCTTTTGTTTTTGTTAAATTAATTTTAGATGCTAATGTCAAATACATGAGAAAATTACTTCTATACTGGTTTGTTAAGACTTATATTACTGTTCACAAGCTTCATTATTATCACATTGCAAAACATTTCCAGAAGCTTTTGAAAAATAGCTGCCCTAATAGAGGAATAGGAATTTTTATCTGCTCTCTCTCCATTTTGTTGCCAAAATTATAAAGTTTTAAATCAAAAATATTCTCTTACTTTAAAAAAAACAACTACATTCATGCCCAAAATAACAATGAATGAGAGAGACTGAGAATACAAGACTTAATCAGTGAAAGGTCCAGTCAGGAGCAGATGAGGTAAAATGAAAGCTGTCTGACTCCGATTGGCTAAAATGAAATGAGATCATATCCGAGACATTATCAAAATCGATATGCAATTAGTTAAAGATAGTGATAAAGGAAAAATTCTGCAACCTGGATTCGAACCAGGGACCCCTACCAAGTAGGGTATTGCAGACACGGTACAGTTTGCTTCAAGTGTCCTAAGCAGTGTTGCATCTATGCTGGAATAGAAGAGCGCAGCGCCCTGCCTTTTTTCAATGCGCCCTGCCCTTTTTCAACACACCCTGCCCTTTCTGAGCGCACCCTGCTCCTTTTCGTTGGATTTATTTAAAGTAACCAATATAATGTGCACTTATGTCTCCAACTTGCCCTACTTTCCCTACTTTGACCAAATGTGCCCTAATTATTGTTCATTTCCCTGCCCTGTCATTTTGCTAGATGCAACTCTGCTAAGGACTACAAAATAGTCCGCGATACAGCAGGCAAATTCCTCCTTTCCATAGCCCCAGAAGGGAATGAAAGCTCATAAGATAGTGTTGCATCTAGGTGACTATAGAAGGACCTTCCTGAGTGCATCCTGACTTTTGTCAGGATGCATTTCCCTTTTTCCTTTTTTTTTTAATACTTAAGGGGTATCCATTGTACCCTTATGTCTCTGATTTGCCTTATTTTCTGATCAAATGGCCTGTTTATTGTCTGCTTCCCTACCCTGCCATTTTGCTAGATACAACCCTCTACTGTATAGCCAGAATGCTTTTACCAGAATGCCGGAAAATCTGAGGTTCACCAATTTTCCTGTCTCCTTTTTCTGGTCTCTAAACCTGCATGCCGGAAAAAAGCAAAAAGGGACCCAAAATGTGAAGATAAAGACATTTTTCGATATTTATTAATTACCTTGTGTTTATAAACAGTGTTGCGCTGCAAAGTAACATTAAATTACCAAGTTTATTCTTGTTTAGGATGAACATAGGATGACTTTTTAAAAGGTCATCTTTAGTATGGCCCTGCATAGTGTTAGCTGTGTTCGATAAATATCTTACAAGTATTAAAATTAACCAAGTTAAACAGGAGAAACATGCTGAAAATGTAACATGAGGTAATGAGAACACTCACTGCATGACAAATGCAAGCAATCCAAAGACCACAGCACAAAACAGTAAGTTGGGAAACAGCAAACGGCTAGATAGGGGAAAACCCAATTTTCTGGGTCAAATTTTTCGGTTATAAAACTTGATCATCCTTGATTATATACAGCTTAGTGGTAAAAGCGTGGCTTTATGGTAAGAAATTAATAAATAAGACCCAAAGATATTGGATACGTTCGGAGAACAGTCACTGTTCTCGTGAATTTCTTGAGAATCAGACTTAAATGAGATAAGTGAGGAAAGTGAGAGGTTTTGAATGCGACTTTTAATTTAATAAATTACTTTGTAAGAACTTGTTTTTTAAACTTGATCAATTAGAGGTATAGTGTTCTTATTTGCAAATTTTATTACCTCGATTTAGTTTTACTCTAAATTTGATTGGTCGTCGCCATCTTATGTCATTTTCACTTTTCTCTCACTTTTTCCATTGGCTTTGGGAAAATGAAAAAATTGGACAAAAGTACGCAAAAAAAAGTGAATTCTCGATGCAATCTCTAACGCCGTGAATTCACCGGTGATGATTTCTCAAACTACAAAGAGGGAAAAAGTGACCATTCACCAAACGCATCCATTAACATGAAAAAACACATTGAAAAATGATTGTTCAATAATTTGTCCTTGTATTTGTGCAGGTTCCGTTGATGTAAGTTGAAATATGTCAGCCACATCAAATATACGAGATATGTTCAAATGAAACCTGTTCGTGTCAAGTAAGTCTTGTAAGGAGGAGGAGGCAGGGAACAAGAAACACAAGCAAATAGAAAGAATAGTATAAAATGAAGTTTTGTACACAAGTTTCTCAAAAGAAGGTCACCCATGGCTTTTGGGCACACATCCTATTGTTTCGGAAGAAGGGAAATTCCATCCGCAAAAAAAGATGGCTATCAAAAACAAGTGACCCAGCATTCTGTTTTCAAGAGTAATCATTTTCCACGACAATGCACTCCCGCATGTCACAAAAGTTGTTGTAGATGCACTAACCAAAAAAAAATGGGAGGTTCGCAAACATCCTCCTTAGAGCCCGGATTTGTCTTGTTGTGGCTTTCATCTCTTCAGGCCATTGAAGAAATTCCTCAAGGGACAAAGATTCAACACCGATAAGGTGGTACAAGAAGCAGTCAAACTGCAAATCACATCTTTTTTCACGGACAGAATTTCCCATTACCCCAAACAAAGGGATGTGTGCCTAGATGCTATGGGTGACTTCTTTTGAGAAACATGCACAATATTGTCGATATACTAAAACTCTTGCGTGTATTTATTTATTTATCTGTAATTCTGTCTCCTCCTAGACGGTTTGAGCTAGCGACTTGAAATTTTCAGGACAGGCTTATCAATAAAGGGCCTGCTCTATCGCCAAAAATCAGCCCCCTACGACCCCCACCCCCCCTTCCCCACCCTCTGGGGTTTTCATTTAAAATTATCTGCTTTTTCTTTGTAATTCCCCTCAACAGATGGCGCGGGTGGGCGAAGCCGCGGGTAACAACTAGTTATTATATACTCTTCCTATGTGTCTTTCTTATATCACCTACTTGAATCAAACAGGTTTCATTTGAACATGCTTCATACTTTCACATATTGCTTAAAATCATGGTCAAAGTTTTTTTTTTTTAGGTAATTAATCAGTGCTCAGAAGATGGCATTATTTCCCCATCAACATGTGTTTATATGAAAGAATGGTTAGAATATTAGATAATAAACGTGAAATTCGTAAATATGTAAATATTTTGATAACTTTATATCTTTTTTTTTTTTATTCGATTTTTTATTAAATTAAACATTTTTAACTTGCAATAAAGGCTTTGTTCATTTAAAATTTTAAATAGAAGAACATTGCATTCAACTTTACATTTATATATACATATAATCTGATAATAAAATAACTATTAACATTTAACAACACAAAATTAACTTTCCGGTATTTTGATATTTTTTAAGGCATCATAGCGTAAGTGTTAAAGGATTTGTGACTAGACACTTTTCTTTTAAAAAAATTTTCAGTTAACAATAGCTTTAACAGAAACATTGAAAAAACATCTTACTCTAACAATTACATACTTAGAGATACAAATAACGTCATCTCCAAGTAGGTTGTGGGCGATTAGCATGTTCATGCTTTGCCATTTCAAGAAGCCCGTTATATATCATTTCGGTCCTTGGTTCTCCTTTACACAACCGTTTGATCATGCGATCTGCTAAATCTTGAATCCATAACAAAGTTGGCTTTTCATTAAAATTGGGATTTTGGGTATCAATAATAAGATGACATAGTTCTGAAGAATAAAGCTTGTAAGATTCATATGCCATCCACCGTTTATAAAACAAATAGCTCTGAGGTACGTCGATAGGAAACAGCAATGGTGATTCAGTTGCATGGGTACTGGCAAATTTACTAATTATAAATCCTAGATACCATACACTTTGTGCTTCATTCATTTGTAATTGAGTAAGTGATTCGTTTTCTGAAATGTTCATTGGAGTTGTTTGTGGCTGCCAAGAAGATCTCTGTACTTTTGACCACAGTCCTTCATCAAACCTGGACAGTAAATACATCCTACAGACAAACAAAGATTAATTATTTTTTTATAAATGTTATTTATATGAAAGTTTATTATTTTACTATGATATTATTGAATAAATTACTTACAAATAGTCTATGATTACTTACAATTTTGCTTAAAACGAAAGATGTAAGGTATCACTAATCAGCTTGCCATAAACAGTAGGACGTTGATTATCTGAATCATTGGGATCGGACACCGTTCAGATATGAGATTGTTTGGAAAACCAAATGTGAAATGTGCATAAAGAAAAAAGCAAAACAGATGTAGAGGGTTGCAATTTTACCTCTATTGTGAGAAATAAGAGCTTATTTTTTGCTGTACCATGGAAACAAGAACATCTACAGTTTTTAGCTGCAAAGTCTCTTGAGTAGGACAGCTGCATACTATGCCATATCTGTATCTAATGCAGCAAATGCATTTCGTAGTCATTTTTGTCTTCATCCATTTCATCGTTGACAGGTTCGGATTCTTCTTGCACGAAGGTCACAATCTCATCATCATTTAGCATTTGAAATCAGCTCAGTATGTACATTAGGACGATCCAGATATATGACACTTCAGATAATCAACGTTTGGATAAACATCGTAATACTGTATAAAAATTTTCAATTCAAATTCAAAATTAATAAAATATATGAAAAAATTTTATTCTCCCCCTCTCCCTGCAATCAAGATGGAAACCATTTTCTGATCGATGTGACATCACAAGGTAATAAGGAATGCAAAGGAACTTTGGAATTATAAATTGCAGTACCAAAATTGCTATAAATCTGTGCATTTACACACCCAACACAGAATCGTTTGAACGCATTCTGCACAGAAACAGGATAACGAAATCTTGAAAATGTAGTCGTTTGAGACCAGAATCGAAAGTACTTCTTTCTGCGACAAGATTCCCAGCAGGTTCTCGTGGCAAGAAAGACATCATTTTCCACTGATTTCCTCGAGCAGAGAGGGAAGGACCAGAAAGCAACTTTTCAATATTCCGATGCATTTTTCTTAATGAAACATTCGGAAAAATTGAAATGCTTTGACTGAGATATATACTTTATTACCCTTGATTAATGTTAGGGGTCATTCACAAAATACGTTCGCTTAACGGGAGGAGAGGGAATTTCAGACCTGTGACAAAGCGAAGGGAAAAATGGAAGGGGGTTATCAAAGTACAAATGTTTGCTTATATATTCCTAAAAAAAAAAAATTGCCTCCTTTTTTATGTGAAAGATTTCCTCCTTTAAGTGGGGGGGGGGGGGGGGGTATTCAAATACATTTATGTACTTTCATTTAGGGAGGAGGGTTTGATTAATGATACAAAAAGGTAGAGGGGGTTAAGATTGTCATTTTAGCTAATGTATTTTGTGAATGGCCCCTTTAGATTCAAAAAAAAAATACTGTTCAATACAGGACTATCTGTAGAATTTTCCTGTAATGAACATTCAAAGATAATCTGATTGCAATTATTTATCAATTTTTGTTGTTTGATTTTTGGTAAGATAGTCTGAAAGGCTGCATTTCAGAGATTAAAAAATTGTCTAATTTTTCCTCCATTGTTAGAATTTTTTAAAGCTCAAATCAATCAGGTTTTCTTTGTTTTAATTACATTTGCTTCATTTGTTTCTATTATTTGGGTATACATACCTCGATTTCCTTGTTAATTCGTTTTCTAATACAATTTTATTGTCAATGACAAAAACATTATCCAGACCAAAGGCTCCATAGCACAGCCCAAGTGATTGAATGTAGAGTAATGCAGAACTTAAATGGTAAACCAGTAACCATAATTCAAGTTCGGGAACTGCAAGATTGGAACTAAACAGCATAACCTTTAAAATGGAGAGAGAGAAAAAAAGGAAATTAAAAAATAAAAAATTAAAATTGAGAAATTTTTATTTAATCGTTACATCCTAATTCTAAAAACTATTGTATTTTTTAATTATATCTTAGCAATTTCTGAATCTTAGAGATATATATCAGAATTGATAAATTACTAATAGATAAAAATTATAAATTCAATTATAAATTCCAAGAGGAAATTTAAAAGTAAATGATTATCTAACAGTTATCAATATCTAAATTGATAACCACATGTATAATAGAAAGCCATGAATTGTTAATTCATGTAATAATGAGTAGCTATGGATCTCCCTTTATTATCCTATGACATTCAGGTTTTTTTGTTTTTTTTCCCCAGGAGAAAAATGATCATGTCTTTGTTCAGAAAGGAATAAGTTGTGTCCATGCAGCAATTTTACTCCTGCATAATTTATAATATCTAACCACTTAAATTTGTGAAATGTATGTTATAATTAAGAATTGAGTGTGTTGTTTTTTACTGCTACAAGAGCATAATTCAAAGAGAACATGTTGGTTGGGGTTTATATATATATATTTTTTTTTAATAACATTAGACCTTTTAGGTTGGTTTATTGTTGCTATTTCAGCAATTTATTCACTGCAGACCCAATTGGAAACATTAAAAAACAGATACTTGACCTTGATACACATTGTAATAATTAATGACTGAGTTAACAAATTGATAAATTTCTTAACCTCAACAACCAAAAATATAATGATAAAAAATACAAGGCGAGACCGGAAAGTTCGGTGAATGACTCGGAAAAACAAACAGCGACGGGTATTTCAGAGATGATACTTTACTGTCCTTCAAAGTAAAGCCTCCATGGCCGCAATACACTTTTGTATCATTTGTACTGTTGCATGGCATGTGAAAAATCCTCTTTCAGAACTGCTTGAAGTTCCCTTGTCACACCCATTTGAATATCTAGAATGTCAAGAAATCTATGTGAAAGATGGTGCTTCCAGTACGATCTGGAGATGAAATGCCAAAGCATGGGGTGGTGTAGTCCCACATCTGTGAAGCAGCAAAAATTGCAGAAAATGAGAGTGAAAACTGTGCTTATTACATTCTTCAACACAGAGGGCATAATCCAAAAGAATCCCTGTTCCACAGGGCCAAACATTCGATGGTGATTTCTACATGGAGATTCTTGGTCATCTATGGAAGCGCATTCATTGAGTCAGCTGTAGTTTGCTGAACTGGAATCCTGATGTTTTCTGCATGATAATGCAAGGCCGCACATAGCTATAAAGGTGAAGCAATTCCTCACGTGAAAACAGATTCCAGATCTTTACCACCCTTCGTATTCTCCAGATTTTTCACTGCCTGACCTCTTTCTGGTTCCTCATTTGAAATCAACAATGAAAGGATATAAATTTCTCGACGTTCTGGATATTCAAATGGCTGTGATGAAGTAACTTCAAGTAGTACCGAAAGAGGATTTTTCACTTGTCATGAAACAGTTGTACAAACGATGTCAAAAGTGTATTGTGGCGCTGGGGGCTTATTTTGAAGGACAGTAAAGTATCATCTCCGAAATACCTGTCCCTGTTTGTTTTTTCCAAGTCATTCACTAAACTTTTTGGTCTTACCTTGTAATTTAATGCTGTAAAAAATGGCTTAATTTTTTATGTATTTTTTTATGTGTACACTTTATTTAATTGTTGACCTTTAATATTCAGAATTCTGATTGTCTAACTATTTTAAAATTTTGTACTGGCATAGTAATTAAATACTTTTTGTGTAATTTTATTATTTCTTATCACAAATTGTCATTTTTCATCATTAAATTATATTTTGATCATTATATTTTTGATTGAGGTTAAGAAGTTTTATTTAAAAATTTTTGAAAATTCGGATATGGTTTTAGAGTCGTGTGGCCATGTGTTGTACATTTGACATAATGAACCTAGGTTATATTGCTCTAGCAAAGGTCCCCTTTATGTTTAGATCTTAAAATTCAGTTAGTTTCACCAAGGATTGGAAGTTTGCTGTTAATTTTCTTCTGAAAATATTAAAACACGAGCCAGAATTGTTTTTCCTTTTTGAATTAAATCACAATAATGTAATTTCAATTGTATTCAATCAAGTTTTGATCTTTATGTTCATATCAAAATCAGTTCCTGTTACCACATTAACCCTAATAACACTGGTCAACAGCCAAAATGCTTACGGAACCAAATTAGGTGTTTCTTGTAGCATTAAGCTGATAACAAAAATAAAACTAAATTTTTCTATCATGGGCCAATTTTTAGAAATCACCATATAAGTATTTCCAATTTCTTCGCCGATTTTACAGGAAATGCATATTATTTAAGACACTATCCCCATTTTGTAATTTCAAATATGTTTTCAAATGCGGCAAACAGTTAAATGTAAGCTTTCAGCATATTAGAGCCATTTTGCCGAGGACTTTCTTTTCTACGTGGCATCTGGAAGATCCCGAAGGAGGGGTCTATTTTCCATGATATCGTCATGGTAGAAATTTCTGGGTGGAACCTTTCTCTATGTTCATCACTAATGTCACCAATGTTAGCAGGAAATGAATCTTTAGTGACATATTGCATCCAGTTCAAAAAATGCTTGCAGAAGCTCATAAACAAGTTTGGCATAGTTCCTTGTTCTTTCCCAAGAACCCTCCAGAGCTTTTCAGGCTGTCAGTTCCACTATATTCAATGCAGTTTCAAACCAGTTATCAGCCATTATCCAACCAACCCTTATAATTTCAATCAGAGTTATCAAATTGTTAATTAATTAATTAATGTATTTCGTATCATTTGAGCACGTATTTTGCAAGAATGCATTCTTAAATGTGTTAATATACGCAATAATAAAAGAGAATAAGCAAATGGTTCAATACAGTTTTCTTGCTTTAGTTTCTTTGAGAAAACTTAAAAAAATTTCAGTTCGCTTTATCTCAAAAACTCTGTGCTAGAAAAATTTCAAAATTATATTCGTAATATAAAAAAAAAAAATTACTAAAAACATCCACATTCATTCTATGAACAAACAGAAAAAAAACAAAATTTTTGGCCAGTCTAATATTTTCTTGCAGAAACTTTTATGTACAGTCGCGAACAAAAGTACTTAGCCACCTCCATTAATTTTCCCTTTAACAATTCCGGTAAAAAGTAACAATTCACGTGCACCAAAATGATCATACCCGTATCAATCAATACACACCAAGAAAAACTGTTTACTGGAATTGTTAAAGGGAAAATTAATGGAAGATGGCTAAGCACTTTTGTTGCTGACTGTACAATCAAATATTTTCATCTTTGTTTTATTTTGCCCTTTTTCTGTTGGCATGAACTTAATCATAAAGAAAAATAGCAGAGCTTCATGAATTAAACTTGAAATTAAAATTACCATTAAATAAAATTAAAAAATTAAAATTACCGTATGTAATAAAGAATCTATTTAATTCAATGAAAAATAAATATCTATACTCAAAAATAGCATCATAAGCAGTTGTATGATAGAGTCGAATTTCAAGGATTTCCAAGAAATGCTAATTTTTTTAGACCACCATCTGGATAATGAAATCATCCTCAGATGATTCAATTACAAAAGTCTTGAACACAATGTAAGAGTGATTCACTTGGCAATTTGTCCATGTGCAATTCTTTAGCAAGTCTGCATTTTTTTTTTAACCATAGTTGTTTATTTGTTTTGTTTTTTTAATCTAAAGTTTAATTTTTACTACAATTGTATTAGAACCGTTTAAAAATAAAAAAAGAAAAAGAAAGAAAAGAAAAGGGTTTAAATATAGTTTTTCTAAACTGCTAAAATAGATGAGAAATAAATTATAATAAACAATTTCTTTATAAAGTTCTTTTTAAAAATGTTAAACAATATATATTCTTTAAATACAGCACTTTAAGATGTTTTATAGATCTCATTTGAGGCTCCGAATCCCTAAACGAAGCAAGTAATTCCTTGGTTTTCATTTTCTTTTTCATTACATCTGTATGGATTATCGCAATAGCAAAAGAATTCTTACTGCTTTCTTTTATTATAGTTGGCAGCCTCATCTTGAGCCTGCTAAGCAAACTTGCTGTAGAGATAAACACTTTGCACGTGTGATGATTGTTTTTTACGAGCAACTAAATGCGTAAAACTTAAGCAAGAACTTTGATAACGTTCAATGGTTTGTAATCACTGTTTATAAATATAACTTTAAGGTAATTATATAGAATTAGCTGATAATATTAAAATAGTTTCAAGTAGATAAGCGGATTTTTTTTTTTTTTTTTTTGTTAAAAAGTTTAATGCAAATTGGGAAGCGTCTAAGAGGCTTTATGTATAACTCAAAAATATTTCTAACGGGATGTGAGCCCATGACTCATGAGAGCAGACACATTCAGGGAGTTGCATAGCTCTCTAGGTATCTTTTAAACCAGAAATCTTACTTTAAAGATAAGTCTGAAAAGTCTTGCGTGTTCTTAATGCTCGATAAGAACGAGAAGCATCTTTAATGGAGCAGTTTCGCTTTCTCTTTCAGGGAGATCGATAAATTCTCGAGCAGTGCAGTGCTGCCCAACCTAAAAGCAACCCCGTTCTTCCTATTTTAGCCAACGAGGATGCCTTTATTTATTTAACATCCATTGAAGTCGTTTAACCCGTGCAGGGAGCTTTAAAGCAAAAACCAAGCACCTTCACCTTCAATTTTGGGTTTATTTTTCCTTCAAAAATTTATTTATAACTCCTGTTTAGGGAGGAAGAAAAATAAATAAAGCAAGCATTGTTTAGTTCCTACAAATTACATAACACTTGATGACGTAAATATTTAATTCCTTTACAAACGATGCCTTTCATTAAGAAAAGATGAAAAAGGTTATGTAATTATTGTTTATGATGAGCTTCTTAGGTAATAATTTTACGAATAAATTAAAATTTATATAATATTACACACGAAGATTTTTAATGCATTTTTGTTATCCTCTTTAAGTTTCTAATAAACTTGTATGTTGGTTAGGAAAGAAGAGTTAAACTCTTTTCGTTATCGTTATTAAAAAGCATTTATTGATTATCGTTTCAATGAGTGTTTGGTGTCTGGTCAATCTCCTTTTCTAAGAAATACTATTTTTAAATCGGGAATTTTTAAGCGTTCGCCAATGACGACAATGAGATTTCCGCCGAGTCACTTTTAGGAACAAGACGTCGCTCTCATTTAAAATTCATACAGTGTCTCGCTAAGCTTTAATTATTAAATTTAAAAAGCTCAACTAATCCTCAACTGATCTTTTCTGGATACTTTATATAATATTAATTTCATTTCTTCTTCCTTCAAGCTATAATTTCGCTTCGTTATTTCCTAAGCAAAAATATAACCTGGACATCTTAAAATGAGGGGAAAAAATTAAGCTACTGAATTGAGGAACTTTAAATTAGAGTTTAATTAAACCAGATGGTTTATTTAATATTATAAAAATATTTAAAAATAATTTAGCAACTTATTTTTTTTATTTTTATTAAATTATTAAAAAATATATGTTAAAATGTTAAACACAAAGCGCATCTTTAAGGATTTAAATTTTGTATATCCTTGCAGCCAAAAAGGAAAATTTTTAATTATCTTGTATTCTGATATTTATGCAAAATTTAAAAAAGACACTTTGATTATATAAATATTCTTATTTAATTTTAAGCTTTAATAACACAGGTGCCTTCATGCTGATCTTTTATTATATGTATGTATGCTTTCACAAGTCATTACATTTAATAAGTTGTTTTGTTAAAAAAAAAAATTTTACCTGGTTTTTGTTTATGTACAGGTATATTTTTTCTATACATAAATTATGGTCTTTGGAAAAGACTGAGGAACTACGTATCTTGCATTAATGAAATGCGAAGCCATCCAAGAAAGAAACGTTGAACTTTGAATTCAAACCCTCCCACCCCAAGTCCCGTTGTAACGATTTTCAAGGTTGCACTCCCATTTTTTTTTTTTAAATATTGAAATCAATCTCTTTTTATTTGTAATTATTATTCTGTTAGATATTTAAAGCGGAAAATTGACTTTTTTATATTAAGAGCTATACAATTCATTTCCAGTTAAAACAAAAGAAGAACAATATCTCTTTCGCTGAACACAGTTAATTTTCATTTGTTTTTACAGACATAAATTGTTAATGAATTTTTTCCTTCCTTCTCGTCTTGTTTGTTTTACTAATACAATAGAAAACAAACGTAATTGTACTCCCACTCATAAAAAATCTGTAAATAAATAATAAATTCGGCGTAAAATTACCGCTTTAAAAACAAAAACAAAAAAAAAAGGAGTGAGTGAGAGAATCAAACGCTATTATTAGACTCGTGTTACATCGTTTTACAAAAGAGCGAAGAATTAAAAACTGGAGCTAATAAATCACGCTGAAACAACAACGTTTAATGTTAATAATAATAATGATAATGATGATGATTGTAATGATGATGATGGGGGGAGGAGGTGTTGAACGGCGTTTGTCCGTCGGCCAAAACGGATCCAGACAACACGATCCTGACCTTTTCGAGCAACTTTCAAACGAACGAACGTTGCTCAGGTAAAATCATAGAAGGCATTGAAAATTGAGGACACCTTCAAAAAAAGTGATGTTAATGATGGTACTGACGGCTCTTGTGTGGGATGAACAACCAAGCGTTGCCGTCTTCTCTTTTTCGTTCTTTTTTTTTCTCTCTCTCTTCTTTTCCTTTTAATACTTGTTATGAGTCAAACGAAATGAACGTTTTCACGAATTTAACCGTTTCGCCTTTGTTTCTTTTAATTATATTTATTAAATTATTGGAAATTATTATAATTTAGCTCTTCAAATACAGAATAGCTAATAGAAAATTTTTAAAATATAAAAGTTCAACAAATTAAAAATAATTTTGATTAAGTAGACTTAATCGCAATTAACGTGATTCGTGAGGTGAAAATTTAAAAAGGAATTTTATTTTTTATTTTATTTTTTTTAGTGTGTATAGTTTCTGCTAAGGATAATAAAACATTAATTTAAAATTTTTAAAAACTATGTAAAATGTTCAGTATTATTACTTTACCATTTCTCGCAGAAATGCATTGTGATATTGATGGAAACGTTCCAGGTACAGTCAACCAAAGGAAATAATCCACACGAGTTTAATACTTAATATTACATTTCATGATATTGTGTTGTTTTAATAGCTCTTTTAATTATAATTATTTAAATTTAATAATCTTAACAATGTTAACTCTAAATGTAATATTAAATTATTAAAAATAAATTAATATTGAAACGGTAAAACTTAGAGTAAAATTCAAGTGTGGATTATTTCCCTTTGACGACTGTACTTATAGGTTAAATTAATAATTGCTACAATAAATCATAAATCAATTTACGAACTGGAATCCGTTAATGCTGAAAGTCTGTTAAATCGAATGTTATACAGAGAAATGGCACTTTTAACCTAGTTTTTACTCTTTTCCAAAATCTAATAATGCAAAGAGAGCTTTAATGCAGTATTGATATAAAACAAGTTGGTTTGCTAAAAGAAAGCAGCAGCTTTGTTGTTTACGCTACAAAGTGTCCACAAAATCCGAAACTTAAAATAGATCTAAAAAAAAATGACGTATATTCTTCCACTACTTTCATTGATGGAAGTATTTTTGTAAGTTGCGCCTGAAATGAAAATGAGATTAAATAAGTTACCTCCTATAATTTCATGAGATAAAAAAAACTTAAAAAATAATAATAAATAATAAAATTAAACTCAGACCAGAACACCAGGACTCCAAAATTTAGCTATCTCATCATTATTCTATTGTTTATTATTATTGTTTCTAAGTATTTAACTTCATGATATTGTAGGAAGTAATTTATTTAATCTCATTTTCATTTCAAGTATAACGCATCACTATTCGTCTTTATTCTCTTCATAGAAATTGAACAAGATAGTACATGATCCATTTTTTGATTATTTTAATACTATTGTCTTCGAAGACCTTGTTAGTCATATGTAAATAAAGCAAATACTAAATGTTTTAAAGAATGGAGTAAATAAGCTTGAATAGGTTCTTTAAACTTATTCAGTTATTACAATTTGGAGTTAACAAACTTTTATGGAGAACTTTTTTGGCGGCGTCTAGCTGACGTCTGTTCTCCAAGTCTCCAAGTGACGGAAACAATTTTCTTGACAATAAATAAAGGATGAAAACCTAAGAAACTTTTTTTTTTCGTTTTCTTTCTTCTTATTAAAATAAAATACGAGTAGAAGGAGGAGAAGAAAGCAATCTGGTTCTATTTTTAAGTAAGCAGAGTTTGTGAAACATCACTGCTTTTTAATTTGCAAAGACAACAACAACAACAACAGAAACGGGACAATAAACTTTATTTGAATTTGGCATCTGGTGTAGAAACGCCAAGAAAACGGCAAAAGGCTTTTTTACGAGGATGGTTGTTGCAAAACGCTTCGGTCGGTTATATATAGGGTGGAGATAACGTACTGAGGATGGCTTTGGGATGGGGAGGGGGGGGGGTAAGGATTGAGAGAGGAAAAAAAATTGTTGAGTTCGCCAAACTCATGTGGAAATTAAAGGCTGTCATGAATGATGATGATGATGCAAGTTAGTATTTATATGTTGTTGTTTTAGTTATTATTATTATTAATACGTATTATTATTATTACCTGGATGTGTTCTAAAGAGACTTGAGGTATGTTCATGACATAGAAGACATTGCCAGTGAGTTCATCGGTGACTGTTCCGTAAATCATCATGAGGTTATCGTGATTTGTATTGATCCAGGCATCGCGCTCCCTCCGCTTGATCGGATCGCTCAAGTCGTGCTGGGTTGCACCGTGCGTCGCCAAGTATTCACACCTGTCGAACTTGCTGCGAACTTTATAGGTGATCGCCCGGTGGTAGAAATTGAATTCAAAGATATCGACGAGGGGGGCGCATTCAATTTCATCGAAGTCATCGGTTGTGAACGTTTGGAGAAAACGTAGAAGAGGACGCGGCAGAGGAATCTCGCTCACTCGTAATTTAAGATTAAAGAGCGAGACCTTGCGTAAGATCGTATATTTACACCAATCTTGTAAACTTTGAAGGGACGGCCGATCGCTTGCAGAGTTCCCGCGAAAAGGATGGTAACTGTGGAAACCTGGTTGATAGGCTTCAAATATGCGTTCCATTTCATACCCCCGAAAAGACAGACAGTCACTTAACCCGCTCGCTCGCTCGTTCCTCGCTCACGCGTTCGTTTCATTCATTCGCCTTCGTAGTTGCCATCACTATCGTCGTCATCATCATCATCGCGATGCACGCAACTTTCAAGACTTGCAAGCATAACGCTAACCTCCACCGCTTCACAAACCACCGCAGCATTTCACAATATTTCGAGTCTGCTGCCATGGCGACAGCATCCGAGAAGCGAGGCACGTGGTTTACGCATGCGCTTTAACGGAAAAAACCTTGAGCAACATCGCCAGCAAATCCGAAATTATCTCCTCTCTCCAAAGTCTAGCAGCTGAGACCTAAGGCGATTTATCGTTTCCAATATGCTAATTAATATCCCGCTATGGGTTTTAATGATGGTTAACAATCTTCATTTTAATTCACAACCCGTTATCTAAGCTCTGGCCTAAATCCTTACTGCGCCTACTTTTTTATACAATGTGCTTCGTAATCCCAATGGTATAATCTTTATCATTATTTATCTAACGATATTGCAATTCTACAAAAAGCTAATCACATAAGTACAGCATATCATATCATTCTTAAACATTAAGGAAAAGAATCAAACAACTATAACGGTTTTCCATATCAGCGATTTTTTTTTTTACTTGAGATCATTATTATTATCAACTTCAGGGAATCCTTATCCAAATCATTGAAATCGTCCATTGAAGCTGTTTTTTACATTATTTTTGCACTAATAAATGCCATAAACCTGAAAGGAAACAAAATATCACATAGCATTGTTAAAGTCTTGATTTCTATTGTTGGAAGAACGAATTTTGGCTTATTAAAATTTGGGACTAAATGACATTTAAATTAAAATGTAAAAATTGAATCAAATATAATACCGTATTTTATTTTTAATTATTTATTTATGATATTTTTTTTATTTACATTATTTGTTTTGCATTAACCTTTTTTAACTGAACAACTAGAATCAACTGCAGATCTACACTGACTGCTCAATTGAAAGTGGACACTTTTAATTTTAGACGTTTTGTCGAATATCTAGAAAAATACTTGACGAATTATCCTTAGCGAAGATTTTGTCCCGAACGCAAATAGGGGGCCAGCAACAAATTGGGATCACCCTTTAAATAAAAAAAAAAAAAAGCTTGAAATGCGTTGTAGCTGTACCATATGATTAAGAGGCTTCTTTTATTTATCTGTGTCATTTATATTAGAATAGCACGCATATTCATGGAGGTTTCTTTGAAAAAAAAAAAAACGAAATTTTTTCGTAAGTTTTTTTATAATAACATGCAGAGTTTTCAACCCAATGCAATGACATTTTCTGAACACTTGAGAAACTACAGTAGAGAAACACCCTGCAATCAGAATATAAAAATATTAAATATTTGATGAAATATGAGCATTTTTTCTAAATAATGTTTAAATTGCGCATGCGCAAGCGTTACCAAAATGTCTTTTGCATAATTTATTAGCCAAATATATAAATTATAAAAAGACCAAGCAAATGTCGTGAAAATTTAGAAAGATGTCGTCGATAGAATGAGTTGAATTTCAATTGCTCTCAAAAATAAACAAAATAATAAGGGTTTTTCTCTGAAGTTTTAATTTTGGGCCGGACACCAATATCAACTTCTTCTCCTTATGCTGATACATTGACTTCCTATCAGCCAGCGTAGGAAGGAGAAGTAAGGAGAAGTCTGCGTAGTTCGTCAAGTTTCCTGAAAACGGCATTGCATTGGGTTGAAAACCCCGCATGTTATAAACAAAAAAATTACGATAAGTAAAAGAAGCTCATAAGCATATGTTACAGCTACAACGCATTTCAAGCATTATATTTTTCAGGGTGATCCAAACATTATTAAACTTTGTGTTTTGGGTTTTTTTTTGCGGGAGTCTCCCTGTTGTTGTTTTTTTTTTTCTTTTTTTTGCTGCTTTACTTTTTTTCTTGTTAGTCCTTGTCTTGTGGTAATCTTTTTTGTCTTCTCGTCCTTTGTCTCATATTCATGATTTCCTTTTTAATGCCTTTTCTGTTGCTCTTATTATTAATTTTTTCTTTTAGTAATCTTTTATTATTTCTTATTTTTTCTATAGTTTGTTCCTTTTATATGTTTTTTCATTAACCCCGTTTTGGGCATTTGGCCTGTTGGGGGCAACTTGGGGTTTTTCCCTCCGGTTTATCTGGTGGGATATTTCCTGCTGTTGTCACATTATTATTATTATTATTATTATTATTATTATTATTATTATTATTATTGTTCAACTTATTGCTGGTCCCGTATTTCCCTTCGGAACAAAACCTTCGCGATTATGTTAAGACTATGAGGTTTCAGGATAATTCGTCAAGTATTTTTCTAGATATTCGACAAAACGTCTAAAATCGAAGGTGTTCATATTATTTTGTCTAATCCCTCTATATAACAAATAAATAAAAATAAAAAAAAAAACTTTGCGGAAATTCAAATGCTAAATCCAGAAGGAAAACGGCGTGGCTCAAGAAAATTATATCCCAGAAATAAGACTGCCTGGGAAAGTTATATTACTTTGCCGATTAGATTAATGACTAATATCAAATAGGAATTATGTTTTTAAATTTGTAAGTTTCTCTACGGTTTTGATATGTATGGATTTACATTCAATGTTCTCGGGCTTCTATGTAATGAGCATGGAATAACCCCAATAACTGAAATAGAAACAGTTGGACTCACTTACCACGAGTTAGAAGTTTTATTTCCTATGCGAGACTATAGTGGTTTTGCTTGTGTAGATTTTTAAAGAAGATATGCATTGGAAATGCAACTTTGTTTATCTATAAAAGTGATATCTGATATGTTATTATGGATGATCTTATGTTCTTATCAGTTATTACTGCTCTGTCAAAATTTTATTTTTTTCGGTAGACTTTTAAGACAACAGCACCTGGGATGTTTACATCAGTAAGCTTGTGTGTTTTTTTTTAAAATTTTTTTTATAAAGGTTGACGTATGATAGTAACTACCTAGTTATGTCTGTGTAAATATTTTAAATGCGCATTTTGCAATGTGTCTGAAATATGACATTTCCTGCAACTCTCGTCGCTCAAATCGTTGATATTGTTTTCTGTAGGCTTTCCTGGTCTTATATTGCTTCACAGTAGTTTATCGCATCCATAATACAAAACCAAATAAAATAAAACGATTAATTCATTATATTATTGCATTAGTTGTTCTCTTAGTCATACCTAAATTTTACTTCTTTACTGTTAAGGTATTAAAAAAAAAACTGAACTTTGTCGCCTTGGTCTTTACTCAAGGTATTTAATATTA
This sequence comes from Rhysida immarginata, assembly GCA_023313115.1. Classification (NCBI taxonomy): domain Eukaryota; kingdom Metazoa; phylum Arthropoda; class Chilopoda; order Scolopendromorpha; family Scolopendridae; genus Rhysida; species Rhysida immarginata. The sequence continues at coordinate 163,825 of JAHWFO010040150.1, forward strand.
TCTTCGTCCCTTCACTTTCTACAAAGAGATTCGTTCACTTAATTCTGGCTTCTATGCTTTCTGGCTGGTTATTACTGTAATATTAAGTAGCGGAAGAATGAAGTTACTTATTGGTTTTTACAATGCCCGTCTGTCTATCCGTCCGTCCTCTTCATATTTTCTACTTTTTTTTTACGTAGAAGATCGGAATGTAGCTTACCCTAGGCATGTCCTATTTAACGAGGGTGGAAGTTAGAGGGGACCATCTGGTATAAATGGTATATACGTACTAAAAAAGAAAAACCTCTAATCCACAAGGAGGAAAAGGGATTCGATGTTTTTCTTTTTTGGTTGTTCCATTCCATAGTATTTGCTTATTTTTTTATATGGCATAGAGGAGTGAAATTTGGTATGCAGACTGCTCTAGGCAAGATCTACTGGTCCAATTATTCCAGTGGCCCACTGGGATAATGGCTCGGTAGCAGCCATGTCACAGAGTAGGGAAGGAACATGTTCCTTCCATACTCTGTGCCCATGTGCTCTTTAGAACTATTAACGTTTTCAAATGGCTACATAGGCATGTGATATGTCATTCGATTGGAAATGATGAAAAATGTAAGAAGATGCAGCTCTTTTTTATTTTCTAAATACTATGTTCGAGAAAATTACTTTTTGGAAAAAAAAAAAGGGGGGGGAGGGGGAGGGGGATAAAAATAGACGAACTCCGGGCTTCAGCTATTATATCCTGCTCAAGGGGAATTGATTTCTTATTATTTATTTTTTCTTTAATTCAAAACTCGGAGTATTAACAGAAAGAATGGGAAACTCATTCCTGATTTAAAAATATACTTGTTCCTAATACTAAAGATCGCAGTCTATTTTTGGAAAATAAGAATTTCAGATTTTTCAATAAATTGATATGAGGAGAGCAGTAAACCATTATCGGGATTGTATCAAGTTCACATCTGTTGTATTTCTATAGTATTATTTTATTTTGTTTTTTATATCATTATTTTACATTAATTAACTATATTTAACAAAATTAGAAGCCAAGAAAAAAATGTTGATCGGCGCCAAAATTCACATAATAAGAAAGAGCAAGCAGAATTAAAACATCAAAATAAATTAGAAATCGTTTTTACGATACCGAAATTTAATTAACGTATAATTTAAATTAACCTTAGAAATAATTTAAATTTAAAAACAAAACAACAGCATACAGTGAATAAAACTATGATACAGAAATATTAAAAAAAAAAATTATATAAAAATTGAGAGGTTTTAGACCAGAGAAAATAGTGTTATAAAACACGAAGCCGTTATAAATGGGCCCGTATTGCTGCAGAGATAAACAAACAAACAACTAATTAAATAAATAAATAAATAAATAAATAAATAAATAAATAAATAATAAATGTTAAAAACTGCTCAATTCGTGTAAAAGAGAACTGCTTGATTTTATTATTTCATTATATATTTGAAATTAGGTTAAACATAAGAATATGAGATATAATCAATTAATTCCCATTAATTTTATGTAAAAATAAATTAAATAAAATAATAAATAAAAAATAAATAATGATGATGAAGAAAAGTCACTTTCCAGTCCACAATTTTGGGGTCTAGATGATATTCAAATTGATGTCCAAATCATATGTATATTTTCTTGATGAGTTTTTAAAGTCGAATTTCCAAGAAAATTTGTAGAAAAGATTTTTTGGACTGAAGATTTTTTTTTTTTTTTTGCAAAATTTTAGGAAATCGGCAGTGGAATTTATCATCAAGGAAATCTACAAACTACACATCATTTGGACATCATCTATAGACCTCAAAATTTGCACATCATCTATAAAGACATCACCTATTTTAAATAGACTCTAAAATTGTGGGCTGAAAAGTGACTTTTCTTCATCATAATTTTTATTTTATTATTTATTATTTTATTTAATTAATTTTTACATTTTAAATTTAATGGTAGTTAATTGATTATATCTCATATTCATTCAAGTATGACTGAAGAGTAAAATGATAGATTAAGCTAGTACTGGAGGATTAAACAAACTCAAAGAGTTTTAATTATATGTTACTCTATCAGTTGTGATAATATTTTTATTTATTTATTTCTAAAGGAATCATAGCTTCTCTTGTGTTTTGCTTCAGTACACAAATCAGACATCGAGCTCGATTATGCTGTAGAGTTTACGCAACGAATTCAATTTGAATTGATACATTTGTTGCGTTATCTCCTATTCGTATCAATCAATCATTCACGCACCTTTACTCAAGCGAAGCGATTATTAAACTTTCATTCTTTAAATTAAGATCGAAATCATTAGTAACCGAAACATCTTCATTTCGGAGCGTACGTTGAAATAAAAAAAAAAGAAAGAAACATCATTTCTAAGCTTCCATTTAATTATATTCGCAACAAAAAATTTTTTCACGCCGAATTGAAATTTGCCGCATTTCGTCGTCTCGCACACGTGTGGCAATCGCTTCAAAACATATCCCGCGGTGCAGTGCGCCTGACGTCACTAATTTCCTTCCTAACAGAAGCCTTCAGTTATGGCGGACGGATGCAGCGGAAAGGCAGTTGCAAATCGCCCAAGAAGGCTGAAGAAACCGAGAGGAAGAGCGTCGAATATAAAAACTGCTCCGTGCACAAGAGAAATTTACGTGTCGTCTCCTTCCCGGTGATCCTGGTTTTCAATATTTTGCGTGGCCTGGCGTATCAGCTCTATGTGCTGTGCCGATACCTGTACCGTGCCTCAGCGTCTTTTGTCCAGTCCGCCAGGGAGCCCATTCACTCGACCGATTCCCTCGTTCTCCAGAAGGACGGAGGAACGATTCATTCCGGCGTTGAATTGGAGGCAATGCCGAACTTAACTCACCAAAAAACCGCACTGGGACCTGGTCCCGGGGATCCAGCCTTGGCAAAGCAGAAGCATCATCATCGCAAGGCCTTCGAATACATCTCCAAGGCGCTCAAGATAGACGAAGAAAATGAAGGTGATACAGTCAGTTGCTAAAGAGTTTCGATATCCTATCCAAGTGTATTCCTTTGGAATTTATTACCCCCTTTACCCTTTTAATTTCAACCTGTGATCAAAATTTCGGTCCTCCTTTTCACCCTTTTATAACATTAAAGTTAACAGGTGGCTTTTCGTATTCGTCTTTCAAAAGATATAGCATATCTTCAAATAGGCTTACTCTTATTATTATTGTTATTAACTATCTTAATTTAGATATACAATGTATCTGCAAGAAACCTTTTATTTTTTTAGTCATTTTATTTTTGTTTTACACCTGTTTGACTTCACACTCAGGCCATTCATTCAGACAGCTCCTCGAAAGTGATGATGATCTATGAGGAGTTAGAAGCACTTCATTAGAATAACGGTTATCTCGTGAATATTAGTTATCATTTTAAATTCTTATCATGTGACTTTGCAGAAGTAGTTTGTGTCACTCCAATGTTGTAATATATTTTGAACTTATTTGTATAAACATAAAATTTTCCATTCATGTATAATAATTGCTCCATATGTTCTAATGAAGCCCAGTTTTTAAATTACTTAAATATTGAATATTCTCGGATAAACACAACTGGCCCTTAGAAAAGGGGCCAGCAAGACCATTTGCCTAGAAGGACAAACAGAATTAAGCAATAAAACAGCATTTTTACTTTTAAGTGATCTTACTGGGTCACTTTTTGACTTTTACTCATCTCGTCACTTGGCACATGTTCATCAGCGATAAATAAATTAGATTTGATAATCAAAGATTAGATTAGCAAACATCTTATTATTTTTTCCTCATCTAATCTTTAAAAGGGGAAGAAGGAAGACAAAACCAGTAATATAGCCCAAAAGTCCATCCAACAGCCTTCAGCCGTATGTGCCCGACAGCACTTTCATCAAGCCTCCACTATAACTTTTTAAACTTGGGAAAGCTTACAATTCGTTTTAAAACTGTTTACGGTTATACTGACAAAAATAATAGCAGAAACTGTGATATGTGATATAGAACTTGTATTCAGCTTTCACAAAAAAGCATTTTTACTTCCTATTAACCTGTCACAATTTGTTAACAATAAAATGATGTTATGGCCCCAATCGGTTATTTACTCGTGAAATAGCCCAGAAACATTATGAAGCCTCGTTGGACGCAATAGAACACCAATTTATTTTTTTATACAAAACAGTTTTAAGTATAACATATTCAAGTCCATATTTGAATAAGTAGGTAAATAGTGTATTTTAACGATAACTTATCAGTTTAACTAATCAAAAAATATGTTTCATAACTTTCCCTGTTCATTTCATACAGATGCCTATTAAACAAAACATTCATGTTTTATTTGATCTTAATCTCCCTGCCCCTTCCAAATCTATGGCTAATTGTTGTAAAGAAACAGGATTTTATTACCAGTCTTTAAAAGCGACTAGACACAGTGAAGTAAAAAATTCTCTCCCCAACCTCCCATTAGTTGTATAATTCAAAAGTATTCATTCAAAGCGTTTTCATTGATTGATTGTCTGTTGAAGCTGCTGAGTTTCCATGGCAATAATGCTTTTACACAAATTAAGTAGGAGGGGGGACAAAATCTGTCTGAATGAATGACCTGAACAGGGAAAAGGCTTTTTAATATTATGCAGTGAACCAGACACCCTTTTTGATTTTTATGAATTTCACTGTTATTAAGAAAAGAATAAAAAAACAAACAAACTGAAACCTCAATTGTGAATGATACTATCAATGATCATCAAGACATTTGAATATTCAGTCTGCTCGCAGCTTATAGTCTAAATAAAAGCGTTTATGAATTACAAAATAAAAAAACAAAAAAAACAAAAACTAAATAGTTTCAATTATGTTTTTTCTCATTGTTGTTGCTAAACATGCAGAGTAGAGCACTGAGCATTTGATTTCCGTTTTCTCTATACCTCTCTTATACTTCGGGGAAGAAACAATCAATAGCAGTAACAGAACAAAACAAAAACAAAGTCTTCACCATCAAAATTTTCACTGTTTTGTTTTTTGCACTGAGTGTCATTGTCTACCTGCTTTGTTTTCTATCTTTTTTTTTCTTTCCATTTCCTTCGCTTGTATGAATTAGAGTGGGGCATGTCTGGCTTCTATCCCCACGTGTGCTTGCAGGAACACCGCAGTGACGAATATCGTAGACGAATTCACCTCCAGCTCCAGCAATTCATTCACACTTTGGGCACTGAATTGGGGCTGCACTGTAAGTTTACAACACGTTTTTAAAAATATTGTCTTTTCTTTTATTTTTCTTTTCTTTTATATCCCTTTCTCATCTGCTCTACCTGCTCTGCTCTGTGTTAGATAGGCGTGATTTGATTGATGGTGGTGAGCTCGTGACATTAGTGCATGTTATATTAATTGAGTGGTTGACTGAGAGAAAATGAGTAGTTTTTATATATTAGTTGTCATTTAGATTATATATGTTAATTTATTATACATTAATTTTCAGTCACAGTTGAAATGTACATTTTCGGTTTAATGCTTTACTACATTAGTTAAGCTTTCATGGAATTTTAATTATTTTTTTTTCTATTGAAATGTAATAATAATAAAGCCAAACTCTTCTTTTCCTATAAATGGTTATATCAGGGTCAGGTTCTCATTAGTATTCATTCAACTATTTTACTGTTCTTCTGATTATAGGTCAGAAAAATAAAGGAAGTAGAACACACTAAAATGTAATTTTCTATAAAAAAAAAAATAATGATATCATTTTTTAAATTTATTTTTAAAAATTTTAAATTAAATCTGCTTTGCATATTTTATTCAATTATAGATTGAGTTGACTTTGTCAATTATTTATTTAATAAGGTATTTGTTATTTATCTAATATTTTATTGATAATTTTTTATAAAACCGTATTTTCCACTTTTTAATAAACATGCCATTATAGATATCGTTAGAATCATTAATCTTATTTTTAAATTTTTCTGTCTTGATTGCATGATGTTCTCATCTGAAAATCGTTACATAATTTCATTTCATTGAAAGTTCTTCAGCGTAATTGCGTTTTGTGAACAAAGTAGATTATTAATAAGGAACAAGCTACTTTCTTAAAATTTATCCCTCATTTAGGTCAGTTTATGAAAAGAGTATCTTTTTTTATTAAAAAAAATTAAAATTTATCATTTTATCAAAAAAAAAAATAAATAAAAAGAACTCAATTAAGGTTGAATGTAGGTTAAACCACTGGTAAAACAGAAAGAAACTTTAAAAATTATTAAAGAACAAGTTAAAAGGTAGCTAATAATGATTTGAATAATGCCAAGTAGATAAGGTGTTTTACAAGTTCCGATTATTATTTTTTTTTTTTTTGTAAATGAATCAAGTTTGTAACTGGTTATTTTCTGCTCTTTGAAAGGAAACTTTAATTTCTTTGTTCATTAGAACTATAGAATATTACTGCGAAGTAACATTTCAAAAATTTAGTTTGTGGTCTTTTGTTAAAGAATTTCTCTATTTTTTTTTAAAGAAATTAAAATTTTAAAGGTCCCAACTGAAAACTTTGTCTTTAAAGTTTGTTTTTTTTGAAATGTTAAAAAAAAAGTCTTTATATCATGTAATACAAATAGTGACATCTTTGTGGAGTTAACATGTCAAAGGAAAGTAATAGGGGAGAGGAGGAACCAAACCTTGTGAAGGAAATAAAAGTGGAAATGAAAATAAAAGAGTAAAAAAATCAATACTTACTGGCAAAGTCTCAAGAAAACAAAAATTCACCCTCTCTGATATTAACATTTGTTTTACTATAAAATAATAAGCATTTAATAAATTGGATAAGTTTTAATTTGTAAATCATATAAATTAACTTTGAATTGACTTTTTATCATGTTTTTTTAAATATTAAAAGTGAATTACAGCAAAATTGCAATTTTAGGAGTTTATTGAAGGGAAGCAAAACCTATACAATTTTAACTTTTTTGTGGTGGTTGGTTTTTAGCTTATGCATGATAGATTGCCAAAAGGTGATTTAGGTAGTTAGAACCAGTAAAGGTTATCAAACTATCCCTTTAAATATTTAATATTCATACTTGCTGTATTTCATCCTGTGCTAGACCATTGTTTTTAAGCTGGTGTTTTTATATGTAATATTGAGGCCATTATTATCTAATAAGGAATTTTTTAATAAATCATCATTGGTATTATGCTTAATATATCATAAAGGGTAAGCAATTGCCAGAATTATATACGAGACATGATTAGATATGTTGTTTAAGGAGCAAATATTTTACTAATGCAGGCAATAGAGCAATAACAAAGGCATTGGTAGTAAAATAAGGTGCTTCTACCCGTTATTTATTTATTTTTTTTTTGTATTTTGGATGATTATTTGTATTAATGCATGCCACCTGCAGGATTCGAACCTGCGACCTTGAAAACCTGAAAGCCTGTTTTGATTTGTGAGAATAGATTAAGAGAAAAAGTTGAGTTGCAGTTTGAAGAAGGCATTAATAAAAATAAGTTAAAGAAATATTTTTTTTCTTCTTTGAGTTTGTATAAATTACTCACTTTTATTAAAAAGTAGTCCGCATTGTTTATACAGTATATTGCTGCTGATTTACTAACTAAAATGCTCCAGAAGACATTATAAACATTTTCTTAATTGCTTGCAACTTGTATGTAATTTATTTTTATAATATAGTTTTTCATTATGATGATACATTGTGTATTTTCAAATGTGATGGAAGTTCATAATACATGTAATAATGAATGATGGTTTCTATATTTAATGACAATTGCACCATAACTTTTATCTCCTTCAAAGATTATTAGAATTTAAGATGAGAAAAAAATCATTCTACCTTAAAAAAGGAACAACAAAAGAAAAAAAACACACAAAAAAATAAAAAAACAGATGATAAAGTAAAATAAATAAATGGTGATAAAATGCTGCAGAAAAAAAACCCTTCATAATATTAAAATGTCAAAGTTGGAATATATACAACACAAAATAAACTTAACTTCTTTACTTGATTACTTGAAGAGATAAAAAAAAAATACTTTGCATATATATTTTACATCCTAGTGGATTGAAAAATTGTATTCATATATTAAGGAGTTTTTTTAAAATTATCTGTTGGGTGAAAAAAAAAAATTGACTGCACAAAAACAATATTGTATCTGTATTTTTTTTTGTTTACTTTAACATAAGTGTAATAAATTTGAAACAAATAAAAATGTTTCAGATAAAGATTTTTTAACTTCCATGGTAAAAAAAAATAAAAAAATAAAAAAAAATGAATGCAGCAAATATATATATATTTTTTTTTAGGTTCCTGGTTTGGAATTTTCTTTCCAATTTTCATTTATAAATTTTTAAATATTTTCATGTTGTCCTTTTTATTCTTTTAATGGTGGAATTGGATTAATCTTTGACTTGGTAGGCCATGTTTCAGCATGATTGTCTTTTGAGACTTCTCTCCCTTAAAAAAGCAGCCATAAATTGAGAATCATTAAATGCTTTCTCCCTAGCATAGCAAGTTATCTTTACAGTCTGTCTTTATTGAAATTTGTGCTACGCTTCTAAACCTACCATAAAGCAATCTTTCACAATTTAATTAGGGTATTTTATATATACACGTCTTTCAGCGGAGTATGGGTATTCTAATTCTGGATCTTTTGGTAATAAGTTTGAGTACAGATATTTGTTTGTCTCAGATGTGTTAATATTTTAATCCTATGAAAAGGTGCAAATTACTTTGAAGCATCAAAAAACTTTAATTTAAGAACTATCTGTTTCATCTGAACATATAAAGATCTTTAACAAAAGTATTTTATAATTCATGATTAAAGTTTATGATTTGCTGCGAGTTCAGCACTGTAGAAGTTAAGATTCTTTTCAAGATGATTTGTGAATTTTCTAAACACTCATTATAATATCACATTAAATTGTGGTAAAAGGGAATGTCGTTTATTAATAGTTCAGTTACCTTTTGTTATATTGATTGGAAGACCTTTTTGATGATGGTTGTCATCTTTTATCGTCATCAGTTACCCTGATGGCATTTTAATCGAGTTAGAAACCTTCATCATATTATTGGATCCCAGTCTGCTTTAAAAGTATAATGGTAAAAGGATTTTATAAAATCCTTATTAATGGAGCATGGAGCTTAGATCTTTTTCATCATTGTTCATGTCTGTTGTTCCCAACTCGTGTTTGAGGCCTAATTTCAAGTGATTTTTTTTTTTTTGTAAAAATATTGATGCACGATCTAAATTTTATCGGCCCAAAATTTGTGAAAACTCTGAAATACTAGATATTTCATTTTTCTCATACAAAATTTAATTTTTAAAAATTATCTTCGATACTATCTAATGATAGGGAAATGAATTTTGTTGAGGTCAGTAATGAAAAGTATTAACAAAAAATTATTTTGAATAGTGAAACTAAGTTCAGAATTAAAAAATGAAGAGTTACAAACAGAAGATGGTTAAAAACTCAATCTTGTAGCTTAGTTAGCTCAAGGCACAAGTTGCAGGTTTGAATCCTGCCCAGGGCATAGATGTTTGCATTTGTCTCCTTTTCTAACAATTCATGCAAGAGATTGGTGTCAGAAAGGGCAGCCATAAAAAACCATTGCCAAAACGAATAAAAAACTAAATAACAATAGAGACCCCATGAAAAAAAAAAAATGGGAAAAAGCTAGATAGAGAAGATAACCAACTTTTATTCTGTACTCCAAAGAAGAGACTCTTGACTATTCCCATAATACTATTATATTAAATTAATGAGTTTTGAATAATGTTTTTATCCTTTTCTTGAAAGGAGGCATAGCAATAATCTAATTTTAGATTTACATGAAATGTATACAGTTCTTTTGAAATTTTTTCAGGGATTGTTTGCTCTGTAACATACTGTATAATAGGCTTACTCAGCTGCCACTTCCTATTATAGATGAGAATTTGTTTGGACAAACTCTTAACTATTTGGAGAGAAAAACTGATTGCTTTTCTTCTCCTCTCCCTCTATTCCCCCTTTCCTCCTTTTTTTATTATTATTATTATTATTATTATTACAACCAGAACACTTTGAACTTTTAAACAGGAAAATGCTTCACATTTAATTTTTGGAGACGTACTTTAAAGTAGCAATACCTACTAATCAAAAGTTTTTTTGTTTTTTTTTTTATATATATATAAATGTTTTTTGTTTTTTGGCATTAACTGTAGCGCGTTTCCTCCCCTTCAGGGTAAGGCTTTTCTAGTTTAATGTTGGATCCCAACAGGTTTAAGAACTTGCCCTGGAATACTGATTTTTTTAATTTTTTTTTATTTTTATTTGTACATACCTACTTGAAAACTGTTGAAAATACCTGTAATGGTCATTTTTACATTTCACCTCAATTTTGCATTTGAAGCATATAATTGAATTGCAGTATTAAAGCTGATGGGAGGGGGAATTTTTTTTGGATAGTTTGTTTTAGAACTTTTTATTTAATCTTCATTTGAAATATTTTATCTTTTACTATTAATCAAAGTTAAAATGATTCACTTAAGATTTTTCTAGCCTTGTATGGTTATAATTTCCCTTAACTTGTATTACATTGCAAACGTCAATATTATACAAGTTACCAAAACTGCTTAGAATAATGTAAGTCATTCCTCATGGAAACGATGAATTAAAAAAAAAAAACCCAAAACAAACAAACCTGGTTTAGATTACTCAATCACAAAATATTCATTTCTACATCACATAAGTTAACTTCTGTGTGTGTATGTGGTAATTTAAGAATTAAAAACCGTAAAGATTAATCAATAATGACTCTTAATAAAGCAAATTTTAAAAAGTATTTTTAAGCATTTAATAGATCGTGTAGAAATAATTATTATTTTTGAATAAAACTGCTAAATTACAAATTTTGGTAATTTTCTCCTCTTATTTTATTATTATCCTCTAAAATATTAGAGGATAGGAATGGGAATATATTTCATATAGCACTTTTAAACAAAACTTCAAATTCTACTTTCGTATTGTACACATTTTTCCATCCTGAATGTCTGAGATTGATCATTAAAAAAAAAAAGAAAATCAAACGTTTGAGGAGATAACAGTTGTTTCTATAGTTGTTGACTCTTTAAAATGTTTGATTTTTTTTTCTTTTGCATTTGCTTTTTCTGTGTTTATGTATACAAGAAGTATTCAGAGGATGGGTAACCTCTTATTTAAAAAGTGTATGATCATATCCCCATTATTCACTCCATTATTCGACTATCCCCATTTATAAATCAAAACCCCTTTCTTTAAAAATCCTGAATACGTGTCTGTTTGCTGAATGCTAACAATACATGTGTGCACAATTGATTGTGTTTAGAATTCAGTTTTGTTAACTTTGCAAGAGTTGTTAGTCAGTAAACTCTTGTGTAAGACTTTTTCTGATGAAACAGGCCAACTCATTGCTTGGAGATGGTCCAAGTATTATCTATGTTTAGTTATAGAAGGTTTAAGTGTGGGAGAAGGAGGGAGAGAGGTGTCAATGCTTTTGAAGTTCATGGTATTGGTTTAGTACGATCAAACAAGTGGACACACTGAAGCACCAAATAAATTTTTTCTTTGCTATTAACTTTTCCCTAGTAAGAGAAAGTATGAAAGAACTTGAAGAGTGAATCCATTTTAGGTTTTAAATCATTAAAACGTTATACATATGAAAACATTATGGTTATGCTGTATTATTTAGAACATTATTGGCTCATATATCAAAATTTTGCTATTTCTTTTGTTTGTATGTTTTAATTAATACTGATACAAAAATTCCATAAATGTTGCTAATTTATAAAACCTGAATTAATTAGCTGGAGCTTTTATTTCTCTTCATTTCTTTAAAGGTCTTTATAGTTTGTATGGTTTGATATTGAGATTACTTTTCATTTCTTTGTTTTATTAGGTTTATTATCTTCATTTTTCATGGAGTTTATTTATCTAGTTTAATCTTTTGCCTCTAGCGATTACGTTTTTATTACAGTATTAAACCGTTACTGGTTCACTGTTTTCTGTTTTTTTATTTTATTATTATTGCTTGGTGGAGTCTTTCTTTTTCATTATGAATTTTATAAAGCTGTCAACAAAAAAATGGAACATTGAATTTTTTTAATTTTTTTTTTTATTTTTTAAATGTAAAAGGATTGTTATTATTGAAAACTGTTAAAAGGGATCAAGAGGAGTTTCAGAAATTTATATTACAATATGTACTGCTATATTATTTTAATTACATCACACTTCATTCATTAGCATTATAAGATGACTTTATTACAGAAAATGATAGCATTTTTGTTTTAAAGATTGATTTGGCAGTAAAAATTAAAAAAGCAAAGTTAATAAAGGAAAAAAAAAAGTTTCCTTTGTAATGTTAAGACTCGTATGCATTTTGGATATTGCCTCTAGAAGCAATATTCTTCTCATAAAAGTGCTCGTCATTAATCTGTAATGATAGCTCTATTTGGCCTTTATTTAATAATCTTGCCAAGCTACTACTTTCACTTGACTCCAGTAGCATTAATAATGAAACGATTGCATCTGCGCTGGAAAGCCACATCTGGGCCCCTTGAGCACCCATCTGATCATTGATGTGCAAATTATTTTCATGTGTTTTTGAATTAAATTCTCTTATAAAACGCTTTTGGTGGTTTTGAGTGACTGATTATTTTAATTACCCGATTTATTCATAGAAGAATGATCAGTGTTAATAAATAGAAACATCATCTTTTCTGATTTTAATAAGTTAATCTCTTGTTTTATTTGTTTTTAATATATAATATGGTTAAATACTATATTTTTTCCCTTTTCTTTCTTTTTTTTTTTAATGTAAAATATAGGCCACAAGGAGCTGGCGATAGAACTATACAGGAAGGGGATAGCTGAACTCGAGAAGGGCATTGCTGTTGATATTAGTGGCAAAGGTGAACTGTTTTAATTTTTGTTCTGTTGTAGATCTTGATACAGTATAAGATTGGGATGAGATCAACTTTGTCTCCGAAAATTTAATTTCTGTATATGACATTGAAATTCTTAGACTTAACAAAGAAACTGGTTGAACATGTTCTGTTAAAAATCCACCTTCTCTCTCTCTCTCTCTCTCTCTCTCTCTCTCCACTCTTCTCTTCCCCCCCCCCCCCCCTCTCTCCCTCTTTATTTTTGTTCTTAATTTTTAATTTTCCCTTTGTATGTGTAGGCGATGTTTGGGATCGAGCTCAGCGCCTCCAAGAAAAGATGAAAACAAATTTAGATATGGCAAAAGATCGACTAGATTTTCTAGGTAGCTTCAGTTTTATTGTGCTATTTCATTTAACTATTGTAATTGATGGATAAGAAGAGTTAAATTAAGATATGATTAACTTCTTTTAAAAATAGAAAGAGTACCAAAAGATTTAATTTTTTCCATTTTTTAGAAATTCTGTTTTGTTTTTCCTAAATGCACATAAAATATTTTTTGTGTGCGTTGTTTGTAAATTAAGTTCATAAATTCTGGTATATTGCATTAAGTTGTTCGCAGGGGGGGGGGGGGGCACTACACATTTATGACAAGTCAGTTTTGCAAAATTACCTGTCATAAATTCCAAGCTTATGATTCAGCAGATCTGTTTTTATTAAAAATAATCTTGATAAATGTGACAATCATTGCAAAGTCAGTTTGTAGATAACTTGTTAAATATCAATAATAAGTTTGCTTTTTATATACATTTTTAAATTAATGATCATGCTCCACAAATATGAAAGGTTTCTAATTTGCCCTTATGGATTAGAGCTTTTCAGCTTTTCACTTTATAGTTAATTCCATTCCACAGTTTACCCTTATTGTTTTGTTTTTATTAAACAAGCTTGTTTTATTTTTATTTAGAAATTTGTTTAGATGGAAATTAAAAAAAAAAAAAAGAAAAAAAATTGGAAAATCTCAAATGAGAATATTGATTTAAAAGTTTGATGGAATTAATTACCTTAAAAAATCTTTGGGAAATAAGCTTTAGGCTCTCTTTCAGATGTTATTTTCACTTTGACATAACAGTAAAATCTATAATTTTTGTTTTTCCCATGATTGAGTTTTATAAGTGAACATTCATAAGCCAGATGGTCACTTTTTACTCCCCGCCGCGCCCCCCCCCCTCCTTTGCTCCTATGGTCAAATCATAGTCTAGTAATAAATAAATAAATAAATAAATAAATAAATAAATAATCTTAGTCCCCATTTTGGTCAAATCCTCAGCCTCATCCTCCCCAAATTGAACATTGGTTTATGAATGTTCCCTAACTTGTCAGTGAAAAATTTGCCAAGCATTCATTGTACCGAATTTGCCCCTACCCTTTTACAGATTTATCTTAAATAATTTATATGTACTTAAATTTTGAATGACATAAATCAAGAACAGATGCTTCCCCTTCATAAATGTAATCATTTAGACAGAATGTCTATGCATTTGACATTTGCAACAGTATTTTTATACAAGTGATATATAAATAATGAATTATTCTTTTTAATGAGCTTATTTTTAAGTCCCATCAAGTTTGTTATAATGGTATTTCACCTGTATATACTTCTTTTAATATTACTAATGATATATATGGTTCTGTGTGCTCATCTGTTTTGATATTGCTTCAAAATGTAAGTTATGAGAAATTTGTTAAAACTGCAAGGTGATTAGAGTTTAGCTGGTAGAGGGCAGTGCATAGTAAAGGAAGTGTTTTCTGGAAAGACCCCAAACTGATAAGGAGAAATGTTTTTTTCCTCTTAAGACCTTGAGTTTATACTAGTGGCGCTTCCCCAAACTTCAGCATTAGACATTAGAAATCATTTTCCTAGAAAAATAACAATTGTAATATTTCTGAATGTTTGAAGTACCATAATCATATTTAAATGATGAATGTAAATTATTAAAAAAAAAAAAATGCTATAGTGTTTTTTATTTATTTATTTGTTTGTTTATTCTTACATCAAAGCTGACCAACCCTTAAAAAAAAATAAATAAATAATATAAAAAAAGATAGCATTTTAGTATGGATAGCCTTTTTAATTAATATAACTGGTTATTTAGAAAAGTTAACTAATTTGAATAAAAGT
>JAHWFO010040150.1:202501-217828 GCA_023313115.1 Rhysida immarginata
ACATTCTGCCATTACAATTTAATTTTTGTGAGGTTTTCAATGGAATATATTGTCTGTATAAAGAGGCTTAGATGTGTATGTATGTCACAGTCCAGCTCCAGAATTGTTGTCCAAGTGACAATTTTGGCGTTTATACTGTGTAAAGTAAAAAGTGAGAATGGGAACTAGTCATTTTTCAGTTCTTTATATGAAAAATGCCACTCATTCTTAACGACAATTTTTTTTTTTAAAGTAACTTTAATTATAAATTATATAATTGGTAAATAATAATACATGTAGATGATTCAGGAGTGTTAAGGCATGAATCCCGTATTGGTATTGATCCTTGTTTGTTCTTTCTAACCCTTATTAAAAGTCTCCACTCAACGTTTGGTCAGCATGGAGGCTTATTGGCCAATTTCCCTTAAAAAGGACTAATAATTTGCCATGCTTTGTGAAAAAAATTTGGAGGAGGAAATATTTTTCCCAGATATTATTTTTTTAATAAAAAAATTAACCCGTACCTAGGTTCCATAACTATAAACTGATGTATTTTCATGGAAATGGGCTAACCTTTTTTAGAGAAATGAATTTTTTTTCTAAAAATGAAGAAATGGTAGAAGCATTCCATGAACGGCCTCCTCATTGAGATGAATCTTTTTTGAAAAGAATGTGTTTGACTACGAAGAGCCATTTTGGAGTAATTATGATTTTAAGGGATTTCAAGGACCCCATCCCCAGAAATAAAAAAAAAAAAAAGATTCTTCTCTTTTGAACCAGTTTCATGACCTAGTGGTAGGCCTGTACGAATGTACCATGCTGTCATTACAATTTATTTTTCTTTGTATTATCCAGATTTTGGTAAAATAAAATAAAAAAAAATTTGTATTAAACAGGATTTCATATCAGGCTTCGAAATAACTGGATTCAACTGTTTGTTTCTGGCTTTGAGTAGAAAATTAATATGATCATTTAATGCATGTTAAGCTAATACTTTTCACATTAATGTGTATGTTTTCTATTTCCATGGCATAAAGATGCGGAACATATGTCTACAAGATTTTATGGAAGCCCTAAGACGTATTCGACGGAGTGTTACCCCTGCCACATTGGACATGTATGAAAAGTGGAATCGTGAATTTGGAGACATTTCTGTTTAGGTTTTAATTCCATGCATCTTGGTTTACAATATACGATTTTAAAAAGGAAAAAAAAAAGATCGCTAATAATATTAAATAATGAAAATTGATATTTTTTAAAACTTGATTCTTTATATTTGCTCAGCCAAAAATATTAATTAACCTGACGTTGAGCATTGTACATTCCTTCACCGTTAACAATGAACCTTTTTAACAGATTATATTTTGATGAGTATATTGCATATTTTTTTTCTTTTTACTTGAGACTTTTAACAAATTGTTGATATTTCATAATGCAAAGAGATCTTAGTAAATTTTTTCTTTCTTTCACAGAATGTTTTCAGTTAAAGCTATCGGTAACTTTGTTTGTGTTTTTACAGCTTGTGTTATTTTTTAATATTAGCATATTTTTTTTTTATATATTTGTAAATTTTAGTAATGGAAAAGAAAGGGATGAAATAGCATATCATGTACATTATAATATTATAAAGTTGAAATAAATTAAGTCTTTTTTTTATTTTCAGTTGTTGACTTAATGATATGAGAAAATTTTCCTTTTTAAGGGAAAACCTTTCATTTTCCATTTTTCTTTTTTGTAAATGTTAATAGTTTGTAAATATTGTTTTTGAATTTTAAATGACAATGAAAATAGAATTTATTAAGAGAAGTTGTGGCAGTTGCATGATTCCATGTTTTGTATTGAATATGCCTTTGTGTGATTTTTTGCCATAAAATTCTGCTCAAAAAAAATCAAAAAATTTTTAGCCAGGCGTAATAAGAAAACTTTAAAGACCCAACAATTTGAATTAACGTTTCATATGGCAAGTTGAGACTTTCCAATCTTATTTTCTTAATTTTTAATAAATCACTGCATTAATGCTTGGCATTCGTTTTTAAAATCACTGCATAGGTGTTCATGTGTTTTATTTAAATGCCACGATTTGTGAATTTGAATTTGTGACAGCTCAATTTATTTTTCAGCTTGTATTAAGTTTTCTTAAGTGGAGTCTAGTCGTTTGTGTGGGAATAAATGGTTTTTAATTTTATATTGTATTTGTTTTTAACTTTGCTCATGGATCAGATTTTCTACTTAAAACTATAAAAAGTTAAAAAAAATAAAATCATTTTCACATAGCATCCGTGTTTAATAAGCCGGAACCTATGCAAACAAAGTCTCACAATCATATTCACAGCCCTCCATATAAAAGCCACATTGTTTTAAATCTGTGATTTTTCTTCACCAGAGACAGTCGAATTGATATAGAGCTGCTGTAAAGATAAGTTTAACTCGTCCTTAATGAGCAAGTAGATCTTGTTGTGGTTTTGATTTTTATTTTACTTGTATATAAAATTGTGGTTGGTTTTTTGTTTGTACAAATTATTTGGCTGAAGTTAATAGATTTTTTTAATATATTTTATAAATATTTTTGACATAGCAACACAATTTTAAAAAAAAATTTTGTTTGTTTGTTGTAATAAAGACTTTGTTAGCTGGCAATCATTTAATCAGGTTTTGCTGAAGTTTTCATTATTTGACTAGGTAACTTTACAGGATATTTTTAAAATTTAAATAGGTTGTATTATTTTCAGAATTTCAACAGTTATATATTCTAAAATATAAACTTACTCTCATTGCTGTAAAGTTTCCTTTGAATTTATTATGCATGAAGGAAATATATTTATAAATAATTTAATTTCCCCCTTATTCAAAATTTTATAAAATAAAATACTACAGATAAGGTATTTTTGTAGCAGCTGTACACTCAAACAAATTTGTATCCATATAACTGTAGCATGGGTAATTATTACAGTCGAACCTCGATTCGTCATTTTTGTGGGGGGGTGGGGGGGACTATGGATGCAGAATCATGCATTATAGGAATAAAACTACTGTATTTTCTAGACTACAAGTCCCTTTTTCACGAATTTTGGCTCCTGCAGGGTCCTATGACTGATAAAGCCAATGTGACATATGGGTGAAATTTACGAGAAAATTTTTGAACTTATTATTTACGAATTTCATGCAGAAAAATTTTACACTCTTTTGATAAAAAAATACAAATATTATAAGAAAATGCAATCCAACATGAAAAAATGAAAAAAGAACTTTATTTATACAGTCGAAACTCGATAACTTGAAAAATTTTTTATTTCCCTACATTTTCGCTTGTAATTTAATGTAATTTTCCCTTGTTATCTCGAAACATTTTCTCAGAAAACCTCGCTAGGTCGAATTTTGACTTCGTGTACCAGCAATATGCAAGACATTTAAAAACATTATAAAGTTAAGATTTTTTTTTGTAAAGAGATGTTTTTTGTATGAAAACAAAAAAAATTTGACTTACTTCCATTAAAGTTAGACGATTCTTGTGCGTGACAGAAAAAAAATCGTGAAAAAATTGCGTACGAGATGATTGAGCATGCCAGTTGATACATTTCTGATGCTAGTGGCTCTATTTTTACGTGGCGTACTCTCTATACAAGTTCCATTTTATTTCTTATTGTTCTGTTTTCTCATAAACCTTCCATATCTTGAAACCTCTTTATCTTGATTTTTTTTTCTGGTCCCGTGAAATTCGAGATGTGGAGATTTGACTCTCATCAGTTTTATAAAATGGTTGGTCCTGAAAAGGGCTGTTTTGTTGTGTTTATCAGTTAACCAGACCTTGCTTAGCTGATTTGTAGACTGAAAACTAGAATCTGTAAGAGTCTTCTGCTAATTTTAGTTTACTGAACTTTAAAAAGGAAACCGACGATTAATTAGGCATCGCGATCACAATTACTACATACACAAATCAGATAGGGCTACAATTGTTATCAAGTGCTGCAAAAAGCTGTAAGCGAATAATTTAAATTTTTTTTTGCAGTGCAATATATTTATCAAAGAAGTATATTTTGAGATTGTTAAAACACACTTGTATAGTGCAACTTATTTAAAGGAGCGACTTAGTCTGCAAAATGTGGTACATTATATACTCATTTAATACTGGAAAACTAGTGATCAAAAAATATTCTACATTATATAATAGACTATAATTTCCACTTCTATGTAAATAGGTTATTAAAGAAAAAAAAAGTCGTAGATTTTTTAAAATTCTTTTTGAAAGCCTTTTTTCTATTTCCTGCACCTAATTGTGCTTCTTTCATTTGTACATACCAGACTTTCTCATGCCAAATTTTTTGACATTCTCACTCAAGTAAAGATGTGTTGCAATGGATTTTCAGTCATGTGCAGTTGTTTAATGTTTATTTTCCAGGCATTATGCAAACTTGGTAAGAAAATAAATAAACGATCAATCTGGGAAAATGTTCTTTGACTCCAAAAATTCTTAATGATAGATGTAGGTAAACAATAGATCGAAGAACAATGTTGCACGTTTTATTAGCTTGGTTCACCAGCATCTGTGTAGGTTGATCAACACGATAACAATGGTTTCGGGGAAACTATATATCTGGGCGCGATAAATTGATGCTCGACTGTTTAATCATTATAACTAAACCTTTGAGCATAGAAACAGGCATACCACACTACCTACTGGGAACCCTGGACGGTTGACCAATCTGTATTTTTTATTTACGGTAATATTTAAGAACACATCATTTTTTTTTTTTTTAAGGCAAAATAGAATTTTACAAAGTTTATACTAAAAAAAAATAAAATAATAATTTTTTGCTTTATGCAAACATAAACACAAACCAGTAAATGACCCTTTAAATGATTAAATATAGATTTTATAAAAAAAATTTTTTTTACATTAGTGTACTATTTTATTTTTTTTTTTCATTTTGATAAAAGTTTGGTCTTGAGTTGTACTTTTCTTGTATAAATTCATCGAATGTTTATTTGTAAAGCATTCTTTAAGGTTTCCTTATTTCAATTGCGTTCAAAATGCTTTAACATAGTCAAAATTGTAAATCTGACTTCATCAAACATGGTTTATTTTATTATTCCATTATTTAAAGTCATTGATAAATATATTTGGAATTTGTTTTTCATGCACGTTATTTGTGTTATAAAATAATTACCCATGCTACAGTAACGGGATTCACATTTTGGCAGCTGGATATGTGCTACAGGAGTAATTATTTATTAGTGATTAATCTACAACATTAATTGATAAGAAAATCCTATATAGACGGATGTTCGTTTGAATGGTAATTTGTTCATTTTGATATTAGAGTTAAGCTGATTATGATAAGAAAATTTGCAATTACCGTTTAGGGAATTTGAAAATGTAATGGGTAGAATCTGGGAGATATACATTGGTGTTGATGATTGATAATAAACAATAATCAGCAGCAAGATTTTCAAACTGATGACTAAATAATTATTAATGTATTATCTATAAATTTTCCTTTACTTTTTTTTAAATTTTGAATAAGGAGAAATTAGATTAAATTAATGATGTTTCCTCTGAATTACATGTTTGGTAATTAAATTGCTATGTAATTACAGTAGACCCTCAAGATCATAAACCATTCTTGAAAAAAAAAGCAGTGAATAGGAAACCATGGGGGGAAAAAATAGAGTGTAAAATGACTTGTAGAGTTGTTGCTTTAATGGATAATTTGTTGCTTAGATTCATGATGTTTATAATGTATTATCAACAGCAATCTTAGGTTTATAATAATTAAGAAAATATTCCTATAAAATGTGCTTGCTACAACAGCATTCCATTTATTAAAAAAATAATAATCCTGAATTTCTATATTGACTCTTTTACTGTATAATTTTCATTATGATGAAATTATCCACCCTTGCTGTTTAATGAGAAATTTTTTAAAGGCTTGGGATAAATTTACCTTCGGGTGGATATATCAGCTTTACACAGCAAAATGATTACCATATTTTCGTGAATTTACCCCACACTTTTGTATAGCCTGCACCCTTATATATCCCTGAAAATTCAAATTTTATGTAAAACAAAATTTGGAAACCCCACATCATTGTATTTCTTATGGAGTATCCAATATTTTTGATTAAGTACCGTATTTACTCAGCTATAAGTTGAGGATTTTTTCCAAATTAAAGGGACAATAAAAGGGGGGGGGTTGTCTTAAGATCGCAAATTATACAAATATGCCAAACTTTTGCAAGTTAATGCTAAAATCTCCAGCTCGCCTGTAGTGGTGTTGCCATTTATGGCATTCTCGGTTATAACGAGATTACAAAGTATTTTCCAATAGCGCTCGAGAGATTGGAAAAAAATCATTCCATTCACACATCGTAGCAGGTTTTCAAGCTTAAGGTATGGATCAATGTGATACCTTTCTTTTTCCCCTGCAATCAAAAAAGACTTCAGTTAAAATTAGCATTTTTATTTTTGCTTCCATGTTCATTAAAAAGAATGTTCCTAAAATAATAAAAATTTACCTCACAAAAAGTGGGATAGTTTTATAATCGAAGTCGTCTTATAGTCAGGTAATGCGGTATATTCCCTTGTCCTCACACCTCCTTCATACAGATGTATGACCCATGTGGTGTATTCATGAAGATACAGTAAAATTTTTATTTAATAGGCTAGTTTTTATATGTAAATATTTTGTCACTAATTTTGCAGAAAATTCGTTTTAATTTGCAAACTTAGCAGATAAGATGCATTACTTTTCTCTGCATTTAAAATGGTGGGGTAAGATTGCATTTGCGGCATATTGATTAACATGAATAGAGACAAAATGTGGAAATAATTATAAAATGACAATGTGAAACTGTGAATATTTGAGGGCCTGCTGTTTCTTGCAGTTTGCATTTTGTTGTTCAAGAATTTAAAATATTTTTTAAGTGTCTGTAAATTGTATGATGCCATATAACAAAGTTTCTACCACAAATATCAATGCATTTAATATTGTTTTTGAAAAGAAACGTTTTTAACTTAAGTGCTTTAATACTTAATTTTTGAAACACAATCAACAATTTTGTTGTTTATACTATGAAAAACTTAAGGTGTTGCCTAGGAAAATACTATTGGCATTGTTAATTTATTTTTGTGAATTGCTGGAAAATTACAACATAGCATGTGATATACCTTGATATTTTTATGGTAAGATTAAGTGGAAATAGAATGATAGATTTACTTAATTTATTCTATGGTAAAGACAGGAGAGGGAAGAGTGACAAGAACGATATCTGTCTTCAGAAATACAAAACAAAACATAAGCCCAGAAAAATATTGGTTCCAATATATCATCATGATTTGTTGTTACAGATGGATGTTTGTTTGTTCTTAATATTTACATTAAGCCAAGCCATAAATATTATCTTTCTGAATGTGTCATCTTTTACTTAAATGGTTTGAAATTACCTAATTAAAGAAAAGTGAAATTTTGTCTAGAGTTATCCGTGCGTTATCTTAATTCAAGACATCAGCCGTCTGAATACTCTTGAAATTTTTTTTTATTCAGTTTGGTGCATTTTGTGTAGTCACTCGTCACAATTCATAAATTTTTCTTAATACTTAAATGTTTGCAAACAATCTAAGAACAATAGATGAAAGTAATTTAGCTCTGTAATCCTGGTTATAAGTAGGAAAACCTCTAGTAGGATTTTCATTAAATTGGTTGTTGATAGAGTTAACATCTAAATTGTTCGAATTCAGCAATAATAGCTAGTGGAACAATCCTTTTCATCTTCATCCCACTGATTATCAAAAACCTTAATTGCAGTTATTTTCTCCCAATGTGCTTACTTTAATGCCATATTTTCTACAGACGAGTACGGTTGTGATGATGGTTAACAGTTCATGTCTTAACTTTTTGTTTACTCGAGCTTTTGATTGTATGCCAAGGCTGATGGATGTTTATTGGCATTTTAATGTATTGGATTCATTTCAGTTTCTGAAATAAGATTTATTTGTTAATTTTATTTATTTTATTAATTTTTTTTGTATGTGCTTCAAAAGCACTTTGCATGTTCATTGTACATAATATAAAAGCTGAAGTTTTTATATGTTGTTAAAATTGCATCTGAATGAGCTGTAATCACAGCAGCAGCACTGTGGACATTGTTAATGTTTGTACACCCTCTCAACAAGCAAAAATAAACAGATTTCAATTATACGATGT
Source organism: Rhysida immarginata (assembly GCA_023313115.1). Classification (NCBI taxonomy): domain Eukaryota; kingdom Metazoa; phylum Arthropoda; class Chilopoda; order Scolopendromorpha; family Scolopendridae; genus Rhysida; species Rhysida immarginata. The sequence goes on from JAHWFO010040150.1 coordinate 210,682, forward strand.
GTTGGGGTAAATTAATCTTATTGTTATGGGATTGTTCTCAATTCCTTCTGCACAAAGACTAACACAATGCTGATAGTGATGAAGTTTGGTATGTAAAACGAGTATATCCTTAAATTTTGTTTGATTTGCCTGCCATCTCAAAATTCAAAACACGAGGCCAGTTTTTCTTCGCAAACCTAGCTGGACATTCTTAAAAATGGCTCGTCACAACTGCAAACCAGACTTCATCTTCCAACTGGATAATGCCATGCAAACATTTCTACTGCCAAGTACACGAGTTTATGGAATGGAGAGTTTTCTGTATTGTCCTTCTTGATGAACTTGGAGGCCTTGCAGTACATAGCGGGAAAGAAACCACACACAATTCAGGCCACTTTTGCAGTATTCCTGTTTCTTATCAAGAATAAGCTTTGGTTTTTGATTTTGTTAAACCATTGCAATCAGTCGTAAATGGTTCGGCTAAACCAAACTTTTAATAATTACTCTTCCCAGGCCCTTTTAAATGGATGTAGGGTAGATGTACCAGTAATTGACAATTCACGATTTAAAGGCTTGTAATAAAGTAACCAGGCAAGAAAACGGACTGGTATTACCACCTCATATTAAACAATGTATTAGGCTTCCCAGAACAGCAAAAAATTAGGAATTTTGCTCCTATTTATGGCTGCAAACACATGTTGATTGTTCAGTGCCTTACCGAGTCGAAAAAACCTTGTAATGAACCACTACGTGAGGGTTTGATTACTTGAATTTATTTCATGAATGTTATGCAATATTTGTTATTATTTTTACGTGAGCCTTTTTGTGTGATCAGTGGACAATACTTCTAGTAGTAACAGAATTTCAGATGACCAATATATTAACTGTTTTAATCCACCGTCAACTACTAGAACTCGGATATGTAGTCTCACTAGTAATTGACATGACCCGTCAATTATTGATAATTTCTGTGTTTAAAAAAAAAAAAAAACTACCAAAAATATATTAATGTGATATAGAATGTAGGGTAATAATAAAGGAAACATGATAGTTTTAAGTGTAACTTCAGATTTCCAGTAATTGGCCTAGCTGTGTCAATTACAGGAACATGACTGTCAATTTCTAGTTCACCCACTTTGACACAAATCTTCTAGGCCCTATTCGCCCATTCTTTTTGTTGGTCCTGAATCTTGTCAGAGAGATGATCAACAGATACCCCAGGACAACTTATCTTCCAAGAAAAAAACTACTACTGGTTTTCTGTTTACTATGATAAGAAGTAGCATAGGATGAACTGGATGATTTTTGCAAATAGGAAAACAATCGTCAAAATCAAGTTTTTCTGCAACGATTTGTTGGCCAAGATCTGATTATTTGCACTAGTGAAAAACACCTTCATGTTCTATGGTCCTTACACTCTACATTGGAGTGGATCGATTGTATTTATTATTTCAAAGGAAAAAAGATAAATGATCTATATAAACAACACAAGTTTTTAAAAGCACAATTTTAGTTAATTTTAAATATTTTACACATTCTTAAAAATGCTTGATTTCATCAGCTACTTTTGGACGTTGTGAATTTTTGTTGTAAAAATATATAATAAAAACGTGTAATGAAAATAGTGTCAATTATTGGTGAAACTGCCTGTCAACTTCTGGTGATTTATGCATTAGTTAGGAAAAAATTTAATAACTTATTAGCTTTTAAAGATATAATAACTGTTAAGAGATTGGCATATTCTGCACTATATTTATAATTTAATTGTATAACTAGAAAAGTTTCAAAATGCAATTTGATTTATGTACAGAATTTCGTTTCATAGTAATGTCTTAAACTGTCAATTACTGGTACATCTACCCTACTGCTGTTTTTATTGACTGACTGGCTAATTAAGCAAGATAAATATTGTTACTGCACAGTTAAGTTTATACATCCAAGTAATTATATCTTTCTGGGGTGCAAAGAACGAAATGAAAGGAAAATTACTTTGTTAATAAATTTGATATGCTGATAAAATCTGATCTTTCATCTGCAGATTGTGATTTACAATACAAATATAGTTCTAAAGCTTTACTGTTTTTGGAATGTAAATTCTAGAACAATAAAGTGTTAAAAACATTGATTTTCTCAACTTCTATAATGTTTATTTCAAAAATCTTGCAGTTTGCAGATGAAAGACAGTAAGATTCATGATTGCATAATGAACATTTCATTTTACATATTGGATTATCTCTTATGAAGGGAAGTCAAAAGTTACCAAAATTCCCCTGAATATACAATGAAAAATAAGCGCACACAATATTGCAAATGGGAAGCTTAGCATGTCTGCTCGCAGTTGAAATAGGTTGTGATTTGTCACAATGGTACATTTCTCAACAAGAATGCTGGAAATGTTATGGGCGTTTGTTAGATCCTGAAATGAAGATGCAGTAATCAAAGATAAGCCAATCCAGGATGCTCATTGTAGTACAATGCAGCCATTGACCACGACTTTTCCAACAAGGAATCGTGAAATAGAGGGGCTGCACAATCTCCAGATCCCTTTCCATAGAAAATTTGTGGGTCACCAACTTGACTGGCTCTGCATAATGCCCTAAGAATGCCAATGTATTGTGGATGTACAGGTAAGTTGCATACCAACATTACATTAACCGCTTAAATAACTTGCATTAGTTGCACAAATGTAATAGCATGGAAGAATAATACATAGAAGTGCCTCTTGCAAGAAATCACGTCACACGATATCATGTTGCCCACCAGAGTGCCATGAAATCCCAATGTTGGTTTTCATTGAGCAAGAATCTATTTTGTATGATAATGCTGTAATAATATAATAAATATTTAATTTTGCGCATTAATTAACTGAAACAATATGTTGAAGCATTTTTGTTCAGAATTGCTCTTTCCCTCAGTCAACACGTCTAAAACTCAACAGCTAACTTCACTGAAACCCTTGCACCATTCAAACCGATCAAAAAAAAAAAACCAAAATTCCAAAACATTGTTCTACCTTTTAAAAAAAGTACTCCAAAACCAGGCCCATATTAAAATTGAAATGGGTCATTAAAATTTAATAAATAGTGAATGAAAGAAAAGCATTTATTTCCTATAAAAGCAATCATAAAATGCTTTTCAAAAATTTTTAAAGAAATATCAAGTGTTCAATTACTTCAAAGGCATCTGTAATTCTAAAATCATAAAAAAGATAATGGGGTTGTAAGCGCAATCATGTTGGCCACCAAGTGCACTGCAATAGCAGCAAGTGACACACTTTAGCACTGGAAGTGCTACAAGAGGTGCTTCCATGTATTATTCTTCCATGGTAATGACACAAATTGACCATTCAAGCCAGTTATTTTCATTTTATCCTGCTGCTCCAAAATCCCAGAACCAATTTGTTGCTTTCATTATATCCATTATCCACTGTATTTTTTTTTGATCCATAATGTGAATCAATTTTTCAAATGGATTTTTAAGGTTAGATAAACAAGTAAATGATAAGACCAGGATGGTAGAACAATTTTTTATTATTATTATAAATAAGTTATTATTTACAATATCTACCATTGTTTTTTCTCCCCCCTTTTTAAATCTCAATTTCCCCCCAGCAAGTATTACAATAAATACTGAGCAACGTTTGGTAAAGAAAAATTTTTTAAAAGCGTTCCGACATTCTGTTCGCCAATGCTCGCATTGTTCCATAAACTTTTGAAGGTGGGCTTCCTAAAATAGTAGACAAAAATTATATAAACATTTTAACTACAAATCTTTTTATCAAAACGAGAAACTCAAACATCATATGTCAATTCTCACCTAAAATTAAATTACATATAGCTCTCCGTGCAATTTGAATATGCTGATATGATCCCAATATGTGGATTTTACTATAAAAGTATAAAAATTTATAAGTCGCATTATCCAGAAAAAAATAAATTATAAATCCATAATATCAATCTTAATTTAAATGGGTTTTGGTTTTCGATAATCTTACCTGTCAGCTAATACTATTCGAGTTTTGGTGACGTTTTCGATTGTGAATTTGGTTTTGCCATTTTTTCCTGCTATCCTTCCGATAGCTCTAGATAAATGGTCACCTTTTAAGGGCTTCACTGAACGTGAGTAAAAAATAGTAATTTCAAAATTAGAGAATATTAAGTCTGATGAGAAAGAATCAAAACTTCTTTTCCCCCTTAAATATCTTACCATCTTGAACTTCAAATGATTCTATGAATAAGTCATCCAAACGTACTAGTGCCAGGGCATCCTAATAAAGAAAAAATACAAGAACTTTGAAAATAATTTCATCAATTCCACAAAATAAAATATTACATTCGAGTGAACTTTAATTTTCTGAAAATTCAATTTTCCTTCTGAGGGGAAAAAGAAGAAAAAAAAAAATCTGTTAATAGCGAGTTAATGCCTCTTTTCACTTGAATTATGGCTGCATATTTGATCAGCAGTATTCTAACAAGATCTGAATGCATTATGGATTAACCCCCAACCATGCCTGCATCAGCTGATCCCAGAGTTCACCCAGACTAACAAGTGATCCCACAAATTCTCAATGGGATTCAAAAATCTAAAGATTCTGCAAGAGTCCACCTATGTGAATGTAAAGGAATGTTCATCAAACCAGTCGCACACAAACCCTGGAAAACTGGTTTCTCCATGTTAAGCCATGTTTGTAGTCTTGGAAAACTGGGTGCTCCATGTTAAGCTGCATTAACAAGAAAGCAAATGAAAATCATAAATAAAACGGGACAGTAGACCACAATAAAATCACTGAAATAACCAAATCAAAACAAGCACATGATTGGCCAAAATCTCAGATTGGATACACCCGCTTAAATAGAGGCCTTCTCTTATGAATGCATTTGTAATTGACATTTTTGATTGGTTCCAAGGATTTGAGTCTTTGCACGTGGAATTTCTATGTAAAAGCTTAACCATGGCTAATTTTTGATACGATATCCATAGTTTTCATTACAATAAATGACGGATTTTCAATGCATTTATAGATAACCATTCTGCTCGGCAAAATTATGATAATATCAGATTGATAACATTAACCGTGACCACATTAAGTGGTTATATTGAAATTCATTAAGCGCCGCCCACTGTATCTGGTTTGGTAAACCAAAGTTTAGCAATTTGTAAAATGTTCAAAAAATTCACTGTAATGAATTTCAAAATAACAAAAACTTTTGGACCCTGCAATAATCCTAACTATTCGTTGTATAGAATTTTCACAAAACACGGAAAGAGAGAAATCGTTTTTTGCATTATCAATCGAAAGAAAATGTTCCCGATCCAGATTCAATTTTAGGCAAAATTGATGACATTTAAGCACAAAAACAATCAGCTGTATTGTCATATTTTGGAAATAAATACCGGTAGTTTTTTAGATTGATTTTATCGTTTTTTTTTTTATTCCAGTTATTATAACGAACTAAATATTTTGGTCCCTAGCTGTTCGTTATAACGAGGGCCCACCTTTAATATATGGATGCAACCAATTCATCAATTAAAAAGGTAAAAGATAACCCAAAAATATTTTTAGTCTGCCTAAAAGTAAAATAATATCTTTATCCAAAATTTGTACTTTTTTCGTTGTTTCAAATAAAGCTCATCACTTATCTTACTTGATGTAGTAATATCAGTTCATGAAATGTACAATATGGTTTCCCAATGTAAATTTTACTCAAACCTTTGCCCTTCTCACTCTCTTGATTTCCCAAAGCATGACAAAACTCATCAGCTGAATCATGATTGATAAGAGAAAAGGGCCATGATGATAACAATCTAGTTTAATTTAAAATTAGTGTTCTAAGAAAATATTCTCTAGCAAAAGCTTTTTTTTATAGTGCAAGTTTAAATTCCAAAAATAAAATAAAAATATATATATAAAAATTCACAGTTATTCCACATATAATTTTTTTACAAATGACTCACCTCAACATCAAAGCCTAAAATAAAGGCTTGAACAAAATCTGCAGCTTTTTGGAGAGAGCTAATATCTTCTGTTTCTTTCGTAGCCTGAAATAAAGTAAAAAAAATTATTAAAAATATTTTTTTTCTTAAAATCCCTTTTTTATGTTTGTGGTCTATTTTTAAACCCCTTACCCTTATTTCCACATTCCTCGTTTTCAAGTTAAACCTGATCTGCAGATGCATATGTTCAACGATGGGGGTGAATATTTTTAGCCAATTTTCTTTGAGAGGGTTATACCTATGGGAGGGCACAGGAATTTTTCTCATTTCTTTGACTCCATCCTAGAAAACATTATGAGCAGACCTATTTTTATCATCATGAATCAAAGTTTTAAAAAAAAAAAAAAAAAAGACATACAAATAATAGTTTCAACACACGAGATGCTAAAAAGCATTTCATAATGAAGAACTGCAATACAAATTTGTTAAAAGGAAAAATAAGAATACATGTAATATGCAAGAAGACAAATACATTTTTCTTAATTGGGGAGCTTCTAAATTAATAACCTAATGGCAAGATATGATCTCTTAATGAGCTAATTAAAAGTCTCTTTACTAGTCAACCATTAAGAATTTTATGATGTGGTATGACTGGGATTGTTAGGAGGACTTAGAAAGAACAAACATGGACATCAATCCCAATGCAGGATTAATGCCCTAACACACACTCTCAGCCTTAATAACCCTTAATTACCTACATGTATTATTATTTACTAATTATATAATTTATAATTAAAATTAATTTAAAAACAATGTTGTTAAGAATGAGTGGCATTTTTCATTTTATATAGCACTGAAAAACGACTATTCCCCATTCTCACTTTTTACTTTACACAGTATAAACGCCAAAATTGTCACTTGGACAACAATTCCAGAGCTGGACTGTGACATACATACACATCTATGCCTCTTTACTTTACACGGTAAATATGTTCCATTGAAAACCTCACACAAAATAAATTGTAATGGCAGAATGGTAAATTCACACAGGCCTATCACCAGGCCATGAAACTGATTCAAAAAAGAATTTTTTTTTTCTCTGTTGGGGGGAGGGGGTCCCTTCAAACCTTAATTACTCCAAAATGGGTCTTCGCAGCCAAACAGTTTCTTTTCAAAAAAGGTGTCTCAATGAAATGAATGCTTCTGCCATTTCTTCATTTTTAGGAAAAAGATT
>JAHWFO010040150.1:217928-263793 GCA_023313115.1 Rhysida immarginata
AATCCCCTCAATGAGAGGGGTCTGTACATGTCGAGTTTATTGAGTCCGACTCGCTGGTTTAAACGCTATAGCCATTTTTTCATTTTTTGAAAATATTAATCTCTAAAAAGGTTTACCTAATTGACAGAAAATATGCCAAGGCACAATTTAAGGTACCTTCTAAATAGGTAAAATTTTTATTCGGTTCTGCTATTTGCCATGCTGCACAAAATTGGTCACATATGTACAGACGGAAATTTTTTTTCTTCTTCAAAATTTCAACATATCTTTTCAAATCATGAGTTTTTATTTTGATTTCAGGAGAAGAAAAAAAAGAAAAAAATTTGAGTTACGGAAACAGACATAGGCCTTCACTCTCGGTGAATAGTAGGCCAAAAGCACAAAACAACAACAAAAGGTCTGCATGTTGAAAAGTTATGCACACGTTCCATAATTTTATAAAATCACATGAAACCAAAAAATCAACAAGAAATTAATCCGCCCTGAGGAAGGTATAGGAAAGTAGTCGAAGTCCTGATTTCATAGTAATGTAGATCTTGCCTAGAGGAATCTGCACACTGAATTACATTCCTATATACCATATAGACCAGAAGGCCCCCTTGAATTCTCCTCCCCATAACTCCAACCAAGTCAGGATATAGTCCAACAAACAAAGCATGAGAATCATTCCTCCTGCAATAGATCACATGGCTGCCTTAGTCTCATTGCACAGGTGTTTTATTTATCATTAATAGGCGTACCGTAAAACCTTGAAAAAAAGGCCGGGTTATTCAAATAAACGCTAGTCTCGATTAAAGGCCGGGTGTTGTTTTGAAAATAAATTAAACGCCGGGCCTGATTGTTTTTCAGGTTAATCGTATAAATTCCGGCGTTTTTTGTTCCCATTTCTTGGGAATAGCCCTTAATGTCAGGTCTTAAATAAATCGCCAGGAAGGGGGGGGGGGTCAGGGCTATTGTGACAAACAGACACCCGGGGCTCTATTGAAGGTTTACGGTATTTGTTTATTAATTCAATGTGGGTTTTTTTTCCTCCACTGAGTGCACGCCCTAGTCATTTCAAGTAGCTATCGTATGGTCCGTGAGAGGTGCATTTCATGCATCGTACAAAGGTACCAGCAGGGTCGTTTTGCCCATTTGCAAATGGTAGCCTCTAATCCAACGAAGCTCCAGCTTTCGATCACTGTCGATGACAGTTGAAATTTTTGCTTTCAAGTGGATGAGGACAGTTCATACAGGCTAAAAAAAATTTGAAAGTGGAAAAGACTTTAAAATTCCAGCATTTAGACTCCTGGGGTGATATTATAAAGGAGTCGTTGAAGCGTCACCATGTTGTTGGTTTGGCTCAAAACACACGGACTATTCGATGAAAGATCAAGCACAGATGCTGAATCACACTGAATGGGGCGCACTACTGATGTCATCACCATGCACATAATACGAATAAACAAATACACCCATTATTTCCTGCTTAAAGTGCGCTTTGTTCACCAAGTGCTCAAGTGACATGTCAAACAAGAAGTTATTACGATTCTTCTATGAAAAACTTATTTTGCATTACTGTATATACCAACATAAGTCAATTCCTGTGTAGACCACTAGCAAAGTAAACAATCACCAGATGGCATTAGCATCGAGGTCGAAACACCACTTCCATTAAATAAGTACGTCGCGGTGATTAGAAGTGTTAAGTTTTAGAAGGACAAAGTGTTAATTAAAATACCTATAAGCTGCGCAGCTTTCGGCTGTTGTAATAGAGGAAACACCAATAAATTATCTACAATCAGATTTTTCAAAATCCCCCAAAAAAATAATGATTGCCGTAAGCAATGGATAGTCACTAAAAAGAAAGGATTGAACTCCAAACAACAGTTCACTATCCGCACATCGCACGATAACTAATCATGCGACCAAGGTAAATGAAAATTTTATGAATTTAGCCATTTACTGTAACTAAATAGAAAAGGGGGTATATATCAGTTATTTACAGGGGGGGGGGGGGGGATCTTGGGGGCGTAGCTCCCCAATCTTCAAAAAATAATTTCATTTATGATTCTTAATGGTATTATGAATGCAGATTGCGTTAGAAAATGGGCATGTAATGGGGGCGGGGTAATTAGCATGTGAAAGGAGTGGGAAATGAGATTCCTCAGAGTACACATTTTTTACATATCCCGAGCAACTCTTAAATATAGTTTTCACATAATTACAGTTATTATCTTCGATAAATCGCGGCAATACACGATTCTTAAAGTAGGAGCATAAACATTATTAGAGCATAGCTCTGATTTTTCTGCTAAAACAATTGACATGTTTGATACAGTTTTTAGCTTTTCTCCGATTTGCCATTTGGTATTCTTTATGATAATTAATTTTATCAAATCACGTTCGACACTCGACAAACTTTTAAAATATGCCCTGGTTATTTTAAGGGTATAGTGTATCGGGAGATGTTTAAAAGTATACGTGGTTGCAGTCTCCGTGTAAACATATGTGGCAGGCAAAACCGGATATTGTCATTTGCCCCTTGATTGCAGTGCCACGAAAACATCTGGTGGTTTATTTGCCGGTGTTAAGTGGTCTATAAGTCTACCCCCAATTTTTAGCCCTAAAATGTGGAAAAACGGTATGACTTGAGCCTAAGTCGAGGCAAAAACAAAATTATAAATTATACATATTATCACCTCAATGGTATATAACCAGTAATCTCAAAAAGCTGTTTTTCTAGCATAGATCTAGATTTTAAGTTTGAGGAGCAATTCTAATCAAGAACTGATATTTTGGTTAATGTTCACAATCTGCACATCGCACCATGACTGACATTGCGAAGGTAAGTGAAATTTTTATTAATTTAACCATCACTGTTTAGCCATCTACTGTGACTAAATAGAAATGGGGGTATATATCAGTCCGTTGGGGGGGGGGGGGGGGGGTATGGGGGGGCACAGCCCCCCAGTCTTTAAAAAATAAATTGATTTACCTTGGTCACATGATCAGTCATCGCGCGATGTGCAGATAGTGAATATTAACAGAATTTTCTTCTGTTAAACAACTTTTGAATTATAAAAGTGACAAAAATAAAACATTGAGGTGAAGAGATAGGCAGGTCCTGCATCAAAAGCTGTGAGGCCAAACTGGAAACTATATAACAAACATACTAACCATTTAAAAATTCAGATGTAGCATATGTTGAAATGTGTTCTTGTGTGTATTTGAGCAAGAATAGAGTAGATTATGCTATTCGTATAGATTAATTGATCAAAATTAACTTAATAGCTGGCCAAGCATATATGACAAATGACAACCAAAATGTTTATCACTTCTGTATCTTATTTCAATAGGAGAGCCTTGGGAAGAAGACTACAAAACTGCAGGTCATATTCATGATATAGCATGATTAACTCCTATTTAGGTCAATATTGTTAAAACAGGAAGTTCCTGAATTTCACAACATAGTGTATGTATATATCAATCAGAAAGTATCTCACCATCAGTCTCTCCCTTTTCGCCGGTTCGAAATGAGGTCTTTCGCTGTTTATGGGCTTCAGTGGCCCTGTGTCCATTTTTTCGGCTTTTCTCTTCCTCGCTTTTCGAACGACAAGGAATTCCTGAGCGTCGGCCGGTTTCCGAGCTGCTTGTTTCGACTGCACATTGCCGCTGTCAGAAGCTTTCTCAGCTTTCTCGGGGACGATTTCGGCTTTACGTTTCATCTGAAATAATAAAAAAATAAAATAAAATATAAAAAAAAACAATTACAAATTTAACGACCGACTGCGATGCCTGTTTCTCCACGTGGCGCAACCGCTCCAAAAATATCATCTGCTTAGGGGATGGAGTCGAAATCCAGCCTCCATCGATCGTAAAACCATATTGCTGCGCGGCAAAGCCACTTTCAGTTTTCATTATTTCATAGTTTATATAGAAATAAACTAATTACCGGGTACCTTAGCTATCATATAAGACTCCTATATGAGAATCTTAAAGGATAAAAGAAGAAATCAAAGCCAAAAAAAACGACTAAAACTTACTCTGTTTTATCACGCTTTTCAAGAACGTGTATTAGTAGTAAAACCATGTGGACAGGAAGGACCGTGCGACGTCTGGAGTCAAATTTAGTCAAAGTTATAAGGCGCTAGATTGAAAGACCCTAATTGTAAAAAGAATGAATTTTATGTTAAATCGCTTATGATGAAAACAATCTATCTTGAAAGCTATCAGTAAATTCAAAATAATCTCTTCTCCATAACTTCTCTTGAGAAACCACATGACTCTGAGCTGATCATTGATTACACTGTGAAAACCGCGATAAGGAAAGAGCACCTAGCATTTCACTATACTGAAAAAACGCTATCTCGATAAACATAGAAAAACAAGTTGAAATCTGAATTCATGCCGACAATTCTAGTAATTTTGCTTGTGAGGCGTTAAAATTGTATACAAATTCGATAAAAGTCTAAAATTAGTGGATGGATTGCAATGGGTTCTGTGATCCACCTGTGGGAGTCCCATTTCTTTGGCCTCCCTTCTCAAAGCAACGTCTACGGTTTGAGCCACCTTCGTACAGCCAAGAACCGAAGTTCTCTTCTGGTGGCGACTCTTCGAAGACATGTATTCACGATCGAATATCACAGATCTTCTGGTCAGCTCATGCCAGTGTCAAAAGAGGTTCCGTTTACATATATCCCAGGTAAAAAAGATAACTTAAGGAATAGATGAGAATTTATTTCTGGTAATGCTCTGTTGACACAACGCCTTGATCATGGTTAAGGAGAACTGTGTTGTCTGTGGTGTTACCAAACCACGTCGACAGCTCGGTTAAGAGTCGATTAAAGATCTGTCCAATAATACTAACCGCAACTAATGCTATGTTCGCACTACACCTTAATCACGGTAGTAAACCGTGGTTAGCTAATCAAGCATTTTCCATTCACACTGCATTCAAGAGAAATGATAGTTACCAAGCGAAAGGTGTTTTCTATGATTTTTTCCCGCGCAATTGCATCAATAGATGGCAGTGACAGTAGCAACTGGCTTCCACAGGCTTCAAATCTTGTTAGCAAAATTACGATGGATGAAGCAGAATGTGCTCATACACTTAGCAGTAACATTTAGCCTTTCTGAAGTCTGAATATTGTTCTCCCAGACATGTATAAAAGCATTGATTTCCTCATCAGACCGCTCGCTGCTGCCCTTTTGCTTGACCGCCATGTTTTATTTTCCTTGTTTGTTAGTGCTAACCATGATAGGACGTCACTAACTGGGTTTCCAAAACATGGTTAGTTAACCGATTCTTAACCGAGCTGTAAATGCGGTTAGGTAACCAAAGCAGGCCAAGAGTTAACTGTGAATAAGGCGTAGTGCGAACACAGCTTAACCGGGAGGATCAGTCACGCCAAAAGCTATCCTAAAAGTCTCGACCGTAGCTTCCTGCAACTGACTGAGCCATCCTAAAAGTCTGAAGATCAAAAATTCTTCTCTCAACTGCCCGAAAATTTTCTAGGGGCAGTGGGGTCAGCAGAGCTTTCAACGTGGCGGAGCAAGCGCTCACTCTGTACAAGTGCAGATACTGCGAAAGCCAATTTTATAGCTAAGAAGAGTGCAATGTACAATTATTACAATCTGTAGGCAAACAGAACCTCAAAAGAATAGTAGAACAGAAGGGGACATCTGTATATTTGTACTATATTTTTTTCAAGAAAAATGCTTGCTTTCTCCTATCATAAGTGTCGACAGGCTTCACACATTTATCGCTTCATCACTTGAGAGCTTGAGGGAGAATGTTTATTCACAAAAGAATACTGATCATTTTAAAATGTTTGTTCATATAAGAATAACAACAGGATTTACTCCTAGAATAAAGATTATTTACATATAATCAGGTCAAAAAATGTCGTATTGGTGTGATTGTGTTTTAGGCAGGCCAGGAGTACACGGAGAGGGGGGCAATTCAATTGACGAATCCATAGCAGTCGTATCTTCTTCCAATTCCACTAGCACAGCCAGCGTTAATTTTTTCTAATTGAGTTGTGGGCAAGTTCAAATGAGAGCATGTTGAAACAGATTGCACACAACCACTTTGTCCTGAAAATCCTTTTCCACGATAGTGACTGAAATTGATCGTATCACATGACTCGATCAGTGGTGGTCAGCTGAGGTCAGTATTACCGGACAGGACCTAAGTAACCGGGTTTCTGAAACCCGATTAGTAATGTCATACAGAGTGTTGTTAGGGATCTATGGTAACAAGTTACAGAGGGTCAGAGAAATGGAAAATTCCTTTCGCCACCATTGCGTATGTTCAATCTGATAGGGTCGGACCATTAAGTGGTCTAAGTGGCCACTCAAGTCGAGTCGAGTAAGGTTTTCTCCTCAAGTAACTGCATTCAAGGGGACATCTGTCCTCATCTCATCACTGATGCAAAATTTTGGAGTGAGAGGAGAGTTTGTCACTCCAAATTTCAAGGGACCAATTTTGGCCACTTCAGGAGCGAATTCTCTACACCACCACGCTGATCTAGTGAATCAGCATGGCGACCATTTCATCAGTTTGTAGTAAAAATGTCATCATCCCATTGCATTGTTTTTACTTCAGTGCGAAAAACGAACAAGTTACAAAATACCTTTAATTGAAGGTATCATTATATCCTGTTTTGAGATAGTGACATGTTTAAAAACTTTCATTTTAAAAAGGGGCTTCAAACGAATAGAAGCAGTGGGAGGGAAGAAAAGGGTAGTCCATTTTTTTCAAGTAACCCTTGCCTTTCAGCCGTCAACTGAGTGTCATTTATCACTCTTTCAAGTGGTTGTGTTAATGATCCTTTACGTAGCCGCGCATCACGAGTATTGCCCTGCATCGCAGTTTCCACTGCAGGAGGCTGGAACGTAGAATGACAAGATCAGTTCATAACCACTCCTTTCCAAAGATCCCCCATGATCGTGGTCGTCTCTTTCTGAGGGCCCATTTAAATAGGCCAAAGCCACAAAAATCCGTAAACGATGCATCCGGCAACGGGTATGTCACTGAATGGAATGGAGCGGATTCTGGTGTCTTCTTGCATGCGTGACTTGACGTCTTGTTTGGTGCATCCATACCTTGTTGTTTACCTCTGTACTGTACCTATTGAGGGGGGGGGGGTGTAACGGGTTAGAACATTGTACATGGCATTGACTTTGGCCTTTGACTCAATTCTGTGTAAAGTTAACTTGCCATTGTAACTGTATCCTACCATGATCAAGAAACCTTTTGAAAATGTTTCCTTGTATTCACGGTACCATTGATCAACTCTGAATAGTCCTTAGAACCCCTCAGGCAATAAAAGGCGGCTCGGCTCTTGTTGCATTCACTTAAATAAACATATGCTCATCACGTGTGACTAAGTACTTCCACTTTTCGTCCGCCAGGTATCGTTCATGCAGTTTACGGCAGTTGGTCTGTCGCTCTTGAACATGGTGCAGCAACAACTTATGAATGTAATTCTTACGTTGCTTCTCCAGTTGTAAATCATGGTTGATAATTGAGTTTACCATGTACATAGATGTCCCTACCCTCTGTCAATGGACTGTTGTGTTGGTGGGTTACATCCGGTTACGAGAGCCCTAACTTACGCACTAAAATATTACTTGTCTGACTACAGGGGTTGGAACCTTTCTTTCCAGACACACCTCGTAATTTTATAAAATGGAAAGCAAAGAAAAAAAAAAAAAAATAAATGTAAAAGCTTCTTTGTATTTAGCATTTTTTTAAAGATAAAATTTTATTTTGATAATAAATATTTTTTAAATATTAATTTATATGTTAATTTTTGCTCCCACCCCCTTACAAGTATTTCCATCCGGATTTTGGAAAATCTGGTCACCTTATGCTTTGTAAGAATTATAGTTCTGGGGAAAAAAACGGTCTGGGAAAATTAAAATAAATATTTATAGTGCCGTAATTTACGGTAATAATGCCACAGCGTCGGATAAGCCGCATTGATAAAAACTTATTATTAAAAAAAACCCAAAAAAAACCTGTAGTTACGCCGCAGCAATAATTAAGCCGCACCCCCTTCCCGTTTATGATAGACATGTAAAAGTAAAATGAATTGGCTTAATTTAAGAGAAACCTTCAAAATCGGAATGAAAAACAAAAGTCAAATGTTATTTTTGAAAATTCAAACATTCATCTTCATTTTCTTTATTTTCATCATTATTTTCAGCAAGTTTTGAATGGTTAACAAGCAGCTCTGTGATGTACAATCATGACAACAACGATTTCAGAAAACTGATACTGTTTCGATATGATGCTAGTTGCATTCTGTCCTGATGAAAATCAAACGAAATTAGCGTATAATATACATTACAGTGCCTTAACTTTCCTGTATATACAATGTACAGTTCATTATTTATTACATTAATTGACTTTTCATTTGAATTTCCCGTCGCCACTTTATCACATCGAAACAGTGTTGAAGTTGCCCTTGATATTGAGAAGTTACATTCGTATTTTTTTTTTTTTGGCGACGGGAAATTCAAATGAAAAGTGAATTAATGTAATATATAATGAACTATACATTGTAAATACAGGATAATTAAAGTTCTGTGATGTATATTATGTTCTAATTTCGTTTGATTTTCATCAGGACAGAATGCAACTGCATCACATCAAAACAGTATCAGTTTTCTGAAATCGTTGTCATGCTGTTAGGGGAAAAAAAAAACTGTAGTTACGCTGCAGCAATAGTTAAGCCGCACAGGCATTTTTTATAACTGTTTTAATAGATAAACCACGGCGTTATTACCGTAAATTACGGTAGTTACATCTAAACAGTCAGCATAATGAAGTGTTTCAGAAAAATCAAAAAGAAATACTGTATAAATGTGATTTTAGAATCAGCATTGATATTGTTTTTTTTCATTCATATTTCAGGTGATGCAAATATTATTTCCATTGATACTTTTACCAAGTCAGAACAGAGCAATGATTTTGTTGTGGGCATTACATTTATTAAGGTAAAATTTTAAGTTAATTATCGTATTTAACCTAATATAACACGACCTCTAGTATAATATGACCCCTATTTTTTGAAGTATCTGTAGAAAAAAAAAAGCTTTGTAAGGAAAAAATGAACTTTTTGAAAGATTCTCTTAACTTCTTAATAATAATAATAATAAAATTCAGAGGGGAAAAAACTCGTGTTATCGGGGTTCGCTCTAGGAACAAAAACCTACGAGTCAATTTGACTCCTCAGCCTGACAACTGCCAGTCTGATTTCACAAGATGCAAGTCAAATTTTAGATTTTTTATTTTATTTTATTTTATTTTTTTTTTATTTATTTATTTTTTTTTATTTTTTTTTTTTATACATGCATCCACGGTCTTTACAGTTAACTAGAAATTTAAACACAGCATATGGCAAAATGAACAAAATGAAGTGAGATTAAAATGTCCTGAGAATAATTTGGCCAATGATATTCAAAATTAACGAGTCAATATTGACTCGCTGGTCAAAAAATCACGAGTCAGTTTTTAGCAAAAATGCCCATTTGACACGTATATTGCGAGAAAGCACGAATCCTGGTTATATTCAGGTAAATACTGTATGTGATAAAACAAGTTTTTCATTTTTTTTTCTTTTTTTTTTTAAACTTGCATGATGATTGTAGACAAGGAAAAAGGCAACTGTTATTGCAAATGAGTCTTCCTTAACCTCTTTTGTTCCACGGAGGACCACTTTGACAATAAAGTAATGGCCTGGACCTCCTTAATGGTGTTTTTCACAATTCACAGGCGCTCTAGGAATGTAATCCCGTGCGAATTTTGGGGTTGGCTATCTCGGAATTTAACACATGTATTATGCAAAATAAAAGTTAAAAAATCATCACTGTGTATATAAAAAATTGTATATAATAAAAATTGCGTATAATCACTGCATATAATAATCTGATTTTGGTGTGACGATTTTTGCATGGTGGCCATAGTGGGGGGAGGGGCTGACTTCAGCATATATGTAATAATATAGCAGTACATTACAGCACATTATGCAATATGCAGCACTTTAATTCAATTTTTTTTTCAAATTCCTGTCGCAAAACACTATTGTAAAAAATTAAATTCTCAAAAAGAAGATGGCGACAACCATTCACCTAAAAAAATCAGCGGGTTTTTATCTGTCACTGCATTCATCTTTCCAAATTGTCCAGAATGTTTCACCAAGAAAGCTAATACAGTTCAGTACATTAAATAGTCTATACACGATACAGTACATTAATTCATTTTTTTATCTTTAATATGGTGTTTATTTGTTTTGTTTACAATGCACTGGGTACTATTTATACACAGGAATTTTTTTCAAAATTCAGTAATGAAATTAGATGCGTATTATACGTGGATCCTTATTATATTCCTATAATGTTCCATTTTCAGCCGATCGTTTTTTTGAAATGATGCCTGTTGATAGATCACACTAATAAAGATTTAATCTGATTTTTAGCATTTTATGTACCTGTTTACTAAGTTTTTTATACTGACCTTTGACCAACAGATAACAGAAGCGACTGTTTGATTTTGACTTTGATTATTGTCTGCGTCTAGATAAGAAAAATGTAAACAAGTTTCGTACGAAAACTAAAGATTTTCTTGTTGCCAAAGCTACTTACATAATATTGTGAAGAGAATAAGCGATAGTTATACTGTAGTAACTGTCATTGTTGGGATGGAAAGGAGAAAAAAAAAAGCAATGCAACGATGCAGGGAAAACAAAATAAAGGCCAAACGTCAATGGATGAAGTCAAAGACTTTTAGACATGAGAACAATTTCAACGATGTGATAATGAATTTTCTGGTTAATTTTCTGGTTTGGATCGTCGGTTGGTTCAAATTAAAGAGGAAAACAAATGATCTGATGTGTTGCTTATTCTCTTGCTTGATCTAAAGCGAAATTTTCTCTGCAGAATTCGAATAAGAATTTTTTGATCTCAGATGTCTTCTTTGCGGACCAATGCCAAGATGCCCATGATATTTGACAGAATATGGATCAGTTCAATGGACAGTTCGCCCAGACATAATGTTGTGTCACTGTTGATTTTGGAGGGTAAGAGAAGAGAAATGACACTCTAACATGACCCCTACATTCCCCTTTCTACCCTTTCCCGACCCTCTCGCTCTTACTAGAAATCTGGTTATGTCAAGTCTTGGACAAGGAATCATGAGCAGTTAGACATCGTGGGAGACCCTTCCCTCAATTTACTAGATGGCTTCACGTTGATGGCAAAACGACAAATATTTTGGTATGTTACAGACCCTTTAAAAAAAAAAAAAAAATTTCCTTAATAAAACCAATTGTTTCATGTTGAAGGAGATGTATAGAATATTGATTATTTTCCTGTCTACTCATCTGGATGGATCTTGTGCTGACATGTATGCTGAGCTTCTTGAATATGATATGCCACACAAGAGACTATGTCATCTAAAAAAAATTGATTTATGGTGATTGCTCTTTCAATGGAGGTGAAGATTACAGAAGTTGAGCTATGAATGATGATGTTTTGCTGGATGCTTAATGTGAAGGAAACCAAGGATCACACCAACTCTACATCATACTCAACTACTAAAGGTGGTTAATGTGATTATTTTCATTTGGGAGACTGCATCACCGCAATGACTAGCACTTTGCTATTTGGCTCCGGTGTTAAATAAGAAAGAATTTGAGGAATTGGTATTCTTGTAGTTCATTAATACATGATGGATTTTTCGTGAAAGTACATAACAGTCAATTCCTTGTTTGCTGTATACACTTTGGAAGCATTAGTTCAAAGAGTTCAGGGTCTTTTATTTAAGACAAAAATATATTAGAGGCATATATCTTTTTTAAGCTGGCATTAAAAATAAAAACATTTAACGGTTATTCTTATTTTCTAGAATGCTGATAACCAGGCACATAACCAGTATTTCAATATTTATTTTGACTGGGATCCAAGCTCAGAATTTAATTTGGATACAATTGCACAGAGTTGCACAAGTGTGCAATTGCCTTTCATTCCCTATCAACTTTATCATACAAAGTATTACTAATTTTTTTTAAGTATGCATTTTAAATACGCATTTGGTTAAATAGAGCACAGAATTTCACTTAATTTTATCGATTATTTCAGGGTAGCCATTTCGGATGAAGTTGTATGGCTACTTAGTGGAAGTGATTGCCAGATTCATTTATATAGAGAAGTAAAACATGAAGTTTTATTTTTTTTCTTAATTATTATAATCCTACTTTATTTCATTCATATGAATTAATTTATTTTTTAATCCTTTAGGATAAACTCTTTCATAAATATGTTGAATATCCTGTGACTGATCTGTTTCCTGAATTTGAAAAAATACCCAGGATGTATGTACATTACTATATATATTTATAATTTCAAACATATACACTAGATCCTCGATATTCACAGCGATTACAGAGTAGCCCCATCATAAAAAACTTTATCTCCCCTCCTCAACTTTAAGTTTAATACTGTTAAACGTACTCAACAATTATAAGGGTTACCCAAATGAAAAGTGGACACATTTATTTGAAACTTAAAAGTAATCATCATGTTAATTGAGGCATCGGTCCCATCATTTACACAGCATTTCAATTCCCGTGGCATAGAAGGATTGCGGTTGTTCTTTGAAAAAGCCTTTCACTGCATCTTTCACATTTTACTTGCAATGTCTTCTTTAGCAGCCCAGAGATGTAGTAATCACATGGTGACAAGTCAGGGCTGTAGGCAGGACGTTCCAAGATTTCCCACCGGAATTTCTGCAGAGGTCATCTTTAATGGCCCTCTAGAAAGAACACCTTCACACTTGCTATTCAAAATAACCCCCATTGGAATCCAAACATTGTTGCCAACGATTTGGCAGCTTCTCGAGCCCTCTCCATGGTCACAGGACTCAATAAACTCCCGGAATGTGTTTTCAACGTCTGCTTGGGTTAGGAATATTTTTCTCATGAGAAAATTGTCCAGGCTCTGGAAAAGATGGTAGTCGGTAGGGGAGAGGTCTGGAGACTACAGGGGGTGTGGAAGCACCTCGTAGCCCAGAGCCTGTAGTGGCTGCACGATAATTCGTGCATCGTGCGGATGCGCGTTGTCTTGCAGCAGAAGGACGCCTTTGCGATGCACAAATGCAGGTTGTTGCTGACACGGTTTTGTGTCCATACGATGCAGTTCACAACAGTAGGTCTCAGCGGTGATCGTCTCCCCCTGCTGCAGGAAGCTGTAATGCACTACACCACGGATGTTCCACCAAGCTGTAACCATGAGCTTCCTGAAGTGCAACGGGAGTTAGGGAACTGTCGCGGGGGTTCATCAGCATCCAGCCGCTGTGCTGACCGTTTTCTATTGTCGTATAGGAGCCACTTCTCGTTGCAGGTGACAATGCGATCAAGAATTCCCGCTTCTTCATGGCACAAAAGCAATTCCATACACACCTTCAACCGGCACTCTTTTTGGTTTTCCGTAAGTTCATGTGGGACCCATTTGTCTGCTCTTTCACCTTGCCGATGGTCCTAAGGTGTCTACCGACAGTCAATGCTGATACAGCATGATCCCGAACAGTTTTTGACGGGTCCTTTTCCACAGATCGCTTCATCTCAGAGTCATTCAACACGTTGGGCGGTCTGCCGCGTGGCTCATTTGCCAGGTCTGTCACTCCCACCCGGAATTTTCGGAACCAACATTGGGCAGCACATTCGTTTACGGTGCCTACACTGAATTCCTTGTTGATGTTTCAAGAGGCGTTGGATGCAGTGTGCTCATAATGCATCATCACACGTAATTCGTATGAAGTCATGACTATCTTTGCTTGGGTTCAAACGCTATTAAATATCATCGCAGACTTGCAAATTTCAGGCAATTGGTCGCTGATAGGTTTATCTCTGGAAATGTACCACTTTGTATGGGTACTTGCTACTAAACGTGGAAACCGTGCTGAAGCGCAGAACCCACCTCGAAATCTGACATTTGATATGCAAAAATCTGATACTAGCATACCCCTTCAATAGAGCACTGTTGTCACTGCTGTACTTATGACACAATGGGATGCATCCACTTTTCATTTGGGCAACCCTCATATGTTTACAGGGTGTTAAAAAGTCTGGACACAATCGAATATCTCAAGAAATAAAAAAATGTGTTTATTATTTTTTGGAGCTCTGTTCAGGTGGATGGGGAAGGGGGAAACTTCAGAATGTTAAATGACAAATTTAGATTTTATGTCAAAAAATTAAGTGAAATTTCATGATTTCACTGAATCTACAATAAAATATAGGATTTCTCATTTAGCATTTCTAAGTTGTGCCCCTTCCTAGGGCTGGATTTTCCATATGGCTAACCTAGCTCATGGCCTAGGGTATAGCAGTCATCTGACATTGAAAATTATCTATCTAGGGTGTAGAATTATATGGCCTAGGGAGTAGAAATGTAAAAGTTCAGCCATACCCTATACTCAAGGGGGCATGGAGGCAGTTTAATTTTCGCATAGTTGAAGAGAGCTCCAAAAAATGTTGACACTTATTTTTGTTAATTTCTTGATCGGAAGTGTATTTCTCAAGATATTCGACAGTGTTCAGACTTTTTTAAACGCCCTGTATTATAATAAATAATACAATTTCTTTTTCAGAGTGTTAACAGTGAACATCATCAATTATGCAGAACAGGCCCGACGCATTTCTGTTTTTGGATGTGAGGATGGCTACATCCAACTTTCTGTTGTTGATGTTATAAAAAAAGGTTAACAGAGATAAATAAAATCAAATCCAAGATACCTGTTAATAAATTGATGTTCAGTTGTAAACTTAAAGAGTATCCTTAAATACAGGGTTATTACAAATATTCTTCGACTTGAAGTCCTATGAATTACACTTGTTCGTGCCAATCATGAAAGGAAAAAGACTTCTCAGATTTTAAAATTCGCGCATATTTTAACCCGAATGATGCATAGCTGGATTGGTAATGTTGTGGGGAATGACTTGGCACTGTTGAGATGGCCACCCAACTTTACTCCTTGTGATTTTTCTTTTGCTTTTGGGGATTCGCTAACGACATTGTTTACATGCCACTATTGCTAACAAAATTGGATGGGCTCTGGGAAAGCACTACTGCTGCTTTGATGACCAACAACAGGATCGATATGGTCTGAACTACACTACAATATAAGGGAGGCATATTGAATGCTGATAGTGTTATGATAAAACTTGGAAAATCTCAGAGTACAGTGGTATCCAGTATCTTAACTCATTGGTATCGAAACATTTTTGAATACCCCTGTGCCTCAGTATCCGAACTACAATAATTTTTTTTTCCATTCATTAAAACGAATAAGTGGTAAATATTGAAACACGTAACTAATTAGATAGTTATTTAAATTTCCCCCCCGTTTTTTTGTATTGAGTGAATATTAATGGTGAATGGTGCTTTGCTATCCATTTCAGAACGGATTAAGTTTGGATACTGTGGTACCACTATGCTTTCTAATCTAATTACTGAGAAGATGCATCAGACCTGCTCCATTGGTATGGTCATGTTGTTCAGAGCAACAATGATGTAATTAGGATTCATGTAATTTCCAGTGAATCAAAAAAAGCTGAGATTTTACGTAAGTTTAATATTGATGGTAATCACAATTTATAATCGGGCTCTTGGATATCTTCTGTTATAATTAAAAATCCGTTATTTTTTTTTCACTTAATTCATTCGCTTTTTTTTATATTTTATATTAGAAATTATTAATTCATGGCATATTTCCCATGATGGTCCAGTCACATCAGTGAAGCTTTTTACTTCTAAAGCTAATGTTGAACTTCCTTCGTTTTTCCATCCAGGTGGCTGAGTAAGAATCAATACTCCCTCCCCATGCTTTTCTAACGCATATGCTATTAGCTGATAAAATTTAAGTTAATGCTTAGATTTATAAGGTATCTGAAAAGTATCTTTATGCTTTTAGAAAGTCATTAAAAAGAAAAACAAGGATATGCAGTTATGGTTTTTGATGTTCAATAAAGAAAAATATGAAAGTTTGACGTTTAGAAGAATGGTTCCCAACCTAGGGACCACGAAACCTTTTCTGAAGGGGGGGGGGGGGGCGCCGAGCTTGTTTTTATAGGATATTTTGAGGGTTATTTATTTATTTCCCTCCCTACTTTGCAAGCTACTTAACTTTTAGAAAAGGGGGTTGCGATTCAAAAAAACTTTGGAACCATTTTCGATGTGTGCAACTTTAGTCATACACAGCAGATCGAGTCAATAAGATATTTTTAACCGGGTTCTGTGAAGCGTTGGAGAATCGACAGAGTGGGTGGCTGCTGTATTCGAATTTCAGTTTGTCACTTTTTACAAATTACTGTTCACTTTATTAAAATAAAAATTTGATACTTTCTCTGTTGTATACAAAAACCCATAAGTGAGCATTCTTATTTATTTTTAGTGATGGGTTGTTTGCAAACAAAGTGACTCTTCAATGGGAGCTAGCTCGCCCTTCAGGAGTCACGACTCACTAATGATTTTGTTTTGCAAATACATCGCGAATGATCTTTCCTTGCAGTGCAGCCAGTAAGACTCTCGAGCCTGAAGACTGCATGACTAAAATAAAGAACGGGATTTCTCATCTATTCCAGTTTCAATACCGTATTGCGTAATGAAATGGAAGTTGAAAGGATAAGCTAACAAAAACATCGTATGCACTAATTCTTATTTATAAAACGTTTTAAAATCTGATCTGGCTTCACTCCTATTGAATTGAATAAACATGAATAGAATGGAAAAAAAATATTAAAAGTGAGGTTAATTTTCATTTAATGTTATGATCGTGAATTTGTAATGTGTGTGGATTTAATTTAATAAAAATATTTTGTTCAAATAAAAACTCTTGAATAATTTCATCCAGACACATTGATAGTGGATTGTTCCCAAGACTGAATGAAGCATTTGCGAAATGACTGAAGGAAATCGTTAATGAATGGACTCCTTTGTTTGATTCTCACTTGCAAGCAGGACCTGAAGAGTCAACTCCCACCAGAGAGTTGTTTCGCCCATCACTATTATTCTTGAATTATTTCTAGGGAGCTTTAAATTTTTCGGATCATTTTAATGTTAACGTGATGTATCGATTTATCTTTTGGAAGTTCCTGAACAGGTAATTTTATAAGCCATAAATATGTCGTCTTACACAATATTTTTCTATTAGTCAAATACATGCATCCCGCTTGGCATAACAGTTAATGTCATTATTCGAAATTTGGCGATTGATACTATGTATTACTTGGGCATCAGTTTTGCCAACTTAGCACAATGCATTTTCTGTATAAAAAATTCAGTGGACTTTGTGCTAGTTTTAACAGGAAACAAATTTTTGAGCTGGCAACATTGGTGGGTAAAAAAATACAAAAGTGGCTATAAAAAACAAAAACAAGAAATTAATCCTCAATGGAGAACTACCCCTGAAATTGGTGCAAGATAGAAAAATTTCATATTCATTTTTGTAATCTGCATTAAAAATGCCAAAAGAAGCATCTAATTTGGTTCCATGAGCATTTTGGCTGCTGACCAGTGTTACTAAGTTTGCACCACTGCCTGTAGCCTTGACAAAAGACATTTAGTTTCACAATTATTTTCAAGATTGAATCCACAGAAATACTTACGTGTGTGCAGTTGCAAGTGTCTTTGCATTGTTGCTTGCCTTGGGGAAGTTTCATTACTGACTATTCTTATCTGCTTCAATCTGTAGATTATAGTCTCCAAATTTAAGCAAGGCCTCTATTTTTCCATGTTCGACGCAACAATACAAAAACACGACTTTTTGATTAACCAAACGTTTCCTTAAATTTCGTCAGCTAATGCGCTTTTCAGATGAAATTTGAATCCCAACCTTTACAGACTGAGATAATTTTAGTGGTGGCTTACATTTTCTTCCATTTAATTTCAGAGAACATAGAGAAAAAGTCCAAATTTTCTCCAGCTGTTCACGATTTACATTTATTGGTAACATCTGCACTGGAAAAAGCTGTTGTATACGAGTACGAATTTTGAGGTTTGTTTCAAATGAGGATGATAACTTTATTAATTCAGTAGAAAATATTTTTGTTATTATTTTCAGAAATGTTTTAGAAGAGGGATTTGATAAGCAACAAATTCTTCCTGAAAGCGATCGCTATGATTGTGTGACTTGCTCGTATGTAACCGACATTGATATGGATGGTTACAATGAAATACTACTTGGAACTTATGGACAAGTAAAGACACCATGATTTTTCAAAATTAGTTTTATTTGTAGTTCCTAATGTAACTTTGTTTTTATTCTTTACGACAGGAATTATTGGTTTATAAAAATACAATGCAACTGTCATCGCCAAATTTAAGTCCTAATAGTTCGATAACTTCAGCTTTGGAAAGTTTTCAGATAACATGGCGACGAAGTTTTCCATCCCCGATACAGTCGCTTAACTATGTTGACATTACAGGTGATGGACTTCAAGAACTCGTAGTTTTGGCATTGAAAGGAGTTCACATATTGCAGGTATAACAAAAAACTTAATTTTCCTCACATTAAGTAACAATAGGAAAAATATACATAATGTGTTTTTCATGTTTCTTTAGCATTCTTTGGAAGAAGCAGCTGAATTGTGCGAAAAGAGACTGAAGAAATTAATAGAAGATGGTTGGACAATCTCTAAAGAAACATGACGTTTGTGTTTTACCATTAAGTGTCGAAATCACTTTATTCTGTAAATCATTTTTCGTTGCAAACGATGTTGAATTTCTCCTCTTCGGATCATAAAGTGAAGAACTTTGTAGATTGCTCGTTCTGGATATTTCTAAAATAAAAAAAACAAAAACGAATAATGCTTAACAGTTAATGGTATGCAAAGCATAAACAACACCACCATTTGACAGACATATGTCATTTAGTCTACAAAAATTCCAAAGTTTGGAAAACTACATACACATGGCTCTGTAGATCAATGGTCGCAAGTTTGCCAACAATGGCTTTTCTGGCGTTCAGAAATATCCATCACGTCTATGGAACACACATTCAAGAAACCCTAAAGAAACAAATCTGGAACAGTACGATCTCAGGTGACTGAGCAAGTCAAATGATGTCTCCGAAATGAAAGATAACACATCTGAACATGTGATAAACATCGATCATACTTTTTCGTATTGTGTAGGCTATTGCCTGATCTCGTTGAAAATAAAGAACTTTGCATCAATACCAAGCCATCCTGTCTTATCGTGCAAAGTTCGAATTTAAAAACAATCTGTGGAGACACTTGTAATAATGCACTGATCTAAACAGGTCATTTTTCCGACGTAGTTTTCAAAAATCTTGTAGAATAAATAGCATACATATTTCGGTCTGTCAAATGGTACTGATGTTCATTTTGTTTTGTGTAGTATTTCTTCTGGCCATTTGAAATATAAACGGTCGGGTCAACACCAAACTGTATAAGGCCGGATTATGTAAATGTTTCTTCCAATATAGTATGAATATAATCATATGTTCAGAAATTCAGGAGAAAATAAAATAGTGTAAAGCAAATAAAATTGACCTGCAAATAAATTTATTGGTATTGCTTACTTATACACTACCTGGCCAAAAAAAGTCCCTTACTCTAGTACTTCATTGGCCCCCCTTTAGCTTTATTACAGCACGCATTTTTTGAGGCATTGTTTCCACAAGGTTGTGAAGTGTCTTTCAGTCTCGATTTTCGTCCAATACTGCAGCATTTTCCCCCTAAGATCTCGTGTGGATGACGGAAGAATTGTTCCACCTTGTAGACTCTTCTCCAGTATATCCCAAAGATTTTCAATAGGGTTAAGATCTGGCCAATCCCTATGGAAAAATGATCCTTCGTGCTTTTTGAACCACTCCTTCACAATTCGCACTCAGTGAATCTTTGCATTGTCATCCTGGAATATGCCTGTGCTGCTAGGGAAGAAAAGAATCCATTGATGGGATGACTTAGTCATTCAAAATATTTAAGTAATCAGTCGACTTCATTTGTTGCTGCATACGGTTGCTGAGCCTAGACCAGATCACTTGCAACCCCAGATCATAACACTTCCACCACAGCCTTGAACAATGAGGGGTCCATAGCTTCATGTGGTTCCCTCCTGACCCAAATTTGCCCATCACTCTGGAACAGAATAAATCTTGACTCATCAGACCACACGATCTTTTTCCATTGCTCTACACTCCAGTCTTTATTCTCCCTTGATAATTGCAGTCGTTTTTTCCCCAGTTAATCTCACTGACAAGTGGTTTACTTATTGAAAATTGCAACTGTTCAGTCCCATTCCTTTCAGCTCGCATCGCATTGTGCGACTGGAAATGTTTTTACTTTCATTTTTAAACATTACTGTGAGTTTTGCTGTTGATTTTTTTGTGTAAACTTCACCAGCAGTTTCAGAGATCTCTGGTCAATGTTCAGTCAAAATTTTCTTCCGGCCACATTTACTTCGCGAAGTTGAAGAATTGCCACTGTCTTTCCAGGTTTTTATAATGCGCTGGACAGTTCTTAATCCGATTCCCGTAATTTCAGCTAAATCCTTTGTTGATTTTTTGGCTTGATGGCAACAATTTGGTCCTTCTAAAATGCATTGACATCACTACGTGCAACACTTTCAGACATGATTAGAAAGTGATAAGCTACAGAACACATCTTTTATACTTAGTAGATCTGTTGTATGCAAAAATATGTACATCAGTACAGTAGACGAGCCAATCACTGGCACTAAATATTTGCTATTTAAAATCTAGTCTGACTTTTTTTTTGGCCAGGCAGTGTACTATACGGGGAGATTCTATAATGGTGAATCAAAAGTACCTAGCGCTGTTCTGTGGGTCAAAATGAACATACAGTTCCTCTTGCAAAATGTCGAAATTCCAACCCTTATACCCCTAAACACCTCGCGAAATTTTGCCATATTTCATCATCTCTTTGCTTCCTTTTAGTCATGCATAAGCTCTCTGGGGATCCATTTTGAACACATTTTAGAACATCCAATTTCATCAATGATGTGGTAAATACTCCCTACATTGATGGACAAGTTTTCACTAGACTGTCGGATTGTAACAACAGTATCGTTTAGGGTCGCCTTTTGTCACAATGACATCTGCAATCCTTCGAAGAAGACTTTCCACCAATTTGCGATAAGTGTCGGCTGGAATCTTGCTCCAGTCATCCTTCAAATTGGCAAAGAGCTCGATGGTGTTCTTTGGACGGCATAGCCTGGCTGGCAACCAGCGCTCCATCCCAAAGGTTGAGGCCTGGACGTTGGATTAGCCAGTCAAGTTTCCCCACACCCATTTCCTCAAACCAGGTGTTAATAAAGCCTGCTGTATAACAGAGCATTGTCGTGCTGAAAGAGGTATGGGCAGAATGTGTCCCACAATGTTGGTAGCAAAGAATTGTCCAGAACGGTTTGGTACGCTTCAGCATTCATGGTTCCACGAACTGAAACGAGAAAGCAGGACCAGACCATGATGCTATCTCCGAATTTCATTGGGTTCGACACAGTCCTGTAAACATCATTTGTCAAACCCTCACAATATAACTGACAGATCGCATTGAGGGCTGTGATATTTGGCTTGTGAAATGCTGCTCATCCAGGAGAACCATGTGCGACAATCTCCCAGCGGATGATACAATCACTTGCATCACTAGACGATACGAATGAAAGTCCTATGCCTTCCGTGATCTATCAATTTCGTCGGTTTACTGAGTCTGGGTTGGCATGTTATAACCTCTCTCGCTTCCACTTCAAAATAACATCCCTCGCTGAAATTTGTTGGAAATCTCACGGGTCAAATGCCCAGATCTGTGGGCTCCAACGAGCTCCCTCTTTCCTCGGTGCTAAGTTCGTATCATCTGTTCTTATTGACTTCACTAGTTGCTACGAGTGTATTCTAATCCATCAACGTCTTTTATAAGTTGTATGACTTGTATGGACAATCCCATGTGCTTTTGGGAAGGTTTCCAGTGATGAATGGCCAAAGTATACCTAAATTTCTCGTCGTTATAGCTCCTAAATTATTATTGCACGAATGAAACTTTACTGAACCACATTTTAAAACCTTTGAATTTTATACTGAATTACATATATCTTAAGCTATCAAATAATTACCTGTTTAAGGAAGTCTTGAACAATGCTGTGCTCAGACACTTGGGAGCCAATTGCAAATCGTTTTTTCAGTTGTTTCTCGATACGATTAAGTATTTCGTGATCTTCTTCAGTTGTAAATCCCTCGGCCCCTAAAGCAATTATAAATTTAAAAATTACAATTTGAAACAGTTTCTCATTTTTATATTCGAATAAAATAATTTTTGTAACAATAAGATAGTGACCAGCCAAACTTCCTGACATGGCAGCATCCAAAGTGGAAACCTGGAATAATCGCAGCGCCTCATCGACATGGGCTTCTGTAGCAAAAGGTTGAAGCTGCATTTTTGCCAACGATTCGGAGATTCGAATAATGGCTTCCAGTTGCCTTTAAATACAACATTTGTGTTTTATTTAATTTTGCAGTACACTATTGCAATGAACACCTCTCATGAGTATACAATGAAATTCATTACCTTACAGTTATGGGGATGGCAAGCCTTTTGGAAGATTCCTGTTCTTGTTCTCGAGCGCCATTTCTCATCAAGACATAACGATTCTTTAGCTTTTCTCCAGCAGCTTCAGACAATCTGGGCCCACATCGTCTAAACAATATAAATAAATTTTTAATATACATTTTGTTCCACAACCTAGTGGTTCTCCCCAGATTCTTTTAGATGGATGTTCTGCCATCATAAAGTTAATGTTATCTTTAAAATTTCCAAATACATGTATTACAGAGCATCTGAAACTTTTAGGATCAAAATTCTACAGCTGGTAGAGGGCTGTACACAGAGTATTTTAAGATAGTAACTGATGGGCAGAAATGCATATTTCAGGCAACACAAGGTCTTGAATGAGTCTTAATGGAAGAAACATTTTGTAAGTTGTTTTCGTTTTCATAGCAACAGCCGCCTGCTCACTTCAATGTTCATGCCCGTGAGAGAACAGATACCCTAATCACTGGTACTAAAAATGGGGATCCTGTCCCATGGCCAGCAGAATCTCTCATCTGAGTTTTTTCCTATAGGAACTCATCAAGTCATTGGTATAAGAGACATCAGTATACATTGTTCTCCTTAACGAGTTACTAACTCTGAACGTACAGGAGATAGACAGCTAAAATTTGGGGGAGTAATAGGATACATATACGAGATGCTAACCAAAATGTTTGAGCATTTTCTTGTAAAAAGCAGGAAACGCACATTACACCTTAATTTCTGCTCTCACCTTTAAAGTAGTACCTCTGGCATGTATGCAATGATCCCAGCAATTTTCCAGTTTTGGAAGCACTCCTGGAAGGTTGAAGGCTGCAAGATGTTCAAGACCAGTTGCAATTCCACTTGGATATCTTTAATGGAGTCTAAACGTCACCTTTCATTTAGAGAAGTGGTAGAAGTCGCAGGGGGATAGGTTAGAAGAGTAGGGAAGGTGGGGGACCGTTGCCTTGTTGTTTTTGCCAGGAATTCCTTCACAATGAGGAAAGTGTATAAGCACTTTGTCATGTTGGAGCAACCAGTCTTAGTTCTTCCACTACTATGCAGTTTCCACGAAATTTTCCCTCATTCTTTTCAAAACCTCACAGTATAACTTCCTGTTGGTAGTCTGACCAGGTCGAATAATTTGGAAATTCACAGAAGCACGAGAACAGTTTCCAATACAAATTCACAGTTCTTTTGGGTAGCATCTTGTACAAGTGTTTGCCAATCTATTTTCAATCAACTCTATTCAGCTTTTTCTGAGTAACACATTCAATTTTCTTGCAAGACACTGCAGATTTTTTTTCAACATTCGGAACAAGATGAACAGGAAAAATGGATGTGCACTGATACATCCCATATTTGGCCTGATTATGCACCGCCTTAATAAGGATCTGTGCGCTTAATCCCTGGTCGTTCGGACTTAGTCAAAATTTCAAACATATGAGGTGTGTTCAAAAAGTATCGAACCTTTGGTCAGCCAAAGTACATTTATCCATATACAAGACATTTATTCATATTTATTCTAATTTCCTTCAAAGTAGTCCCCTTGGTAATACATGCTTCGCCCAGCTGACCCACCACTGTTGAAAGCACTTTTAGGAAGCATTTGTTGGAATGGTATTTAGCTGCGCCATCGCATGTGGCATAGCATCCTTTCTCGATTTAAATCTGATCCCTTTCAGTGAAATTTTCAACTTGAGGAATAGCCTAAAATCACACGGAGCCATAAGAAAACACAGGAATGCCGTGTTTGACCAAAAGAATCTGAATCAGATGCGTAGAATGGACTTGTGGAATTGTCCCCAAAAGCCTGTTGGGTCTTGTGAATGCTTTCTTCTTGGGTATTGCTAAGCTTTTGGCAAAATTTGATGCAATATCACTGCTCAACTCGTTACGTCATTTTCGCTGCACATCCTCACTCGTACACTGAGACCAGATAAGGTTAATTTCATCTGCGGGCAGGGAAAAATTCACATGTTCTCATGAATGTCTTGAATATCCCCATTGAAAGAAGGCTACAGCATCTTATTGGTTTTCGCAAAAAAATAAGGTTTGATACTTTTTGAACAGCCCAAGATAATAGTTGTAGACAGCCCAGGAAAACACTCCCCACAAATTTTCTATAAGATTCAGATAAAGATTGTGGAGAGGCCAATCTAATAGCTAAACCTCATTATTGAGACTCCACTCAATCGTCGATTTAGTTTTGTGTATGGTGGTATTAATCCTGTTGATCGGATGCAATACTGCTTACCAGAGTGCATGCGCCAATTACTGTATTGAGACTGGTGGTCACCACTTTTAACCTGCTCCGAGCAGGAATTTGTTTATGAATATAAAAGTTGGGTTTTCTCTGAAAAAGAAAGCCTCTTCCAAAAACGTTCATCACATTTATTACCGGTACTTGTTTACGATCTTGTGGTGTCTGAAACATGCATTTCCAATCATCGATTCCCTATTTCAAAATGCTCAGTTTACAGTCCTCTATAGTTTGTGCAACAAAGAACGGGCCAATCAGATTAGTTTTCTTAACGATTGCACATGTCTAGCAGTTAATAAAAATTTTGGCAGACAAACCCAGTAATGAAGATAGCAATCTAGGTATTCAACCACTGCTACAATCTCCTTAATCTGATGCTTATCAAAAATACTCCTTTTTAAGACCGCAAATTCAAGCCGAAAGAGAAAGAAATCGCTGAATAAATGGAGCCAGATACTGTGGACAAATGTCAGAAGAAAGGAGAAGAAACCACTAATCCACATAAAATATTTAATGGGATGATGGATGCACATTTCGGCAGCCAAGCTGCCTTCTTCAGCATACAGGAAAGCTTCGATCAGAGTAGAAAAGCCTCAGCTTTGATTAGAGTAGGAAAGCTTCAGCGTACAGGAAAGCCTCTGATCGAAGCTTTCCTGTATGCTGAATAAGGCAGCTTGGCTGCCGAAATGTGCATCCATCATCCCATTAAATATTTTATGTGGATTAGTGGTTTCTTCTCCCTTCTTCTGAGAAAGAAATCGGTGAATCAATGAGCTAGTCTTTATGATTCCCCCCTTTTCACTGGAAGCCAGAAAAACCTTACTGATGAACTTGTGCCTGAATCTAATTGGCAGTCGCCACTTCCATCTTTGGCTGTGATAGCTACACCATCTGTAAAATTTGAACCCAAAAGGTTTGAGACACCCAGTACAGAGGCTGAGTCAAAAGTAGTGGCAGACTCGGGAAGGGGAGGGAGGGGGGGAGCTTAGAGTTTGACAAATTCTGGGTGAAGCCCATTTACCACAAGGGTATATCGCAGTTTATTAAGAGAAAAGAGTGGGAAGAGACGTTAATACAAATTTGAATGCCATAGACATTGTGCCACCTGCGTCAGCCAGTGTAAAAATATGGCAGAAAAATTGGTGATACGTGGGCTCCTTCAAAATTTTCAGAGTGGAAGGTCAGGGTGTGACCAATGAATGGACAGCACGATGGTAGTTCTCCTGCTTTTCGTCTGGAGACATGGGCCTGGAAGATGCGCCAAGGAGCGGAAGACCCAAAGAAGTGTATGACACATCCCTACGGCAACAAGTGGAAGCCAACCCAGGCAGCACGGGTGGACTAGCGGTGGACATCGGGAGATCACAATCGAGTGTGGTTCGACATCTGCACGCCATGGGAAAGGTCAACAGGAGCTGCCGAGTTGTGCCCCATGAGCTGACGCCCACGCAAGCACAACAACCATAAGATGCAGGTGAAGGTGTATTGTCAACTGCTGGAAAAAAAAAAAACGAGGTTCTGCCACATCCAGCATACAGCCCTGACCCGGCACCGTCCGACTACCATCTCTTCCGGTCCATGGCGCACTTCCTGCGTGGACAGCACTTCGCCAATGTCAGTGGGGTTGAAGATGCCGTGCGTTACTTTTTCACCCTGAAACCGGAGGAGTGGTTTCACAAGGGCATCCGCCAACTGGCTGATCATTGGATGAAGACCATCGAGCATGATGGACTCTATTTTGAAGATTAGTAATGAGTGGTTCCTGTCTGGTGCCCATTTAAAAGTTTGCGCGGTGATCGGCCACTATTTTTGACTCAACCTCTGTACTTATCTGATAATATTCATTCAAAACAAAAAAAATGGAATTACGATTTGCAATATCCAACATAACGTTTTAAGAAGCTCAGACTTAATTCTCCTTCCATCATATCTTCAGTAGTGTGTAAAGCATTCATGTGAATATTGATGATGTGTTTTGCCAAAGTCTGAAAATATTAAACGATTTCAGCAACAATAGCATTAAATTTCAGGAAGAGTACAGATAGATTTACGCAATCGGGATTACCGTATCTCTAGATATGTCGTGTTCATCCTTCACGATAAAAATCATATCAAAACGTGAAAGAATTGTTGGCATGAAATCAATATTTTCCTCTCCTTTTGTTTCATCCCACCTTCCAAAAACACTGTTAGCAGCTGCAAGCACTGAACATCTTGAATTCAGGGTAGTTGTGATTCCAGCCTAATCAGACAAATTAAACATGTAAGGAGAGAAATCAGCCAAGTACGAGGGCTAGTCAAAAGTTATCTACACTTTCACAATAACACACATGCCAGCTTGTTATGCTGGCTTCTGCATTTGCATGCGATCGGGATCGAATTTCACACATGACTGCAGTCATACCAACTCTTAAGCACGTATGTGCAAAAGGCAGTATGACAACCTCGAAGATGTGTTTTGGCGAAAGTGTAGATAATTTTTGACTCGCTCTCGTATAAACAAGCTCAATATGAAAGTGGGTCTTACTTTTGCAATGGATATGGTTTGTTGCTCCATTGCTTCATGAATGGCAACTCTATCATCTTCACGCATTTTGTCAAATTCATCGATGCATACAACACCTCCATCAGCTAAAACCATGGCTCCTCCTTCCATGATGAAATTTCTCTAAAACACCCAAAAGAAAAATATTACTTTAGTTTTACTATTCAAAATCAACCTCATAATTATATGCAAAATAATCAACATGTTAATTTGTACAGAGGAAGGATCCCTATTGACGGATGCAGTTAGACCAGCAGCGCTGCTACCTTTGCCAGAAGTGTATACCTAATGTAAACAAACAAAAGCTCTTATAACATTTTAAAAAAATTCAATGATATGTGCAACTTAATTCTGTGAAGTTTGATTTTATGCAGAGTTCTCTGTATTGTCCTTCTTGATAGTTGGAGACCTTGCAATACAAAGCGAGAAAGAAAATGCACAGAAAAGAGGCAAAGTGCTCTTTGAATCTGGTGGCGAAATTGCGAATACTTAAAATAGTCAATGTGATAAACACGGCTTGGGCATACGTGTTAACAGTACGAGTTGAAGGTAGTTAAGGGTGCGTTTGCAAAATTCGGAGAGTTGGTAGCCATGAGGACTGAGGAAAGGGATGGACATCCAGTTGGCAGAGTCTGGGTCAGGAAGGGAAGCTTTCAGGAGCATATCAGCTGGAGATAGTGGAACAGGAAAAACCTTGAAATGGACTGGAGGCGAGGAAGTGAATGTTACGGAACTCTTTGGATCTATCGGAAAGGTACAGGGAAAGTTTAAAAACACGACTGACGAGGAAGCCAGTTTGTGAGAAGGTGGATGGGTGCAGGAGGCATGGATTAGATTGGAGGAAGTGGTAGGTTTACGGTAGACATTGATGGAAAGATGGTCGGAGTGTGGGTCACAAGAGACAATCATGTTGAAGAAGGGGATGTAATTATTGGATTCAGACTCAAATGTGAATTATGTGTGGGGATGGGGAGAGGGAGATGGTAAGGGAGTCAAAGATGATCAAATTGTGGAATTGGATAACAGAGGAATAATGTTGGTCTGCTCGAGGAAAACTTCGGAAAGGAAAGTTTGATTTTATTTCTTCTTCAGAAACGTTACATATCTATTCGAAATAAATTCCGTTAGCTGCCACCATCTTCACCCATCGTTCAGACAACATTTGGATTCCGCAGCAGAAGAATAATTCATTCTTTGACTTGATTAAGTCAGTGATCCAATTTTGCAGTTCTTTATTTCGATGACTGTACCAACCACATGATTCTGCATCGACCGGAACAAGTGGTAGTCCAGATAATATGCTAGATGGGGTAGGACTCCTCACTGAAGTTCATTAAGGATGTCCATCACTTGAACAACATGAGGACAAGTGTTGTCATGCAGTAGCTGATAACATGTTGCAGACTTTTGCTGTTGTTGTGTGTAACGGTGCCCCATGACTCTGCCCGGTTGAGAAAAGCTCATGGTCACCACTTTCTGATCAACTTGTAGCTCAGATGCCAGCAGAACTGTGAATGTAGCATTTGAGCTGCAAGGAGGGTTGTTTCGAGGAATTGACTCACAATTTTTGAATTTTCGGTTATTATACCAGACCCATTTTTCGTCGCAGGTTACAATCTTATACAATTAAAGACGTGTTCCACTGCTGTGTTCGAATGTTTTTTAGTCAACTTGTGAAGCACCCATCTTACTTTTTTCTGTTTTATTTTTTTAAACACATCCAACCAATGTAGATGGCTTGGAGAGTTACTCCAAACTTCTCTGTAAGTTTCATCTGAATCTGTGTCGTTGACATGTTTTTTCAGTTGCGTTGGTTTCTCTGTACATTTTGCAAAGGATCCTGGAAATTTCAGTAATAGAAATTTTCTGGTGAAAGTTGTTTGTTTGTTTGTTTGAAGGAAATACAGAAGATATCCATCCAGGTCCGGTATGGCCATTGGCCGACAAGTTAGGTCCCTGGGTGGAAGCAATCTAATAGATAGTTATTAAATTGAGAACAGTTGCAAAATTGGTGGGATATTAATAGGTGGATTTAGTAAGAAGAGTCTTTAGTTTGGATTTAAAGGTATATATGGAAGGGGTAGTGCGTAATTCGGGGGAAAAAGTATTCCATAGCTTGTATCTGGAGATGGAGATACTGTTATGTTGATAAGTATATTTTATTGATAACTTGGGTAGGGAATCTTTGTTACGTAAGTTATAAGAGTGGATAGGGGAAGAATTATAAAAGTTAGGAGGGAGGGTTACTGAAAACTTATTAGTTAAGACTTTATATATGAAGAGAGCTAAGTGAAATGAGTATACATGGGAAATGGATAATATTCCTACAGAAGGAAATAGATGGGAGACATGGTCGGATTTATTTAAGTTTAGGTAGATTCTTACGAACCATTTTTGTAAACGATGTAATCGTAATAGATTTGATTTGGAGGTATGATCCCAGAATTGTATTCCTTATATAAGTGAAGATTGTATTAGTGTGTAATATAGGAGAAGTAAGATCTTTTTTGAGAGGAAGTGAAGGCGAGGATATTTATATGGGAATCCCATGAAAGGTTGTGTGAGAGATTGATGCCTAGAAATTTAACATTTTCAGAAGGTTTAAGGGTCAGATTATTGTAAATTAGAGAGATGTTCAGGAGATCTAATTTTTTGTTACGTTGATGAAAAATGATGTAAGTAGATTTCTCGATAATTAAATGTAAGCTATTTAATTTGTTCCAATTTGATAGGTTGTTGAGTATATGGTTAATTGTGTGTTGGATTAGTGATAGAAATGAGTCAGCAAATAATAGAGTAGCGTCATCGGCATATAGAATAGTAGTGAGAGGAGTTAGAGCTAAAGGTAAATCATTTATGAACATGTTGAAGAACAGTGGTGATAAGACTGAACCTTGAGGGACACCGGTATTTCGGGTTATAATGGAGGAAGAGATATTGGATAGAGTGAGGGAGTATTGTCTGTCTTTTAAAAAACTTGCAATCCACTGAAACGGTAAACCACGAATGTTGAATAAATGAGTAAGTTTAAATAGGAGGAGATTATGGGGGATAGAATCGAAAGCTTTTGAGAGTACAATGTCGAAAGTGAAATAAAGATCATGTAATCGTTTCCCCATGTGTAAAAATGGTCGAAGTCCAACAACTGATTTACGAATTATGATTTCCCAAAGAAAGTTGACAGAATTAAAGACTAACTTATCAATAATAACAGAATTAAGTTGCACAACTAATATTTTTAAGATAAAAATAAAGCTTTACCCCTATTGGTGAAACTTTTTCAATAAATTTCAATAATTGGGATTTTGCAGTTCCTGGATCTCCAAGGAGAAGCAGGTTAATGTCACCTCTACGTGTTAAACCATCAGGCAAACTATAGAAGAAAAAAAGTTGATACATCAAAACTAAAGAGAAAAAACGTAAAACATAAATAAAGAAAATTTTTGTTACCGTTTTCTCGACCCTCCAAACAGTAAACAGGCAAGTGCTTTTTTAATATCCTTGCTTCCGAAAATAGAAGGCGCGATGCTCTGCGTAATTCTTTCATAAACATCAGCACTTGAAGCTAAACGACGAAACTCCTCCTCTTCTTCAGGTGTAAACGTAGAAGAGCTTCCACTATGTCCGGCTCCTTCCATATCTACTTGAATTCCAATAACTCGAATGTATGGATTACGGATGCCTACAGTAACCTTGTCTTGTGCAGATTTCTGAATATGTGAGTAAAGAAATTAAGATCATGTCTGAAAAATAAAGAATTCAATTCACTCTTACTATTGCTAGGTGCTTATGATATTATGAAGTTTAACAGTTACCTTAGATCTAGTAATTTTTTTAATAGAGTAAACGCCAATGACAGTCACTCTGTTGCCAGGCACAATGCGATCACACAAGTATCTAAAATTAAAAATTACTTAATTATATTATTCAGACAGGGAGATAACAAAATCATAGTGTTGCTGTAAAATGTACAAACAGAGAACTCAGTCGAAGTTCACCTTTAAAATCTATTCTAGAATCTTATTTAGCATTTATTTAATTATAAAATTAAGGTTTTTCTTCTTTTTGTAGCTATGTATGCATTGATGTTTCTAGAAAACATTGGAGTCTTAATTTTGAATAGGCTCGTCTTCTGTATCTTCAGCTCTTCAGAAATGAGAGCTTCTCATCTGGTTCCAGTGATTCAGTAACAGGAAAACCTGCTTTGATAGTTTTGTATTCCTGAAGGGTAATAACCACCCCAAGTTGGACTTTCGTTTTTTTAAATAGGTGAATTAAGAGGAGGTTATTCTCACTGTCTTCGTCAATTTTGTTTTGTGCACAGTTGAACCCCCATATAAGAACTACGAATAAAAGAACATTCCGCTTATAATAGCTATTTTTTTCCCCCGAATAGTAGTCTTGTTTTTGTCAACTCCGCTTATGAGAGCAAATTTTCAATTCCCCGACTGTGATTTTATGAGCGGGTTCGACTGTACAGGGCAAGTCAAAATGATGGACCCGATTTCAGACATTTATTCTGTGATGAACGTATCATATTGTGAGACACGTGCTTCGAAAGGTTAACTTTCACTATTTAGTTTGCACGCAATGTTTTCACTTTCTACCGCTAAGGCAGTTTCACTAATTTATTGTAGCTGTGGGCACTTTCAGAGTAATGCAGATCGTTCGCAAGCGGAGGAGCCATCTGATTGCCCCTCTGCAATGTGGATGGTCCGCATCTGGAAATGCCATTAAAAATATTGCTTTCACAGTCACTGGCACAGTCACTGGACTCCGTATGCGGACAAAGAGAGCAGTGTTACCAGATTCAGTATATTTTCTACCAAATTAGTATATTTTTGTAGTATTTTTCGCATCTAGTAGATTTTGTAGTATTTTTGAATTTTTTTTTTTTTTTTTTAAAGTAAGTTTTTAGTATTTTATTCATTATTCCCCTTTATTTTGGAAAATAAATAGTTTTTGAAAATAACTTCTCATGAAAAAGTTTAAGAATGCAATCATGTTCTGAATTTTGTAGTTTTCTTTAAATGAATGACTATAAATTACAATCAGTCGCCAATAGCTAATATGCAAATAACTTCTTGAAAACATGGCAACTTTAAAACTGCTTCGATGCTGCATCCGTCCGCATCACTGTTAAAATATCCCATGCGGGTGCGGCGTCCGCATGACTGAAACTGGCCTAAGGGTCAGCAGTGAGCGGTTAAAGAAAATGGCATTGACTGGAGAACAGATCGTCCTGTGTGCTTGGCCCCCTGTGATTTCTTCTTGTGGGGGTTTGTAAAGGATCATGTGTACGTACCAGCAACTGCCGACAGCATCGGATGACCTGCGTGCCCGCATCACTGCAGGCATTGCTGATACTGACCGCAATATAATACAAAAGATTTGATAGATATAGACTATTGGCTTCATGTGTATCGGGTTACGCAAGGCACTCACATAGAACACTGCGATGTGATCTGTTTGAAGTAAACCTTGAATGTTTACCTTTCGTAGTACATGTCTCACAATACCATATGCTCATTAGATTGCACAGAGTAAACTTCTGAAAACGGGTCCATCATTTTGACTTACCCTGTACTTCACTTTGCTCAACTCCACAGAATGCAAAACTTTTCTCACTGTGATCTTGCACACCAGTAGCTATTGGCACAGAGCCCATCGGCTTCTGTTTTTCTTCCTTTGTCTGGTTAATTGAAATTAAAATGACGTGTTGGGCCTACTTTCCCTGTCCGTTGTCCGTCGCGAAAAAAAAAAAGTAGTTCTCTGTCTGTGCTTGTTGCTGGGACTGTGTCATGCATTGTTATTTCTTTAACCTATTGTGTATTCTTTTTTAAATCCTACCTATCACAATACAACTGCATATGTCGAGGCATTTCACCATTGGGGACATCTTCGGGCGATTCTTGTAACTTCAATACCTGAAAATCCACACATTTACATTTATCTGGGATAATGAAGAATGGATCTAGAGGACATTTTGGTCGACCAGCTGTGTCACTGTTTAAGAAAATAAAGAAAAAATTATAAATTTATCTGTATGTAGCTACTGATTATATTAAATGTGAGTAAAATAAATACTAACGTATTGCATTTCCTTGGAAGATTATAACCTTCTAAACCTGGTTTCACAGAGAGATTGGGGATAACAGCTCTACAACTACGACACTGAATGGCAATGCGAATAGCTTTAGCTCGCACACCTGAAGAAGCAATCACCATTCCAGGTATTTTTACTAACTTTGAAACTTGATCTGACTAAAACGAAAAATACATAAGGCTAAGTGAAATGGTAAATATAGATGAGCAAGAAAGAATGTCCCTATGAACATACATCCTACAAAGCATTGTTACCGAGTTATATGAATATGGACACAAGACGTGCACAAGAGTGTTTTTGGGCAACACCTTCACACAATGGTGGATCGGGCATCAAGGTCCAATGCATTGGCCTGCCCGATCTTCTGATCTTAATCTACTGGACTTTTATCTGTGGAGAAACACGAAAAGTGTGATCTCTGGTTAACGATATCAACGAAGAGCATATCAATAAAACTGTTCGACAGGACATAGGCATCTTCAAACGGATTCACCAGTCCATGTTGAGGCTCTGCATCTTTGATCATCTCCTGTGATATGGCCAATGTACATCCTGTAATGCCGTCACATGCAACTCTGTAACGAGTTCGTAGGACATATGTTCATAGGGACATACATTCTTGTTTTGATCCCAGGAATCGCCCCCTAACGTCTGTTACAAATGTAAACAGGGTGTCTCATAAATAGAGGTACAGTGATACCTCAACTTATGAGTTTAATTCGTTCCATGGCCAAGCTCATAACTCAATTTGCTCATATATATCATATCAATTTTCCCCATTGAAAGTAAATGAAATGTCTTTAATCCGATCCATCCTCCCAAATTTTTGTTATGTACTTTTAAATATATAAAATATTTTACACAATACATATAATAAAACAAATAAACTGGTTTTATTAATTTAGTACAGTACAGTAGCTATTACTTGTTGTCATCAGATTTTTGCCCTTTTCGCCACGCTTTCCTCACCTTTCACAGGGAATTTCCGCATAAAAGTACACAATGTCGCTGAAATGCTTTCGCCGCCATGAGATAAATAAGTGGTGGCACGTTATGTCAATGAGTGAGATTCAGAATGCTTGCTGGATGTTGTGGCGATCGCTGTGCCGTATTTGAAGCTCACTCATAACTCGGATTTTTGCTCGCAAGTCAAAGCAAAAAGTAGAAAAAACTCAGAATGCGTTGTACACTAGCCCGAGACCCTCCTATACCAGCAGCGATGGCATGTTCGTTGCTACTCAGATTCCTCT
Source organism: Rhysida immarginata (assembly GCA_023313115.1). Taxonomy (NCBI): domain Eukaryota; kingdom Metazoa; phylum Arthropoda; class Chilopoda; order Scolopendromorpha; family Scolopendridae; genus Rhysida; species Rhysida immarginata. The sequence goes on from JAHWFO010040150.1 coordinate 252,688, forward strand.
CTATAACATTCAACATGTTTTGTTCTATGGCAAGCGTACAAGTCACTTGTGGTCTGCTCTCGCTATGCCTGTTACCTCTTAGAGACCAATATTCACTCAAAATGCAAAAACAAATGGTGGCCCGGTATGTCTTTGTGGGAACTGTTCTCGATAGTCGATCAGGTGCTTGTGCATTGCCATTAGCCTTTCCCTGTTCATCTAACCTACACCGACTACTGCTCAAATGAGGAAAAACCAGATATTTCCCTTCCAGCGCTCTCATGAACAACGCCGCCTATCAACATATGGTGACATTTCCGGTCATGGGTTCCTATGCAATTCTCAATCCTTTTGATGTTTCCTACTTCCACTTAAAAGTTTGTACCTCTATTTATGAAACACTCTGTAGACATACCCTGTATACTCTGTAGTTCTAAGAATGAATGAATCATAATTTACTTTTAAATCTCGTAACAAAGAAGGATTAGCCTCTGACTTCAACATAATCTGAATATCTCTAATTTCTTCTGCATCTTCAGGCCTCGGCCTGGTCATTTCGTCTATTAAATCTTTTGCTGCTTCTTCAAACTGTAATAAAACGATTTAAACAGAGGTTCAAATGATTACAATTTAAAGATAACTTTAACCAATGATATACGTTACTTAACCAGTGAAATATATTCAGTAGGTCTTTTATGCAAGCTATCAGCCAATGCATCATCAAAACTGGCTAAATCTTCCAAGACAACTTCCAGCCAATATTGTCCAAGATTATAATTTCTTCTCAACTGATCTCTAGAAAATGTTATTAAAAAACAGTAATATAAGAATCAATCACCAAACAGCAAAATGCTAATAACAGTAAGACTGAATTCACACAACGGAGGATTCCACAATGGGGGTATATATGAGGGGCAGTCATAGTCATTATTATCAACATGAGAGAACAATCACTTGAAAATGTACGATTCCACTTGGGAATTGACATCCCCCGAGTGCTGGAGGATACAAAGCACTATTTGGTACAGTACCGCTAACCATTGCCAAAGTGTCGAAAGCAACATGTAGAGATTGAGACATTTGTCATATTGGTGGACGAGTTTTTGAATACCCTCTTCATTGGATTTGCATGTTGAGATACACCACCCTAACAAAAGTCATGGGAGAACCCTGATTTGAATGAAAACGAGACATTCCTTTGCAATTTCACTGTTGGCATTCTTCCCAGCACTACATAACAGAGAGTATGCTATTATAAGATGATGCATGCGTGAATGCTGTAAGAACGTCTCAAAGAAAAGAGCTTTCAGACTTCCAAAGAGGTACAATTGTTGGATGCCATCTCGCAGGCAAAACTGTTAAAGAGACGTCAACCCTCCTAAACACCTGAAATTGACCGTTCACAACGTCATCCGGGCATGGAAAGAGAAAGGCACACAAGTGTTCCGCCTAGGACTGGAAGACACAAGATCATGTCGGTCAGAGACCAAAGGGTTCTTCGTAAAGTGGTCACTGCAAGCAATCACACATCGCTTGATGGACTGACAAGATCGTTCATAGAGTTGACGGGAACAACTGTGAGCACCCTGACTGTTCGCAGGGAACTGCATGCAATGGGTTTTTATGGCAGATCCCACAAACCTCACATCAGCAACGCAGCGAGGAGATTGCAATGGTGCAAAGAGTGACGACATTGGACTCTGGATCAATGGCGAATGGTTGAATAGTTGGGTTGAGTCCCGCTACACCATCTGGCAATCGGATGGACGGGTTTGGGTATGGCGAACACCCGGCAAACACGAGTGCTGTGTTGTGCCCACGGTGAAGTTTGGCGGAGAGTCGGCGATGATGTAGGGGTGCTTTTCATGGTATGGATTGGGTGCAATTGTTTCTGTGGACAGACATCTAACGCAGAGCGTTACCAAGACATTATGGACAATGCAGCACTCCCATCTCTCTGGCAGCACTTTGGCAATGGCCCTCTTCTGTTTCAGCACAATAACGCACCTTGTCATAAATCAAGGGCTGTAGGCACATGGTTTGATGAAAAGGGGCTTCGAGAACTTGATTGGCCTACCCAAAGCCCCGATCTGAACCCCATCGAACATCTGCGAGATGTGTTGGAACGTCGATTGCACGCTTGCAGGGAACGCCCAAAGTTCGTGACTGAACTGTCTAAGACACTTATGGCAGAATGGCGAAAATTACCTGTCGAAACATATCAAAAGCTTGTGGACAATATAACCCCAAGAGTAGAAGCTTTGATAACAGCAAAAGGTGGACCAACAAGATACTAAAATATGTATATTTTTGCATATTTCTATTAAAGTGATGGTGTCCCATGATTTTTGATAGGGTAACAGAATCTTGAACCTCTTCGTTGGTGTGGTAGCGCTGTCGGCCCAGACGTTTCTTTAGCTCTCGAAAAGGATGAAAATAACTCGGCACCAGGTCTCAGCTGTATTCCTGGGGCTCAAACACTTCTGATTGAAATTGCTCAAGATGCTGTTGAATTAGCACTGTTGAATTCTCTTCTCTTTCTGAGATTTTCAGTTCGGAGCAAAAAGGCAAAACAACTTGATTTTGTGTGTATCTGGTCATGCGTTGTCATGAATCAAAACAATTCCAGAAGACACTGTGCGTCTTCTTTCAAGAAGAAAGCACGCCTCATACCAATGAAGAGCTTCAAGACGCCGTGGAAAAATTTCCCGGAGTGGTTAAATTACCGGCCAAGAGATGGTGCTGCATGTCCACAGGTGATGTTGAAAACGAGCCTATATTTTGATTTTGTAATGCAATAAAATTTCATGTTGCTGTCTGCTTCATAAGGCTACATGCATACGGTTTATTGTAGCAGTATAACGTGACCATCAAAAGAGATCACAAAGATTGAACAAGAACGAACGTCAAATTTTGTTTCAAGCTTGGAAAAACAGCTAGCAAAACACTGCAAATGCTGCAACAAGTTTACATATACGAAGCACAAAGCCCTGAGTCACACGACTGTTTTTGAGTGTACAGGAGGTTCAAAAATGGAAGGGAGAGCCTGGAAGGCTACGAATACACCGGACGTCTGAGAAATGGTCACTCACCCAAAGAAATCATTAAAGTGAGTGACCCGCAGATACTACTGTCACTGGACGTTATTATTTGGAAGTGTTGAAGCATTTCTTGGCTCAAGTATGCAGAGTTCATCTTCAGTACTTAGGTAATTCCTGCACGAAAACACACGAGCACACACTTTGTTTCTGGCTTCTACAGGGGTTGTCGTGCTCAACCGGGGACCACCTTTCATGGCATTCCAGACATTCAAGTGGTTGTGACCAACTGTTTGATGCACATCGCAAAGTGGACTTCCAGAAGTGTTTTGATGACTATTATATTTGTTGTAAAAAGTGTGTCGAGTCCAGTAGGGATTATTTTGAATAAACACAGCTGAAGATTTTCATTTCAGTTCTTAATTATTTGTTTATTGGACCAGTCCGGGAAATTTTAGGACAGACTGTATTTCAACATACTGACAGCAAGCTTTAATGAGGAGGGTATTGGAAAACTCGTTCACAGGTCTGAAAAATGCCTCAATCTTTACAGTGACTATGTCAAAAAGTAACTTTGATTGTACATGACGCCTGGTAATAAAATGATTTTGTTATTCATATTTGTCTTTATTTTATCCCCCATAGGAGATTGAAAATAAAATATCCCTTATAATTAATTGTATCACTGAAGACAATAGCAAAAACAATGGTAAACATCACGTGTTTCATCCCGCTTTCTGGGGTTCAATATAAACCAGGAGTTGTTGCACGTTCAGAAGCAATTCCGAACTCTTGTTCTCGGAACAATTTAGATATCCAATGGGTCCCAGGGCCATTGTAGGTGAAGGTGACGAAGGCACTAGGTCTGGCGTGCTGGTCTATGTTCCTACGCTGGATCTTCCTCTTGGCTTCCTTGTTTACTGTATCACTTTTAGGCCAGGCACGCACTGAGGTGGTAAGCAAGTGGCATGGGGATTAAATGGCAAGTGGAATTTTTAAACCTATGTAAACAAATGCGAACACGCACATTAAGATGGAGTGGCGGTGGTGAAGTGGAGTGGCGCCAGTCTGGTGCCACTAGTCTCCGACATGTTTAATTTTCGAGTGGCGTACCACTTCACTGCCATTTGCTAGTACACATTTGAGTAGGCAGAGTGCAAAACTGCGGTGTTGTTATGAGAAATTTGTGTCTTTTTTTTTGAAGCACAGGATGTAGTATTTCAAGTCATTTGCAAAATATTACTTTCTTCATTCGGTAAAAAAGTTTGAATTTATCGTCGTTAAAATTTAAATCATGTCTATATACGTTGTATATTCCATATTTTTTGTTTTTTTGCCAAAGAGGGTGAATCCAAGGACGCTTTTTTCTGTGATGATTTGGTGTATTAATACGAGGTGCATTCAAGTTATAAGGTCTCCAAATTTTTTTTCTCTGCAGTGAGAGTAAGTAGAAAGATCCGGACGCTTTTAAAATTTTGCGGGAAATATTTAGTCTTTACTAACATAGATGGCAGCACTATACCGTGAACAGTGTGAATACCGTGCACGTTGCCGCGAATGACGTTTCATTTACTTAAAAATGGCGAAGTTTAGTTTACAACGTGTAATAATTCGTTTTCTGCACTTGCGGGGTGAAACACCCATCGAAATTCATTGCCAATTGAGTGAGATATGTGATGAAGGAGTTATGAATGTTAAAAACGTGCGTTCATGGGTGTGAAAGTTTAAAGAAGGTCGAGAATCATGTGAGAATGAACTAAAGCAACCTCGACCACGAACCAGCCGGACAGAAGCCATAATTGCTCATGTGGAACAAGTTGTTGTGGAAGATCGTCGCTTAGGTGTGTGTGATGTTGCCTCTAAACTTGGCATTTCCGTGGGGTCTGTGGAGTCCGTTTTGCATGATGAGCTGAAAATGCGGAAAGTTTCTTCAAGATGGGTCCCACGAATGCTGACCGACGAACACAAGTCTGCGAGGGTGGCAATTTCTCAGCAGATATTGACACGTGATGGAGCAATGAACGGTGCTTTCTTTTCATCAGTTGTGACGATGGATGAGACGTGGATTCCATTTTTAACCCCGAAACAAAACGCCAATCTTCACAATGGAAACACACTGCTTCACCGCCACCGATAAAATTTCGAGTCACAGCCTCTGCTGAGAAAGATATGGTGGCCACATTTTGGGACAGCGAAGGCGTAATCCTCACGCATTGTGTTCCAAAGGGTACAACTGTTACAGCTAATTCATACGAAAATGTTTTGAGAACAAAATTCCTTCCAGCATTGCATGAGAAACGACCAAAGAACACTGGACGAGTGCTTTTTCATCAAGACAATGCCCTTGCTCATCGGGCACTCCTAACTCAGCAGTTTCTTCAAAATAACAACTTTGAGGTGGTTTGCCATGCTCCATACTCACCAGACCTCGCTCCTAGTGATTTCTGTTTTTTTCCAATCATGAAGGGCACTCTCCGTGGCCGCTCGTTTCCCAACAGAGCTGCTGTTGCTTCAACGATTTACCAATGGGCAAACCATAACCCTAAAGAAGAGTTCTCAGCAGCCATGGAATCATGGCACCGCCGTTGTAAAAAAAGTGTTCGACTTCACGTTGATTATGTCGAGAAGTAACAGTAGTTACAACTTTCTGGGTTAAGTATTTTGTCAGAAAAAAATTTGGAGACCTTAGAACTTGAACGCACCTCATATTAGCAAGTTGCACAAATAACAGAGAATCTTCATCTTCTGAGGACGACATACTAAGTGGCAAGTCGGTGGCATCTTGCCACTTCAGTGTGCGTTAAACCACTTTGACACTACTTCGCCACCACTCCACTCCCACACCATGTTGTTGCCAAGCACCACTTCTTAACCACGCCACTGCCATACCATCTCAGTGCACGCCTGGCTTTAGAGTTCTTGTTGTTTGTTAATCATAGAAATAAGCTTGAGAAACATTGTTCTGTATAATTCCATACTCATTGCTGTGGCAATTCTTTGGTAAAGACCAGTGTCATCTTGAGCAGGACAATGCTCCGTATCACACGGCAAGGGCTGTAACAGAACGGTTTGGCCGGAATAATGTTGAACTTTTGGACTGGCCAGCCCAGAACTCAATCTGATAGAAAGCCTTTGGAACGAACTGGATCATAAAATTAGAAGTTTGGAAAATAGACCTTCTAAGTTTGGGGGAGTATTCCACAATTTGGTAAAAAGAAAGCTGCAACCATTAAAGCAAAAAGTGGCCGTACAATGTATTAATTTAATAAAAAATAAAGCTAAAATTCTAAACTAAGCATCTGTCCAAATACGTTTTTCCAGTCATAACCTCCCTTTATTGGCTCTTATTTGAACTTCAAATATTTTGACTCCTTTTGTTGAGAAAATCTAATATGTGCTCCTATTGTAAGGTTGATAGTGTGAAAAACTTCAATTTTACATTTCTCTTTAATTTTAAAATTCCTTAAGAAAACTTTTGAACCCAAGGATAAAGCAACAAAACAACAACAAACAACAACAAGACTCCCATACCTGTAGCGATAATTAAAGTTGCCCTCATGAAATTCACGAATGAAGTCCTTAAACTTTTTCTTGACTGACTGTAGATTAATCTGAGATTCATCAGTTTGATCTTCCGATCCGAAATTATCACTAAAAAATACACCTAAATCATCAAACCCTGCCATACTTGCTAATAAGAAATACTCAGGGTGTACAATAAAGAAGCAGAAGATAGAATTTGGCGGGAAAAAGCAGGAACAAACCACGTGACTCAATGACGTCAGTTTAGCAGCTGGTCGCCCTCTTGTGACATATCTGGGAATTAAATTTAAAACACTTCATTGAATTTCGCGCTCCGTGATCGAAGATTCTGTCACTTTTTTTTTTTTTTTTCAAATCAACATTAATTAAGAGTTTTTTTTGTGTCATATATATATCATTATGTTTATGAAGTCCTTCATATCCTCTGCGATAATTTTAAGCAATATTTTAGCGAATAAATAATAGAATTTGAAATTGATAAATTTTATAATATGCCTTCCCAAGGAACAAATTAATGGAAATTAAAATTGCAACAGTATAAAAATTAATTTATTAAATGAAATTCAGGTTCGATTGATACTTTTTGTAGTGCGCTCAAATTTATTTTTTTTAGCAAAAGTTTAAAAAAAAAAAAGAAAAAAAAAGAGGCGTTCTTCTTGCGTTCCACTTTTGGTATGTTTTACTCAGTCAAAGTATTTCATCTAAAGTACGCAAAAATAATAGTATTGACTCATATTTCAATGTTTATGAACTTTGAACAGAGGCTCATAGTTTAGAATCAGCAAGTATTATCTAGTGCTTTACAGCGGGTTACATAGCGCTGCCATCTGTGATGGTTAAATACAACCATATCCAATTACAAAATCCACGGAAATATGGCTCTCTACACGCAACAACTTACAGAATTACAAAGTTTTTAACATTTTTTAAAAACATTTCCATATAAAAGACATACACTTGGGTAAATAGATCAGCTTATTCTGTGTGACATAGAAAACGCATACATGGCTTTTCACTTTCTCGTGTAAACGATCCGTGATGGTAAAATGCATTCCCCTCTGTATATAACCGTCATATGATGTTTATAAAATTATTAGATCATATATAATGATAAGATGATGACGAGATAATGACATATTAGACTATATCACATCTAAGCATTATGGTATAGAAATTTAAGCAATTGAGTACATTTTACCATTTATATCCATGTTTGTAAACTTAGATGTATAAGCCAACAAATTTATAAGTATTTATATTTTTAAATTGATAATTTATATTTTAAAAATATTAACATATCATTTACCCCAAGAGAATATGGTCTTGTGTTATACAATAATAACTTCAGGTAAAATAATTGAATTTATAAACTTGGAGTATTTGCAGTGAAGCCTGTCTAGGTGAATCTCTTACGGGGTTGGGCTTGTGATAAAATTTTGCCTATTACAGCCGAACCTCGTTAATACGAATCCCAGGAGACCAGAAATTTTGTTCATATTCTCCTATAATGAAAAGAAACCCCAATGTTATGAACCAAGCCTCAGATCAGATTGTTAAAAATAATCGTCATTCGTTTATTTCAGAAAAGTAAGAAGGTCACTCCAAAAGTAATGCACAATATTTTTTTTTAAATTTATTTCTTATTCCCTTTCAACTGCCTTACATCACCTTGGAACAAGGGCATGTAGGCCTGAACAGTAAAAGCCTCGACCACTGTGAGGAGAATCCCGAATATTGGCATGGCCTCTTTCACCGATATACATGACTTTTACTTTGCAGCTACATACTCGTTCTAAGGTAGGGTAAGGCAGTTGAAAGGGATAGGAATTAAGTGGAAAATGACATGTTCTTCCTAAAGGATGTATCTATGACCTTAAGTTGTAAAGGTGTAGAATAAGAAATAAATAAAAAAAAAAAGTATTGTACACTACTTTTGGAGTGACCCTCGTACTTGGTTATTGAAGTTTCTTTACATGAACGAATATACTCGTTTGTAATAGTATTATTCACAGAAAAGATCTCTTGGAACATTATTGCTATATAGGATGTATGATTTCATTTTGTCTAAAAAAAAACAACATACGCTTGTTAAATGGTACAGATCTTTCTGTCTGTTTTTCATCAAACTCTGCTTCTTCAGATTCGCCATCTTCAATCATGTCAGTAAGGCCTCTTCCACATTCTCGTGTGTTTTAAAACCACAAATTCTCACTTGTGCTCGAAAACTACATCCTCGTGTGCCGCATGCTGAATGTTCCAGTTGCTTCCACTAGCATTATCTTTGCTAAGCTTGACGGTGGAATGCTAAGCTCCTTGGCCATTAATTTCTCTTTGCTGTTGATTTCTCTATAGCATCAAGATTTGATAACTTGTAATCCAGCATAACATCGTTGCATTTCCTCTTTTATGTTGTAGTCATATCGATAATGTAATGAACGTGAAACTGTAAAATCAAAGTGCGGTGAATAAGGCTTGAATATTGCATATTCTGATCAATGCATAGAAAAGCCTCATGTTTATATAAACACTAAAAACCAACCGAATTCCCGGATACCAAATCCGTGTTTCCTTGTTCATGTAGACTAAGAATCGATCAGAATTATTTACAACAATGAAGATTTTTTTTTACAGTAAAGATCTTATCTTTGGTACAAGTTTCTTCATTTTATTCGTTATCTGGAATTAGTTTAAAAATAAACTTTGTATTAAACGATTAATTTTATATAGAAATTGAAGTCATGGGGTTGGGACCGGAGGGGAAAAAATGATAATTCGTATTAATCGGATTTGTAATATCAGGGTTCCACTGTATTTCAATATGTGGGACAATAGTGATCTCAGATCTAATGGAAATTTAAAATTGTATTAGAAGATACTCGCACCTGTGCATTAGCATTCCTCTTTGGTGCCCATTTCATAATTCTTAAAACGAGTGTTTATGTGCGTTGTATGAAGTACTTGTATTCACATATTGCTTCCCCCCCTGCTCTATAGTCTGTTGAACTTTGTTAACTGTAGACATGTAAACCTTATAAAAATCATGAGGCTGGTTTAATTCTATAGCCACAACTTAATTTCAATTCGTACTCTAGGTAGCAGTCATTATTTTCAGGAGTAAATGAGCACCTTATGTGCTCTTGGTGTTAGTAGGGGTAAATGAAGGTTACAACCTTGATGTTCCATGTTATTACTTGTTTGCTTATATTTCATAAATATGAAGTTTATTTTTTTCTATTTTTCCTTATTGTAGTTGCTGTAAAAACATTTTGTATGAGGGCATATTGAAAAGTAATGCCTCTTTACAAATGGTCTCAATACAGTAGTAATTGCCTTCTCTTTTCTGATACTGCCAAGTTAAAGGTTGGTTGCACTAGATTACATATCTTAATAATAACTAATATCATATAAGATAATTATTATTTTAATTATCTCATAATTTTATTCACTATGTTGATTTTTTAAAATATGTCACTCACACTAATATTATTATTGAAATTCAGATGATGTGTTGCTTGATAATGCTGGAAATGCTAAATATCCTGGCAGGCCTAAGTACAGGATGATTCAAAATGATGTCCAGCATTTCAAAATTTTACTGTACATTTATTTTATAACATAAACTAACCAGATGGGGTTTAAAATGCAGGAAAACTCAAATATTTTTAACCTTCCCACAATTGGATGGCAGCTGTCAATGAAAAGTCATATTGCATCTTGGAGTATGCAAAAACAAACGATAATTTTAGTCCAGCGGGCATTTCGTAGGCAATTTCATAAAGATTGCCCTACTGACAAAAGCATCCGTAAGTGGTATGATCAATTTCTGGAAACTGGGATGTCTTTGTAAATGCAAAAGGACGGGACTAGTAACAGCAGACATGCTAAAAGGAGTTTGAGATTGACTATCGTCTTGACATTGTTCGATTGACTCGAGGGAGTCACATAGAACATTTGTAATGCTAGAATCAATAAATAGATTTGAGCTAAAGTGGGTTGTTGGGCATGGATAAATTTGGTGTAATAATAACAGTTATAAACATTATTAGTGGGATAATAATGGGTTTTTACTAAAAATAATGTTCTTTAGACTGTGCGTATGATTGTAATTGAAAGAATTTAAAGAAGTAACTCTTTCTGTTTTAATTAAATAGTCACATTTTCTTATGGTAATTAGGAAACCATATTTAACATGCAATGTTTTTTTTTTTAATAATTTTATATGTTTATGATGAAAGTTCTGTTGTGATTTCACATCTGCTTATTTCTTTTTGTATGAATAGTTTGATAATTCCTTTTATAAAAAGAGTACAAAAGATGTATGCATCGATAAAGCTTTAATAATGAGGTCAAAGAATCACTTTTTCTTATTCGGGATTTTGATTATAAAAAATGAAGCATGGATTCTGTGATGAGCAATATGGTAAAAACTTTCAATTATCTGACACTTTTTGGTGAACCACCATTATCACAGGTATCAAATACAACGAAGGAAGGGTAAAGACCATTATTTTCTCTGTCTCCACCAATCAGCATCTCATACACTGTA